>JANIJU010003063.1:40543838-40596915 GCA_025504685.1 Leucosticte australis
AGATAGATAGATAGATAGATAGATAGATAGATAGATAGATAGATAGATAAAATATCCCTGACATCTAAATGAAGTAATAAATTTATGTCAAATGATTTTTGTTTCTTTACCAGACTGCCAGGGAGCATTAGAATAATATATCTAAGCTTTGTAAAAAAGAAGAGCTGAAACATATTTTCTTGTTAATATTAATTTTTACTGAAACTTGACATTCTCATCCAGCCTCTTGAATCCAGCAGGTGTCATATTACAACACACACAAAAGCACAATATTCATGACCAGATTTCAAAATCATCCAAATCCAGGATACTTGGGTGGGTCTGCCAGACCAGTCAATCAGACAGTGGAATAAAAGAGCCTTGTGGTACCTCATTAGCAGGCAAGCTTTGTCTGAGTGAATGATTCCTCTGAGGTAGTAATATGGGGAAATGACATGGGAGCCACCCAGTAATTTTTGGAGGGTGCCAGCTATTAAGAAACAAAGCCTTCAGGAACTCCTGGCTGCCCAATGAACACTTGCTTTTTCCAAGCAGACAAGAGTGCACACCTCATATCTCAGGAATTGCATTGCATTCCATTGTACAGAAGGAAAAGAGGGGCTATACAAAGCTGGACTTGAGTTACCAAGGAACAGCATTTTTCTGTTTGAGCTCCTAATGGGTTAAGTGCCAGTCTGTTTTGTCACAGAAGTTGCAGTGCACTGTTAGTCTGGAACCATTTTCTATTTTGCTCTTGCAAATCAGTTGTAGGAAGCTTTTTGAGGATATATTTCTCTTATGGATACATAAAGGGCTACTCAGGTGGTCTATACATTACTTTTTAAATGACTGGCAGCAACATGAAGACCTTGTCCAGGTGCAGTGTCCCAGCTACTTAATAAAGTGTTAACATTGTTAAGAGTGGATTTGTACACCAGTGAATCTAATAGACTGGAAACATCCTAAATGACAGTCTTGACATCATTATTGTAGCTTTTATGGATAAATGATTTAAAAATCCAAGCTATATAACAGATTTTTGTAATGCAGTATTCTAGAATTTAAGATTATTTAATCCCCTATAGGCATTTAACTCAAGGTCTAAAAAAATGTAGGAAAGAAAGAAAGAAAGAAAGAAAGAAAGAAAGAAAGAAAGAAAGAAAGAAAGAAAGAAAGAAAGAAAGAAAGAAAGAAAGAAAGAAAGAAAGAAAGAAAGAAAGAAAGAAAAAGAAAGAAAGAAAGAAACTAGTATGTGCTATATTGTGCATTATTTACTTAAAGTTTTTACAAGGCAATATGACCTGGGCATAATTTTATCTGGAAATGGCATTGTTCCTCCAATTTTCTTTTTCAAATCTATTGTTTATATGGATTTTAAACAACTGTTCCTCTATTTTAAAAACTCTTTATTGGAATGCAAAAAGACAAATTTTTTGAATGAATAAACTCTATTCTTAAAACACAATCATTCTTGTCCTAGAAAAAAAAAATCCTACTTTTTAACAGATATAGAAATCTTAGAAATAGTTTATTCAATAGCTCTTTCATGAATGAAATCTCTTGATTATTTTTGTGTCCTACCCAATCCTTAAAGTAGTTGTATAATCATATACTGTAGAAGTTGTTGTGTTTTGGTATCTTATTTAATGATCTTTTCAATAAAGAGCTGTTTGGAAAAGACAACTTGCCTTTTGTTCTGTTTAAAAGAAGAGATCAAAAAAATAACACCACACAGAGCAAAGGTATATGTGTATAGACCCACAAATGAAGGCTTTATTCAAATTATTCTGAATTTTGCAGCATATAAAGTATAACTTGGAGGAATATGTAACTGCAGAATACTACAGTACCATGTTATTATAGTATTCTGCATCTGATTGCTCCAAAAATAGACAACAATAACACAAATTTCTAAATTATTGTCTTTATTATGCAAAGGAACTGAAGTGCTGAAACTGCTGCTCTTTTGAAGATGAAATCCTTGGCAAATACTTCAGTTCTCCTCAAAAGTTCATTTGCTGATGGCAGATTTTTCAATTTTTTTTTTTTTTTTTGATAGGGAAGTTAAGAGTTACTATTAGAAGGAGAGAGTTGTGCAAGTTAAAATTTGGAGGTTTTTTATAAATATCCCATGCCTCTCAGCTTTACCTCTGTGGTTTTAGGTTCCTGTGTTAGTGTTGAACTGAAAGGTGCTGTAAGGGAACAGACAAATGGGAAGCAAAATGGGGATAGGTTAATGAAAAATGTGCAAAAATGTTAACTGGATATTCCTTCTGTCTGGCTCCAACCAAAGACTGTCAGAGCTGGCGGAGGCATGGGTTTTATGTATAGGTAGGGAGGAAAAAAGGGAGGGAAAATTCAGGGAAAAAGAGCAAAGGGAATATAATACTGAGTTGTGTTTTGCTTTTGTAGTGTTGGTTAAGAACTAAAGTGTAGGTGGCTCAGTATAAACTAGAAGATGCAGGATATTCTGAAAAAAGGAGGTGAGTTGCCATCAGTGTATAGGAAAGGCAATCATCTGGCTGGCATTCCCAGCACTTCCTTTGAATTGAGAAAAACAGATTTGAGCTGAGATGTTTCAAATTGAAAGTTTTTGAGCAGAAACTGGAACAACTAAAGAGATCTGATCAGGAAAAGGAGGGAGTGCATGGCAAGGGTCAAGACATACACAAATCAGAGTCAGTTGGATCATTCAGTAAGCCTGGACTGTCAGTACAAGACAGAAGTACAGATTGCTGTTCATAGCTTGGGATAATCAACACCAATCTGCACAGGTTTGAGAAACCTTGTTTCAATCCATGTCTCAAGCAAGTTAACACTATTTAGTCACACTGGCCTCAGAATTAGAAGACATCCCAATGTGCATACAAGAGGACCACTTTTATAGGGGAGATGAAAAATGAACAGAGGCAAGCTCAGAGCCAAAGTGAAGGCCTTATCATAAAGTAGAAGCTCATTTCAGTCTTGAAAGGTAATAAGAAAGCTACATTGGTAGGTAGCTTTTTTCAGCTTGTTTTCTCAGATAAAAGTTCAGAGATAAACTCCAGAAATTTATATTCTCAGAAAGAAAGTAATCTGGAACTGGTCTTTAAAAAATTAGATTTCCTTCATGTATCTAGAGTAGTTGTGGCAATACTTCAATGCATGGTACACTGACCTGGACCTGAAATCCAGGTTTCTGTAAAATGGATGGATGTAGATTATAAATAAGATCTCTTCTGAACATTCAACAAGGCAGAAGGCATGAGAAGTAATGCTGTGCTCAAAGATTTGTGATGCCTTATTAGCAGCTTTCAGTAGTCTGCGAAGAAACATAATGTACTATTTGCAACACTTTCCAAGGCATATCTTGATGTGAAAGGAACTGACGTGTACTGTGATAAGTCTTTATTTAGATGGAGAGAGTGTTAAAATATCTGTAGCATGGTGCTTAAAAACCTGATTTCTGTTCATTTAAACACTTCAGTGCTTTTCTGCTAGGAGTGCATCTGCCTCTTTGGCAACAGGTGTGCATAAGAAAGGATTGCTCAAATTCACCATTACAGATAGTCCTTGAGATTGATGTTAAAGCTAAATGTTATTTCAACAGTCTAGCTTTGCACGACCAGTTGAAATAGTTTGGGTAAACAGGGAAAAGCCAAATAAATGGACAGTAGTTCTACTGCCTATATATCGATACACATACACACAGGAATAAATTCCTTACTGTGAGGATGGGGAGACACTGGAACAGATGGCCCAGAGAAGCTGCGTGTGCCCCATCCTTGTAAGGGTTCAAGGCCAGGCTGGATGGGGCTCTGTGCATTGATGCCTAGTGACCCTGTCCATGGCAGGGACAGTTGCAACTAGATGCTCTTAAGGGCCCTTCCAACACAAACAATTTTATGATATTCATTCATTTGATACACACAAGCACACATTTGTATATAGCGGCACTGCTCTCTTGCCTTATCTCTCTTAGGATGCATCTCGTCAAAAGAAGAGGTTTGTAGGGATGTTGCTTGATTTTTATGGCCAGAAAAATGAATGCTTATGCTTGTTTTGAGTAAAAAAATTACTAAAAAAGTTACTATTTCATAATTCATGCTCATGTAATCAGATCTGGCCAAAACAATGACCCATAGCTCATCTTGTCTGGTTTGGGTGTGAGCTGCACAACTGTATGCCTGATGGTCACCTTCCAACATTCAGAAATTTAATTCTGTACAGTTACACTGGTCCTGAACTGAGCGCACACAATCTGAAGTGAGAGAAGAGGAAATGATTTGGTGATGGAGAACCTTCAGTCTTCTAAGGCAGCAGAAGAGATATTATAACCCTCAGATATTGCAACAATGATAGGAAGGAAGCGTTCTGTAAGCTGGAAATGATGGTTGAGTAAAATAGCATAAGAAAAACAAAAAGTGGAGTAAATGGTCACTGTTTGGTCTCTATTACATGAAGAAAACAGGGACAGAGAGAAAGATGCCATTTTTTTTCCACATAAGGTTTGGGCTGGCAATCGCAATTTTCCTTCCAATAAGGTTTGTGATTACTGTTGATTTTTTGATCAGATTTTGTACACTATCAATAGAAAATTCAGGACTTGATTTAATTCTGGAACTGGGGACTGAAATTTTTGTAATATGAAAGATATAATATCAGACTTGTACTCCTCCTTTCAATCTTTAACATAGAAAAGGGGCCAGTGGTGAGGCGGAGAATAGCCTGGAGAGAAGGAGAAGACAAGAAGGAAAGAAAGCAAGAGGGGCAAACTGTCAGAGTAGTGCCCTTTTTCTTCTTTTACAGCAACTTTGTAAGCAGCACAGTCTTAGACCTTATTGTTGCAAGACACTGCTTGACCTGTTGTAAAGCAGAGAATCAATTTTTCTACAGTTACTGATAGGTCTGCATGTCTGGTTTGTACTTTGTCAATTAAGACTGCCTTTTAGTACATCATACCTTCTGCAGGCTGCTATTTACTCAAACTATTTCAAATGGAGCGTTACAAATCAAGGCAGTGCATAAACTGCAAATTCCCACTTGAAAAATGTTCATAGTTTTTTGATTAAATTCCCTCCTTTAACAAGGTTTTAAGCCCCTTTTCAGATGTAAATAAAGCTATGAGTTAATTAAAACAATTCTGTGACCTAAGCTGTGAGGAACACTTGATTTTAAAAGAAAAAAACCCACGTATTTTCCCTTCATCTTTTTGGGTGGGGTAGATTAGTTTCTGCAGTAGACTTGAGGAGAGGAGTGGCAATACAAGAGGTGTTGTAGAGAATGCTATGAGTTCAGCCATACCATGGCATAGCAGACACTTGTAATTCAAAGTAAGGAGACCAAATGAGTAGCTGTTGTTCATAATCAGTGGTCTTATGAGTTTCTGCATTATTGGTGAGCACATAGATGAGGAGGCAGCAGTCAACAAAGCGAAGAAAAATTTGGCAGAGCATGGATGACAGACCTGGGAATTTGGGCTGCTTCATGTTTGGTACCAAGGGGCAGAATAACTGTTTTAATTACATTTAGCTTCTGAGACTTTGACTTTCACATGAACAGATGATAATTAGAAAACAGTCCTGCTCCAGGCTTGAAGCCTGCTTTTCAAATCCACTCAGCTTAGGGTGGAGTGTCAGGACTTGTGTTGAACATCATATTCCCAGGGGCCCCAAGCTCAGCCTCTGGAACTTAAGGATTAGCAAATTGAACCCTTTTGCTCATGAATGAATATCAAGGCACTGCCTGGAGAGACACAATGAATAAATAATAGACAACAGCATTATATTTTGCCTTTTAAGTTTTTCCTTTGTTAAAACCAGTAACACAGAGCCTCCATTCAGTTCAGATGCTGAAATAACAGTTTCTCAATAGAAGAAAACATTTCTCTATTCTCAGAAGCAAATAAAAAAGTTTTTGATGAGGAGACCTTTAGTGATTTTTTTTTTTTTTGCTTGTAAGCGCTTATATGTCTACATATACGGATTCTATTGCAATACCACAATACTTGGAGAAGAAGTGTCAGAGTATTAATTACCTAGAATAAATCTTGAAACATTGCAGGTCACATCACTCCCTGCCACCAATATCCATGGCACTTGCATGGCAAAAACATTCATACCCTGTAAGGATTTCAAAACCCAGTGTTCCTACAGAGTTACTCAGTTGGAGGAGGCAGCAGGAATGCTGATGTGAACACATATGCCTGTCTGTTGGCTGAAGCAGTGGTTTCAGAATCAGTGGGAATCTTCTTGTGTTGAAGCCAAGGACAACCTTTAAGCCAAAGTTAAATCTTCCTTGACCTGATGTCAAAGTGTTAGGAACATTCAAGAGTTGCATCACTATATTGTATTAAGGTTTAAGTATTTGCTTTGGAGTGCCCAGGGCCTTGCATTTAATCCACCAGAAAGGTGCATGGGTTTTGCTGGTGAGACAGAGGACAAAATGCAACTAGCAAATTCTTCTAAGAAAAAATAGATGAAAAGAGGGCAGTGAGGAATCACTGCTGAAGTGGAATGGAAAAATATTACAAGACTTGTTTAAAACATAATAACTGTGAATAACTATCTCTCCTACTCCATCTGTTGAAAATTAAGGCGTCTAACAGCTTAAATAATAAAGAAGAGACTAGAAGAATAGTCATACTCCTTCTACCTACAGATATCTGGATGGGGTCAGATATAACTTAAAAATATTAGGACTTTGTTTCTGTAAAATCTGTATTGTCTCATAGAGATTCGATGTGTTCTTTTTAAGCAGTGATGATTTTCCCTTGCTTTTTCGGTTTTGAAAGGAATATAATCCTTAGGAGTTGGGGTTTTTTTGCAATATACCACCATCTGGTGGAAGTAAAGAGAAAGACAAAGATTTTGAAGGCAAACCTGTCTTGATAATTGAGAAGTTTTAGTTTCCTAGTACTAATTGTCTTCAATGGGCTCTTGAGGATTTAGAGCACCAAATCACTTTAAACCATGTAATTTTCATATTTCTCTATTCAATTTATTTGCTTCAATTATTTACTTTTAAGGGGCCCGAGGATATTCTTAAAACTAAATACACACTTCAGTATTTCTTAATATATCTGGTCTGTAATTCAAGACAGAATTTTCCATATGTTGACATAAAATGCTTCAAAATATTTTTCTAAATATCAAGCAAGATTTATCTTATAAACTATACCCTACTGCTGTACATTTTTTAGGTATTGGTAGAATATAATTTTGTTCTCTTTCAAAAAAATTGTCAGCAAGATTACTTTCTTTGTGCTATTAGGGCCTATTTTCCCCACAAATTTTTGCTTAAAATCTTAGGGGAAAAGTTCTAATCTTATTGCCTATGCACTTTGGGTGCTAAATTTTATTTTAGACTGCAAAGAAAATTCACAGGTTACCGGAGATCGCAATATATGCTGATAGTATCTGTGCTCTCTCTATGGTCACCATGTTCTTTCTGTGATGTCTCTAATAAATATTGTTAAATATTGTGGGCACAACAAGGTTGGAAATAAAATACATATCTGTTAAAAAAATATTTCTAGAAAAATATAGGTGCAAAAAAGCACCAAACAACTACGTTGATAGCTGTTTACATTAGAATTAAATATTCTGCTCTAGAAATGTTTGCCAGGATCCTCGGTGTCTCCCCTATTTTTTTTGTCACCTGCTAGACTCACAGCCTAAATTCTCAGGCATCCCAAATTTCCTCTGGGCAATTATTTGGGGAATCGAGGTATGCTACCCTACCACCAGGTGCTGGGGAATTTGCAGCAGAAGGACCTAAGCAGACTTTAAGACAGGCATAGTCTTATGCAGTCTTGGCCACCAGCAAGTCAGCAAAAGCTTTCCAGGGAATTAAGTCTTGCTGAGCTCAGTGACACAATCACAGCCAAGGGTCAACCTGTCTGCCAGTTTCTGCTGGAGTTTTGGCAAGAACAGCCAGTCCACAGGAGTGTGCCAGGCCAGACAATTGCCATTTTTTTAATGGGAAAATGTTTTCCTATCACATTTTAACCAGCCCTTATAGCACACTGTGGACACAACTGTGGCATTGGCATTGTGACAACTGCCTTTCATGTACTTGAAAGAAGGATTCTCTCTGATCTCTAGAAGGCCAGAGGGAATGCAGATGGCAGGGGAAGATCTCTGATGGTACAGAGCTGCTGAGCCCTTTCAGCGTGCAAGAGAAAAATAGATCTCAACAGTGGTATCAGGAAAAAATGTTGAGTGTGACCTCTGCTCACAGTGGTTGCCTCTCCAAAGGGAGAGGATCCCTTTGTCTTGTCTGCTATTTCCAGTGAGGTTGTGTTCAGGATGACACAATGCATAGCTGCACCCAGTGCTTGCAAATACCTGACTGCTGCCCTTTGCATGAATAGGGGCTCCCTGTTCAATATCCACCTGTCCAATATCCATGGTTCAATATCCATGACTCTTCTCCTACCTGAGACATTCTGGATGGAGTCAGATATAACATTTAAAAAATTAGGACTGTGTTTCTGTAAAACCATTATTTTGGATAGGTTATAAGTGGGAATTTTTAAGAATTTATTTTTTGTAATTTCAATTTAATTTTGAAGCACACAACTAGAATAATTTAATTGTACTATATCAAACAGATATCCCTTTCATAGTGCAATTAAGCATGTGGGACAAGGACTCCAATTTTCTGGGAACAGAAGTTCATGTTTAAGCCATATTGCTGAAGAAAAAATGGGAAACATAGATCCAGAGGAAAGTGAAGTTAAAATGACTCAGAAGACCATACCATTTTAATGCCACAGGTATTTATGAACACAAGATGAGATCTATCATACTTATAGTAATTTTGAATGGCTTTTTTATAATTGATATTTCCAGTTTTGTAAGGAGCTGTTCATTCTTTTTCAATCACTCGATGAGGAGTTTCACAAATTAATTGTGTCTTGCAAGATGAATCCATTCTTGATATTTTTAAGCAGGGTAGATTTAATTGTTGTTTTCAATCTATGTTAACTTTTAGGGAGGGAAAAACAACATCATTGTTTAAATGAGGGGTTTGTTTTACAAATATTCTACATTTTAACAAGTCCTTCTCTTTTCTTTCTAAAACTATTGTAACATGGGTGTACTACATTGCTCCATTACCTTAAGCTCTGTTGCATCAGAGAACTGCTTTCTGTCTCTAAGAGATTCTTGGGGCCCACCATACTTCTAAAATTATCACCTGGCTTCTTCAGTTCTCTCCATGTGTTGTGGTTTAACATGGGTGGGCAGCTAAGCCCTCATTCATTCTCCACTGAAGTGGGATGGGGGAACAAAAAAGGAACATTAAAACAAACAAAAAAAAAATCTGGGTGTCTAACCATTAATTAAAAAAATAAAATAATTGAACGATAAATGGAAGAAGAGAGAAAGAAAACAAAACAAGTGATGCAAAGGCAATCACTGACTGCTTCCCTCAGGTAGACCAGTGTCCAACCAGTTCCTCTTTTCCCTTTTTTTTTTGGCTGACCATGATGCTATATGGCATGGAATATCTCTTTGGTTAGTTTGGGTTGTCTGCCTTTCCTTCTTTAACTATTTCACACCTCCAACCTCATCAGACTCGGGGCAGAGTGAGAAGTAGAGGTGGCCTGTGGCAGGGTGCTGTGCAGACACTGTTCATCAATGCCTGTGACATCAGTGTGTCATCAGTATTGATCACAATGATAAACTCTAGCACTGATTGAGCTGTTATGAGGAAAGTTGACTCTACCCTAGTCAGGCCATTAGTGTTGGATATGACTGATACTCCCCAAAAGTTCTGGACTATGTACAGCATCAAAAGCAGTTTCATACACAACCTTCACCACAATAAAAATGTATTCAAGAAAAGACATGACACCTTCCATTCTGTTCTTCACCTGAAGGGAGTGCACAATTAGTCTGCAAACTCCTTTGTCACTGCTACAAAGCTGATTTCATTTGTCTTATTTTAGAGCAAAGGTTTAGTTTCCCCCTACTTAAGGTCAGGAAATTAATAAGCAAACCTAGCAGTCCATGAGTTTTATTGAAAATAAAACCTTACAAACACCAGCATGATGCCCCAAATTCTGGGTGGCCTGGACTAAGGCATGTAAAAGGGAACTTTCAGAAATTTGGCCTTAGATGTGAGACTGGAAAAGATCAGTGGTTTTTCATGAGTAGTGTGAATGTGCTGAGTGAGAAGAGTGACTGCAGAGTTTCTCCTGACCCATCCTAGATCACCCTGCTCTTGACATA
Source organism: Leucosticte australis (assembly GCA_025504685.1). NCBI lineage: Eukaryota > Metazoa > Chordata > Aves > Passeriformes > Fringillidae > Leucosticte > Leucosticte australis. The sequence continues at coordinate 40,554,035 of JANIJU010003063.1, forward strand.
CTCAGGATTTCATCATCTATCTGTGGACCCTTGCTGCTCCTAAATGGAGCTCCACCACTTTCTCCTCTCTTTTCTGCTTCACATGCTGGCAGGAAATGAAGTCTTCAGAGGCAGAAAATGTGCCTAGTGGGGTCAGGTGAAAATCATGAGTAAGAAGATTTTATCTCCTATATCCTTAAAAGAGAGAGAGAGGTAAGAGCATATATTTGTACATTTCTTTGTAGGAAAGCATGTGATTCTGGACACTGTTACTGCCTCATACTAAAGAAATCCAGTTGTTCTTTTATATGTGACTGTTTGCCTGCTGCCTGCATTAATAAAACTATACACTAAAGCAAGAACAGTTGGCCTCCTGCATATAAGTTTTTTGATCTTTATTGATATATATATATAAACAAAAAGAATATTTCTTCAAATCCACATGGCCAGAATGGTACAAAATGATGGGAAATTAGGTTATTTTAATCAACAGGATAGGAATTAGGGCCACTGAGCAGAAGACAAAGATATGTTCAGATAATTTCACAAAAAGCCCTGATGGCCAGTAGGTGGTACCCTTATTCCAGATAACAAACAAAGCTGGGGGGTTGGTGGGAGGGGATAAAACCAAATAGCTGGTATTTTGTTCAGTATTGTGAATATTTTCCTCCCCTATTAGCCGCTTCAGACACCAGCACACACTCTGTAAAGATCATTGAGCAAGCCTAAGGAGAGTTTGGGCAAGGCACCTGTATGTGAACTGTGAAAGGGTCAGATTCTGTCATCAATGGACTCGTACTGCTGGAATTAGACACTGTAGTTTTCCACAGAGAACACTTTAACCACCTTGTAATCAAGCTCTTATGCATTTAAGAACTTGATATTCACAATTAGGGCATAAACCTCTGACCCACAGGTTGTACCACTGATTAATATAATTAACTCAATAATGCTAAAATAGATCTTAAACTTTTTGTTCAGTCTGTGAGAACATTGCAACTTTTTTTTTTTTTTTGAAGCAAGCTTGTTTACTAGTTTAAGCAATTCTTAGACCATGGAAGGATGCTATTAACAAAATTATCTTCAATAACATAGGAAATATTTCTTTATTTAAAGGTCTGTCCAACTGGAAGAAGTTTCCCAGGGAATTAGTGAAGTCACCACCTGTGCAGGTATTTAAGAAGTGTAGGTGCAGCATTTAGGAATGTGCTTTAGTGGTGTACTTGGCAGTGCTGGGTTAATGGTTGGAGTCGATGGTCTTAAGGGTCTTTTTCAACCTAAATGATGGGATGTTTCTAACATTAATTAGTTGATGTACTGTTCCTTGAAGATAAACACATTGAAATTTAATTACAGCAAAAAGCCAGTGCCTGGGTAATAAAACCAGTTGCAAGCTGTTACAGTGGAATGGAAATCCTTTCAAACTGATCCTGAAGTTTTTGTACCGTTAATTGAAATTAGTACAACAACTTGTTGTAAGAATAGCTTTTTTTTTTTTTTTTTTTTTTTTTTTTTAAAGCATAGACACAACCATCTTCAGTTTGAAATATCTCCCTGAATACTCTTTGGGGTGGAGGTGTAGGAGGAAATTGCGCTAACAGACAAAGCCAGATAAATGTCTCTCCATCAAGAGAAACATGACAGTCTTGTCTAAGCTGGTCATCCTCTTCCCATTACATCTTCTTGCACCAGGAGTACCCTGAGAGGTACCACCTCTCTTTGGCACTCAACCTAGCATGCAATGAACTGCCCTCTGGAGACCCCCTGTCTCTGTCCTGACCATAGATGCACCTACACTGATTACCTTGAAGCAGATACCTCTGACTTTGGTTGCTTCAGCACTGACTTCTATTACTGATTTTTATTTTGAGAAATATTTGGCCACCAGTTGTCACTTTGGAAGGCTCTTTATTGCCCACATCCCATACCCTGTTGATTAATTCTGGATTTCAGATGTCTCCAATACCAAACAATACCTAATAATGCCTAAAATGGTACTGAACATCAATACACCTGAAGATAACAATTGGAAACAATTACAGCATTTACCATCTCTCATTCCCAGTTATACAACTGCAACCAAGTCGAATTCATTTGAAAATGATGAAATGTTACCTTTTCTTTTTTCCACTACCTTGTCTTATATTTCTTAACTTTTAATTTAAACCAGAAGCATTACAAATATTAGATATTGTGAATCCAAAAACCCCTGAAATTTTTACACTAATATGAAACAGATATATAAGAAATCTTAATTTAAAAAAGGGACAGTAGGCTGATAACACCCAAAGAGACCAGCTTCAATAGAAAATATCTTCTGGCCCAAACTCAGCTTTAGGCCTTTAAAGATGCACAAAACTCAGAACTCAGCCTTCACACTGAAAATCTGTAATTAATACTAGTAGAGATTTGGCATCTGCAAATCTAACTTCATTATTTTCTATTCTAGCATTAAACCAAACCAAACACCAAAACAGAAAATAACCCCAGGAAATATAATTTTGTCTGAATCGTTGGCTTTTTTTTAAGTGACAGCTCTGGGAAAATTATTCATGTGAGCACAAATTTTATTGGTCCTCATTCTTCATCTCTATTTTCTCTATTTTCACCTGCCCTCCTGTGTCTCCCTCCAATATCCATCCAGTATTGGTCTATGCTATGAGACTCTGACGTCTCTGTCTCTTCTCACCACCCAGTGGGCCTGGCTGCACTAGAACCCTTTTTATCCACCCTTGTAATTTCTTTTTTAGATGCTGTACTAAAGGTCATAAGTTATGTGTCCAACCCTGTATAAAATGAAAAGAAATTGATGCAGTTTTATCTTTTTTAGCCTTAGAATTCCTCTCTCACACTATAACAAAATTTTTCCAATATCATTATTTCAAAAGCTGAAAGCTCCTTTTCATCTTGCAAACAAAAATTTATTTTACAAAACAATGCAACTCCAAATGTTCTTTTCAATCTTAAAAAAAAATTAAAAATCAAGTGATTGTGGAAATTACATTAGAAAATGATACAAGACAATTCAATTAGACTTCTGTTTTCTATCCCTTGGTTTCAAACTATGCCAAAAAAGCACTCTTTTTTTATTCCCACAACATTCCTTCCACAGTGCCCTGAATTTGCATGCTCTTGCTGTGAAACTTGTTTACTGGCAATGAAGTCTGCCTCCACAGTTGTCTTCTGATTGAACCCTTTGGTGTCTTGGGTGAAGCAGGAGCCTTCTCACAGCAGTGGGAACTGTGAGATATGCTGAAGGAAGGCATCTAAACTCTGGGATAACTCTGAGGTCCTGCAGCAGTAACAGTGCCCGTTCCCTGCAACCTCATGCACTTTACTGGCAATTATCAATGACATGCCAGGAACATTTAATTACATCTATGCTGTCATCATGGATCAAAAATATGCATGAGCTCTTGAATTTTGGAAAAGAATTGGCAGACATATCAGCTCTGATTTGTAGACTTTTTTAATGCAACCAGAAGATTATTCCTAGGTTTTCTGGTTTTAGCTTTCTTATAATTTCTGTATTATTCATTAGGCTCCTGGTTAATATTCAGTTGTCTTTACCAGTCTGCTAGCAAGAGCATTCACCTCTTTGGCTACAAAGACTTAAAACACATATCTGGTTTTCAAATAAGTCTTATTTATGGATTTTAAGCAGAAGTTAAATCAGTATGACTTTTGAGTGTTGAAAATCTTTATATATGTTACAATACTTAGCACAAATGTAAAATGAATTATTAATTAAATTTCAGAGAGTTTATTTACAGGAATTGATTTTTAAGTTAGATAATCTAATGATTATATTTACAGGGCTTTTCTTATGGCCATGAGATTATATTTTACACAAAATTAAACCAAAGAACTAAAATCAGAACAACATATTTGCAGCCAAACAATGGGAACACATTGAGGACTGGGCCCAGCTTGTGGCTCTGAAATAATTTTACTTTATGGTTTTGGTGACTCAGTATTTTTCTGCTTTATTTCATCTTCTTGGATTAATTAATTTTTATTTCTCTCCCTTCATTTATCCTTTCAACATCTTCAGATCTGAGACAATAAGATTATTGTATGTGCTAATGCAGACACTAAAGAAAAGGGTTTAGAAATATCTCTGAGTCTGCAAACAGGTGCTCAGTCATTAACTACACAGTGTCTTCTTTCCATCTAACTGAATTTTGTTAGCTCCAGTCCCTCAACTATACCAGTACAAATGCAAATATAGCCCAATAGTGACTGAACTAACATCACAGTTTTCATTTCCTTCTTGATAATAATCCATATTGTATTTCTCTATTTGATTCACTCAGTGATTCACTGGGTACTTGTACCAGCATAGTTCATGGAGTGGGTGGAAAGGCAGTACAGAAGAGGAGCAGCAAGACTAAACCCCTATTTTCAGTGCAGGGAAAATAATGGTGAATAAATTTTAATTAAATTCTGCTTAACTCTAAATGCATTTTCCTTAAAAACTTCAATACCAACAGTGCTTGGTTTTCATGGCAATTGTCTCAAAGTGCCTTCACTAAGACTAGTTGAATGATCAGAAATAATTTCTAAATTAGGATGTGATCAAACCTGTTGAAATGAAGATGTGCATTCCCTTTGATTTCAGTGGGCTTTGGATTTTTTGGAATCTTTTTAGTTACAGAATATTTTGGGATGGGAGCACTAAAAACATCCGAGTCATCCTTTGCTTTGTTACCAGCTGTCCTCTTCTTACATCTGATTCCTTTTCAGTTACTATGGAATTTCTATCTTCAGCCTCAAGAAACAGTTTAAGCTAAAACAATTTCCCTGCTTTTTCTGATTAGAAGGTATCCAGGAAGCCACCCTGCACACTCACTGCCAAAGCATGGTAGGGCATTCCAAAAGAAAAGTGCAGCAGAGCTCAGAAATTTAGCCCCACTTCTTGTTATATCCTTCTTCTGTAGTAGCAAAAGAGAAAAAAACCAAAACCAGCTAAATTTACCAGATGAACTGTTTCTTACAAATAGTACCCATCCTGTCTAAAAATAAAATAATAAAAAAAACACCTCAAAAAGAAGCTATTAGGATGTCCTCATCTGAATTCCAGTACAGCTGAAAAATAAAAAGCCAAACACAAAATATCACCTTGGCTTCATAACAGAAAATGATTGCTTAGACACAAGAGAAAACAAAAAAAAGCAGCTGCATTAGCATTTAGGAATACATATTAGCTCTGTTCTGAGGTGCTATATGGGAAAAAATATCTGTTTTCCAACAAAAGAGATTGAAAATAAACAATTTTTCTGAAGGCTATAAGCATTTTTTCTGTTTCATTGTGTCTCTCAAATTTTTGTCTGAAAACTGCAGTGAACTGAAGAAAACAGTAAGAGCAGAAATGATTTCTAATTTTTAAATGTTATGTCATTAAAGACTGAAACCTGAAAATTGAGTCTGCTAATGGCAGTGCAGTGAAGACACTTGAGCTACTGTGACTGCAGTATTTTAGAACAGTGGGACAAGCAGGGGAAGCTCCCATAAGAGTTCTAGTACATGTACACCCATTTATGAAGTTATTAATTTTATCCTTTGGAATATAGACTGTTTTGGAAGAAAGGTACTTTTCTATAGCTCATACTGAGGTAAAGAAAGAGGAGAGAGGCCCTCTGTTCTGAGTTCCTGAGATTCAAAAGTTGAAATTCTTGGGAAATCTGCTGTAGCACTCCCTTTTGTGAGAGAGAAGGAACTTTAAGCTGCTGCCTTCGTACTCCAAGTTTAATTAAAGATCCTTTTACCCTTAAAAGACTTGTGAGGTTGTTTTAATAATCTTGGTCTATTTAATTACTGTATGAAATTGAGTAAGAGAAGATAAAGAAGGAAAAAACCCAACCAAACTTTTGCTTTTTTGCTTTTTCATTAGTATTGAAAGTGCTTATTCACAGCAGTATAATTCAGATAAGCATCTGGCCCACAAACTATGCTGGCACAGACAAGGGTTTGTTTTCTTTTTTCAGAACTAGGAATTTTTCCAAGATGTCCTGACTACTGGGAGCAGAACGTCTGACCAAAGTATGCTCACCAGATGGTAGATGTTTCCATGTGGGTAAATATTAAAAGAGTTCTAAATCTATGCAAACTGTGAAGCAAGGGTGGGAAAAGTTTGCTGTTGTTTTTCAGTTTTAGCTCCCTCTGCAACTCATAAACACAAGAGAAGAAAAAACTCCAAACCACAAAACAAAGCTAATTTGAGTGGAAAAAAAGATAAATATCTTGTAATTTTTACTGTATATAAGCTATCCTTAATGACTAATTTCAGAAACTTTAGGGTTGACATCTTTAATTTAATTTTTTTTCTTTTATTTCCTTAAGATTTTTATTACTTTGCTATTAAAAATAAAAAACCAAAAAACCAAAAGAAACCTTGCTGCTCTAAAATGCGTAAACTCCACTAAAAATGTCAAGCAAAATAGATTTTATAGGGGACAAATAAACCCCAAAAAGTCTGTTTTTAAGGGGCAGCTGAAGGTTTCATCCAATCAGCTCCTTGCACCCATTCTTGCTGCGGGGCAGGAGCAGAGGGCAGCGTGGGGCAGTGCCTCTGGCATGCCAGGTCCTCATCCTCTGGGAATAGTTAAAGTACTAACAGCCAAAACACTGCACTGAGCACTTTTCTTCTTCTGGCTGCATTGGTGGGTGTGTAACTTGAAGCAAAGCGAGGAGAGGGGAACATCACAAAAGCTGGCTGGTGGGAAGGTTTAAACTGCTCCAGCTGTCGGCTGGCTGGATGCGAGGCGCAGGCCTATGGTGCAATAATGCATGCCCAAGCAGTCCTCTAGGTGATGTAGCATGCCAGGTTTGGCTCCAGCACCCAATCTCAGCAGGAGCACAGACCTCTCTAACTTAAACAGCTGCAAAAATGGTTGCTGGGTTAGTAATTTGTCCCAGATTTAAAACCACATAGACAGCTAGCGGGTACATTGACGCTGCACGCTGTAGCTCAAGGAGAAGGCAAGCTGGCTTACATGGAAAAAGATTTATAGCTCAAGTGGAATAGCAGAGAAGTGCAAAATTATTAGAAAATTTCCAACTAAGTGCAGTGAGCTTCAAATCCCTTATCCACAGAAACAGAAGAAATGTCACAGTCAAAAGGCAGGGCAGCAGAAGCAAATGTTCTTTAGCTTTCCTTGTAGTGAACTTTAAACAGCTCAGACAGCTTCTAACTCTCTCTCATGTTCCCCTCTCTACCAGAAACCTATTGCTGACAATGCCTTTCCATTTATGTGTGTTTTCACTGCATAAGCATGTGCCTTCACTGAGCAAGTGAGTAGTGAAATCGGGATGTGAAGAAGGTGATGACAGAAATAGGTGATGCAGAAATGGAACCATTTTCACTCTTCAAGAAAGCTATGGCCATGAAGATAAATAAATAAAAGCAAATATTAGCCAAAAATTAGCAAAATAAATAAAAGCAAATATTAGCCAAAAATTAGCAAAACAATGAGAAACATTAACCAGAATTTTACAGAATTTTTTTCTTTAGGACATCTTTCTTTAGCAAGATAGATGTTCAATCTTTACTAAGTATAAAGAGATAAATGTTGATTAACTGAATGCATACAGTCCTAGTGGGGATCTGACCATGAAACAGAACTGAAGAAATGCAATGCATTGCTGCTGGCAGAACAAATGAAAGTGTGGGAAAGGGAATTTTTCCAATCATATGGTCTTAGATGGGAAACTTTTTACCACAGAGTCCTGAAACAAAGATATTCTTTGTTTCTTTAGAACAGATAAATGCTTAAATATACTTTTATGGCTTAGATAACTTTTATCAAATATGATATTAAGAAAACAGTTGATTTCAGTTTCATACCATGTTAAACATGACTCCTATTCCCTTGTACTATAATGTTTATGCTAAAGCTATTGAAAAAACCAAATATATTTCTTCAGTTTAAAACAGAAAAAAATGAACTTTCAGATAAACCAAAACAAGAAAAATGTAATGAATAGTTTGTGGACAAGGCAAATATATTAATTATAATCAATAGTCAAGAAAAGTAGCATCTGTTTACAAAACAACTTGGCAAGTGTTGTAACCCAAGAGATTATATTCTATGGAATTGGCTTAAGATCAGAAGAAAGAGTGATTAACGATATAAAAGTTAATATCCAAATTATTTCTGACACACTGGTTTCTCTCCTAAGCCAGAAAGTTTAAAGTCTTTGTACAGAAGACAGTAGATGTGGGGGATTGCAATGTTTTATTAATGCACTTTATTAATGCACATGCCACACTTGCTTACCTAAAAAGCCTTACCTGACTTCTTTCTTTCTTTGTTTTCATGTGAGGAGCAGCTATCACAAAGATGTTTGAGTAAATATATTTTCTACTTTGAATCAACATCTTTCAAAAAAATTTGTTGGCCGTGTTGTGTCATTTATTCCCCAAATTTTAAGAATTTCCACAAAAACTAAAACTACAACTACCCCTTTCCAAAAGAAAACTATGAGTGTACAAATGGGAGTGAGTTGAGGTATTGGGAAGGAGGACCTCCTGTTGATTTTAATATACAGTTTTGAGTGAGAGAAGACAGGAAACATAGGGAAGAAATTGAGTCTTTGAAAGGTAGCAGGCAACCACTAGAGAGAAGACCGGTTTAGGATTTTTTTTTCTTTTTTCCTGCCTTGAAAGTTGCTATTCAGCTCTTTGGAAGAGAGAAACCTGGCTCATTTTGCAAATGCAAAGTCAGGCTGCTGCCAGGAACCATTTGCAGGAGTGATTAACAAAACCTGTTTGCTTGATGGGATTTCCATGGAGGTAAAATGGTGTGCATATAATTTTGACACAATCAGATAATGCACTCTTAGAGTTATATGGCAAAAAAAAAAGAAAAAGAATTAGTAGGTCTCTTTTAAAAGGGTGTCTCATTAGAGCATGCTTATTGTCTTCTCAGCAGATGTGGCATTTAAATGTAGTGAGCAATGGCCAAAAGCAGGAAGTAATTCTGAGAAATAAACGGCAGTAACCATCCCAGTTTCCTGAATGGAGGTGGAAGTGGTTTGGCAATATTCACACAAGATGATGTTCATTTATGCAGTATTGAAATTAAAGAGAGAGGAAGGGAATGGCTGTGTGTGCTGGTGAAAATGTAACATGAAAATAGAATAGATTCTAAAGTTGCAAATGAACTGAAATACCCCAGGTGGCATGAGCACACAGCAAGAGACGTTCAGTAGCAGCAAAGGCTGGTGTAAGGGTTTAACTTACACCTTTAGATCTCTGCTCTTAGTGGTGCATGATATACTAAAGAAAAAAAAAAAAGCCAGAATACTTTAAATTTCTGCTCCAGACTTCAGTCTGGCGAAAGTGAAACCAACGTTAATGGGTAAATAGCAATAAAGAAGGAAGGCAGCAATTTAACTGTCTGAACAGAGGAAATGAATATCCACTTTTGATGTTCAGCATTACTTGTTAAATGTGAAATTCTTACCTAAGCCCAGCCAAGGGTTGACAAAGGGTTTAATCAGCAATATAATCCTACTTAAAGTACTTTCAAGTTCTACATGGAATTTTAAGAACCTTTTAACAACTATCAGAGTGAAGTGGAATTTTATTTGAGAACAGTAGTAGGTAGTATGACAGCTGAAAAACATCTATAAATGTGGCTGAAAAATAGTCAAATATCTGCCCAGCTGCCAACTCAATTTCATGGCAATTTAACAGCAGATTACTATTATGGATATGGTATTGAGATTAATCTCTCTATGTATTTAATTCCACTGTTAAACTAACATGCAATAAATAATTCTTTGGATTGAGGTGGAGATACATATTCCTTTTTTTTAAAGCTCTAAAAATTATTCTCATTGCAAAATAGTATTATGAGGAAGACACTGAACATGCCTTCTGGGAAGAATGGTGTTGCTGATAGGAAATTATCTGTAAAAGTTACCATAAATCATGTAGTTTTATCTAGATTTATATGTATTATATGTATTCATACAAAAATAGATCTGTATCTCTAATTATCTAGGAGATGAATGTGCAGGATGAACCTCTTGCGTGGCCTCCCATCATCATGAAGAACTTGAGTAGAAGGAATCAGATCTTAGACAAGTGTTGTACAGTGGGATCACTCTGGACATGGTCCCATTTCTCTTTTACAGCAAAACCAGCAATGTAGCCTTGCTTTACATGACTGACTGTTCTGCCAAAGGGCATGCATACCTAGGTCACACAGTATGCGTTTGCTGTGGCAAAGCTGGTAAAAGAGGAAAGATGTTGGAAAATGCCATCTGGAGATACCAAAATACACCTATATGGAGAATTTCTTCATTTCAGTCTTCCAGGGTGGCTAACACTAAAATGAAGACGATAAGACAAGTATTTCTGTATGTGTGTATATATAATTATTTTGCAAAATCACCCTTTCAGTTTTCTATGATATATAGGTCAACACAGTTTTGATTAAAGGGAGTATAAATTTAATAATTTTTGTCTCCAAGGACTAGGGATTGAAAAATAAAGATTAAGCCCCTTATTTTGCTTTGTCTGGAAAGCTGATGGAGTGGTGGAGATGCTCCAATTAATTTGTCTTTGTATATAGCATATGACATAAAAATCATATGTTTTCATTATGATACATCTGTATTTTCCACTTGTTTTTACAAAATATTATACTTTACCATTTGAGGGTATGACACTGCTAGAGATCATGACACATGATTTGCATTACAACTCATAATTTAATACTTATTTAAATGTAGTATAACAGAACTGCAAATTTAACCAGAGAGCAGTAAGAACTATCATTTCCATCAGATTCTCTGAAATGCTTCACTATGAAAACTGATGTCATCTACAGTTTTTAAGACAGTTAGATATTAGGTTTGTTACTTTAATAAGTTTCCAGAATGAAATCTTCTCTAAGGTGTCATAGTTTGCTCTTTATTTAACTTGTAATAATTCAATGATGAACAAGTTTCCAATGTCCTTTTATAAAAGCAAAAACATTAGTGTCTTACATTGGAGAATACTGACCAGATAGTAAAACAGAGCACCATGTCAAAGTGATCTAAAAAATATCACATTTGTGTAGAATCTTAGTGAATAGCCCATATCATAGAAGTTATCTTAAATATTCTAAAACTGGTCGTCCTGAAAATTGTCATGTCCTGGGTTTGTTTATTCTCCAGTAAGGGCTCATTTTTTCTTTTAATTTGAAGTGAATAATATTTTACTTCCCAAGAATTCCTTGTTATACAATCAGCAAACCCAAAAGGTGTTAGTAGAAACAATACATGTAGGGTAAGTTCAGAACAGATGGATCACTGTCCAGACCACAGTGGGATATTTTCAGTATTTGTGGAATGTCTCAGTCTCACTTCAGTGCCTGGTAATGTTATGATGATTATTTGGGTGAAAAACAGCTGAAAGACGACTCAGTCATTGGACACAGCCAGTACAGCTTCATGAGAAAGAAGTCCTGCTTAACAAACCTGATTTTCCTTTATGACAAGGTAACCCAGTTGATCAAGAGAACGTGATTGATGTGCTCTTTTTGGATTTCAGCAAAGTTTTTGATAGTGTCTCTCACAGAATCCTTCTGGAAAAAATATCCAACACACAGCTGGATAAACACATCATGTGATGGGATAGCAACTGGCTCACAGGTCAGGCCCAAAGAGCGACAGTGAAAGGGGTGACATCAGACTGGGGTCCTGTCATTAGTGGGGTTCTACAGGGCTCCATTCTCGGCCTTGTGTTCTTCAACATCCTCAGAAATTACTCGAAGTGCAGGACTGGAAGGGATACTATGTGAGTTTGCAGGTGACACAGAACTGGGAGGAACTGTCAACTGCCAGAAAGGCCCTGCAGAGGGACCTCAGAAAGTTAGAGAGGTGGGCAATGACCAACCATGTGAAGTTCAACAAGGGCAAACTGCAGGATCCTGCACCTGGGATGGGGCAGCCCTGGATGTATGGACAGACTGGGGAATGAGATGCTGGAAAGCCAAGCTGGGAAAGGCACCTGGGGGTTATGGTTGACAGCAAGTTGAGCACAAGTCAGCAGTGCCCTGACAGCCAGGAGGGCCAACCATGTCTTGGGGGGCATCAGGCACAGCATCACCAGCCAGGCAAGGGAGGGAATTGTCCTGCTCTGCTCTGCACTGGGGAGACCTTACCTTGAGTGCTGGGGACAGTTTTGGGTGCCACAAAAGGATATTAAGCTCTTAAGAGCATTCAAAGGTGGGCAGCAAATCTGGTGAAAGGCCTGGAAGAGAAGCCATAGAGGAGTGGCTGAGGTCACCTGGGCTGTTCAGCCTGGAGGAGACTGAGAGGAGACCTCACTGCTGTCTAGAACTTCCTTGTGGAGGGGAATAGGAGAGGCAAGCACTGATCTCTTCTCTGTGGTGATCAGTGGCAGAACAGGAGGGTCTGGGAAGGTTTAGGTTTGGCATCAAGAAATCTTCTTCCCCCAGAGTGTGGTTGGACACTGGAGCAGGCTCCCCAGGGCAGCGGTCACAGCACCAAGCCTGACAGCATTCAAGAATCATTTGGACAATGCTTTCAGGCACATCAGGGTGTGATCCTTGGGGTATTCTGTACAGGGCTAGGGGCTGGACAAGGTGATCCTTTTGGGTCGCTTCCAACACAGCTTATTCTGTGATTCTGTGATTCATTTCAGTCCGCAAATGAAGCCAGGAAACATACACTAACAGAATAAACTGTATACACCAAAGAACAGAGCTTTGTAATACTGCTAATTAGTGGGGAAAAAAAAAAGAAAATCCAAGCTTTGTAAAGCATTAGTGAAGGTATAAATCTCTGATTAAATATTATCCTTGCAGAAGACAATCACTTTTCCTAGCACAGGAATAAAAACCATGTATTCAAATATATCTTTTTGAAATCTGCCTGAAAACCAGTTATCATCAATTTTATGGCTTCTTTTTTCTTTTTTTTTTCCCTTCAAAAATCTGGTAACCTTTATTTGTGTGAATGTGATGGATAAAATATGTGTTCAGTGAAGGAGAAGCTGGATGCCTTACAGTGAGTGCTCAAAACATTAGCTTTCATAACTGAATTCTAGAATCTCCTGGAACAAATGTATTGCTAATTATTTCTTCAAAGCCAGGTCAAATTCAACAGTAAGAATGGTGCATGCCTCTCATTCTTAGCACTTACCAGTATTGACAGCCAAAGAAAGCTTTCTCTGAGGGCATTTGTGGGTTTGATCTCCTAAGACTGGTAACAATCAGATGAGAGATCTTGTTGCTAAGCCATTGTGCCAGAGATGAGATCCATTACTAGTGTTATTTTGAAAAGGAAAGCAGTTTTGTTCAACTTGTAATTAAAAAATACCATTTAGATTGCTTAGGCTTATGCTGAGAACATTTAATTTGTACTAGCCATTCACATTGTCTATGGTTTTGATTACAAGAGTACTTGAAATCTTGGGATTGAGTGTATTTTCAATTCTAATTTAGGAAATTTCTTCAGACATATTGCATTTCTGAATAAAAGTAAAGGTTCCTGCTTAACCTAGTAATGTGTGTTTTGCCCTAATAGTTAAGGATCAAGGAAAATTAATGAATTAAAAGTTAATGATCAAGTGGCTACAGAGGAGAGCTGCAAAAATGACTGGAGGGCTGGAGCACTTCTGCTCTGAGTAAAGGCTCAGAGCTGGGGTTGTTCAGCTGCAGAACAGAAGGCTCCATGGAGACCTTACAGCACCTAAAGAGAGCCTACAAGAGAGCTGGAAAAGGACTTTTTACCAGGACATGAAGTGGCAGGACAAGGGGGAATGTCTTGAAGCTGAAGGTAGGTTTAGAATAGATATTGGGAAGAAATTCTTTACTGTGGTGACAAGGCACTGGAACAGGTTGCCCAGAAGAGTTGTGAATGCCCCATCCCTGGAAGTGTTCAATACTGGTGTGGATGTGGCTCTGTGCAACCTGATCCAGTGGAAGAAATCTCTGTCCATAGCAGGGGGGTTGAAACCAGATGATCTTTATGGTCCTTTTAAACCCAAATCATTCTGTGATTCTATAAAAGAAAAAAATAAAAGACTGAGAGCTTATTAAAAAAAAAAAAAGGGGGGGGGATTGACTAATAGCTAATTACCAGCTAATTATTTTTGAAATGTGGAATATCAATATTAAAAAGCAAGTCATTCATAAGTCTTTATAATAATTTAAGAGTAGCATGTATTTGCTTTTTTTTTTTAAGAGAGCTTTAATTTTCCTTTTCAAGTTGAACACGTATGACACTTTTAATTTATTTTATTGAAGATATGTATGTAAAAAACCAGAGATTTAGGTATATATTGAGGAAAAAAGAAGCAAAGACACTTTTTGTGAAAAAGATGTTTTTTCTGAATTAGGTAGAAGCATACATCAGAAGATTTATTTGACAATATACCTTACCTCTGTATTTGCCAAAAGCTGGACTCGAATTTATCCAGATTTATGAACCAGGAAAATCAATTGCATTGATGTTTTGTGTAGATTTTTAAAATAATTTATCCTTCTGAAATAGCCATGTAAGGTTTGCATGTACTCATCCAGTAGCTAGCTCAGTCTTTGTCAGTGCAAGCATTCTTGAAATTTAATTATTGCCTTCCAGGTTTAACTAAACCCCCTAAATGCAATCAGATGATAAGCACAGTATTCATGAGATTGACAATAAAATGTTCATCTCTGTCACACTTGCAAATCATGTATTTCTTAATGTGTCTACTGAGACAATCTAGGGAATTTCTTAGAGGAAAAAAACCCATAGATTCTATTAATCTATGCATACAGTGTAAATCATGTGCTATGCAGCTTCCCTGTGTGATGCACTAGAAGCCCAGAGCTAACACTGAAGTCATATGAACTGGAGGAACTTTTCTGCTTATTGTCTAAAGCCAGGCAAAATATGTTTATAGGAAATAACCAGAGGCAGTGGGAAGATATCTACAACACTAATACAATCAGAATTAGAAAACCTAAAAAAACACCAAAACACCCAAACCCCTCCTAATTAAGAAACATATTAATTTCTCATTGTATTAGGATTCTTAATTTTGTGTCTCTTCTACTGACTGCAGATCATCCAGGACAGACTGGAGATTACATTCACCCCCAGCTGATTAACCCAGCACATTTTGCATTTGTATCAAGCATGAGCTGGACAGGTAGATATGGAAGGTATGACAATCCTTGGAAACCATGCTGTAGTATTCAGCTATCTGCAAATTTCTCAGAGGGAGTTCTCCATATCATGAAGGAACAAAAACATGTTGAAGCTGAGATCTGTTGAGATGCCTCTCTAAGAGAGCAGTGCTGCTCTTGAGGTACCTGGGTTTGATACTGACATTGGCAGTCAAGCAGAAGGCTTGCTTGGTGTGAGGCAATTTGAACAAGTAAGGAGAATAAATTGGTCCCTTAGGTAATATAGAATCCAAGTAGTGCTCATTTCAGTGAAAGGAGCCAGGAAAAAGAACAAAGTATATTTGTTGAGACAGAAAACCAGATGCAATTATCTATTTCTTACATAATTGTCATGTCAGATTTATAATTTTATACATTCCCTTTTGACAAGAAGTTGCAATGACTAGCCACATTATTTTCTTACAGTGCTCAGAAGTAAACTGCCAGTTTCAGGACAGATCTCCTTGTCACAACCGCCTGGAAAAGAAACACATTACCAACTACAGTACAAACGCATACTACCATAAGATTTTAAATTTTTATGTGCATAAGGTGCAATCCAATTTCTTTTCACAACATAATGGTCATAGATTTAAACCTTTTGGCAGTTTTAAGTAGGATTATTTTTTTTTTTTGTTCTGTATAGTCCACAAGATCTCTCTTACAGAGAAATAATAATAATAAAAAAAGGGTTTAAAGATCTCAAGAGAGGTTTGAGAACCTTTTGTTTTCTATAAAATTCAAAATTTTCAACAAATAAATGTTTGTATATTGCCTGACCAAACTGGTAAAAAATAAATTGCTTTACTTGTTTTGTGATTTCCCCAGATATTCTGTGTCTCTAGTGAAGAGCTGAAGTGTCTGTTTTTCTGGGGAGTGGCACCAGTTGTGACCCAGCTGATTGTATGCACTCTGTACCTTCTCAGGTGGCCTCGCTCTATTGATTTGGTGTTTGAGAAGTCCAGACGCTAATGCTCCTAATGATCAGCCATTCTTTTTGACTTTTAGTAACAAGTATTCTCATGCAGTTAATATCAAACAGAACTTTGTGCTCTACATCTGTTATTTCAAAATTCCCATTTTTGAACTCCCCTAGTCTCAAGTAAGTCGTACATTGTCTTCCTTTTTTACTGCCCACAATCTTTTCACCTACTTCCAGGGCCCCGTGATGTAAAATGTCATTTTGACGATCTTCAGTTCCAGTGACAACTTTAATTTTACTGATTTTAATGGGCTTTTCAAATACAATCCCATAGAAGTCTCCAGTAGAAGGAGCTTTGCCCCAGAAGTACTCATCAATGCTGCTGTAAGCCTTGCTTGCCTCATAGTTTTCAAATACATTCATATTGGTGTGCAAGTTTGCAGGTGGGTTGTCCGGGATATCAAAGGATTCCTCTTCAAAATCATCGTCCTTTAACTTATTTTCAGCTCCTTTGTAAGATGAGTAGTATCCCATGTGCTGGAAGAGAGATGGCTTAAAACGTATCACTTCCTTTTGAGCTAACAGCCCACGAAAGTGGATGAGCAACCAATCGCAAGGCATTTCTTGGTAAAACATCAATAGAAAATGGGCCAGGCGTGGTAGGTCGTGGGAATGGTAAAGCTTTCCAATGTACCCCAGCTTGGAGAATTCCAACGTCACCCAGTAGGACCCTTCTCGTGAGGTAATTACTTTCTTAACAGCAGTCAAGAAATTCTTGGAGCAGCGAACGTCATCTTCCAGCATCACATAATAGTCGGAAAGATTAGCACAAAAGTTTAGAAGGAAAGCATAATCTACATTTTGTTTTGATCGGAACTTCACACGGTCCTCGGGGTCATTGTAATTTCTCTTAAGGCCATCCAGTACAGGATAGTAATCCTCAGGGACGTGAATAACTATTAATCTGCCCGCAATTATGTGATGTGCAAATTTCTGTGAAATATCCTGGACCATCCCTTCGCACCAGGTGGAGTCAAAATCTGCCAGCTGTACTACCACTGCAATTTCTTTGAGTTCCTCATAGCTTGACTGCTCAAATATGGACTTGATGGTCTCAAGCAGGTAGTTTCCCTTTTTCCGTTTTACAGAGGATAGTCCAATTGTAAGATACCCTGTACAAAAGACAATTCAAACAAAAACTGAGTATCTGATATTGGAAGCAATTTTATCAGAAAGATATTTTCCAGAGCTGTGTTTATATTAAATAAACCTCGTGAATGGTGAAGACTGAGAAATTTGGTATGTGAGTTTATTGAGCTGCGTGCAACAAAGGACCTTTATTGCCTTTTCATTAAGAGGTAGGATATTGCAAGCAAATGGCCATATGGAGACTATTGTGTTAAACATTCACTTGCTTACTGCCAGGAGTAGCACGCTGGGGACAAATGCCAAAGCAGTGTGTACTTTTATGTCTTGTAGACACAACCACATATCCAATGATAAGGCTGTAAATCTGCCAAAAGAAAGGGGATTATGAGGGGATTATTCACACCATATTTTGAAAGCAAGGAACTACCAAATGCAGCACTTCTATCATTTTAAGCCCTCTAAAAGTCTAGCTACATCTATGCATAACTTTACAGTTTTATGAATTTTGCATGGATGGTGATTTCTCAGTGTGTTCATTTTTAGGTGAATTTGTCTAGTTTTTCCTTGCTAGTAGTTTTTCTTCTAACCCTCTTTCAGGACTCATCAAGCATTTTACAGGGAAAACCCTGCAATTTAGACATCATTTTGAAGCAGAAGAGAACTTCTCTCCTTGCTTATACAAATAATTTTTAATAATGTTACATTCTTTCTAGACAGAGATATATCGTATAAAACAAGCAATTTCATTTCTGCTGTTTTGTAGTCACTGCCATTGCATTTTCACCAGCATGCTAAATCAGGATTTTTTTTTTTCAGATATTTGCTAATACATCTTTATTTTTGGTAACTTCTGATGTAAAAAATGTTAAGACTTTGTAATTGACAAGGTGTACTTAAGTTGAACCCACCCCAACTTTCTTAAAATATAGCCATTTGTAAAAGACTGATCTGGTAGCAATTCAGGGTTTCCCTTGAGGCTGAAGTCTGCTCAAAATGAAGTGGTACACTGAAGCACAACCCCCTGAAGTCATTTACACTGCATACAGAGCCCCAAATTTTTCAAATCTAATTTGAACAGACTTTATAGCTTTCTGCAACTCTCGTATTGTTTTATTTTGCCTCCTGGGCTTGGACTTTGGAGCTTTGTTCATGTATGTGAAATGGTTGATTTGGATCCCAAAGGACACCTGCCCAAAGTCTAGGTATGGTCGCATTTCACTTTTAGAGGAAGATCTTGAACCATGTGTGAAGTAACAATAGCTAAATAGTCCATCTGCATATGGCTATGAGAAGAATCCTCCTTTACTGTCCTGATAAGAGCACAATTCAGCTCCCTTTTTAGCACACCTAAAGGAGCAAGGAGGTCCATTTGCAGCTGCTGGGCTGGCAGGATAGTGGATCTGAGGGGTGCCTCTATGTGATGCCAAGCATATTCAAGATTGGATTTACCAGTTATACAGAGATTGACAGTATGGTCTCAGAGGGTGATTGCAGAACACCACCAGCATGTGCCTTGCTTCTGCTTTCTAAATCATCTTCTTCTTCCCTGGGAGGAGATCCATGGAATTATGCTCCCACAGACCATCCAGGGGCTGCCTGCAGGACATCTATAAGTCAGGCACTTGGTCAGAAGGTAAACAGGCTGTGGGGCAATCACTGCCAGCTCTGGACTAGAGGCCACTCAAGAATGGCCACTAACTCTCTTGACACTGTCACTGCTTAACTCAGCCCCTCTTGCACAGAAATACCACAGGCTATTTACAGGGAAATACCACAGGACTATATGGATTTCATGCCTTTTTAAATTACCTCATTTTGCAATATTCAAACTGCAGTTACTTACTTTTCCTTGGCAAAGGTGTGCCAGCTAGGTAGCGATAGGAAATGTTTATAGATCCTGAGAAATTAGACAAATCTTTAAAACTGTGAACATAACGCTCTGGGTTGAGCTGGTGCGTGGCTGTTTCTCTGATTAATTGCTTGTCCCCTTCCTAATAACAGGAAAACAAAAATTACAAAAAAAGGGAGAGAGAGAGAGAGAAAGAAACACATTTGTGAATGCCAGTTAGAGAGGAAACATGGACAGGCAGGTTTCCAGGAATAACATTTTTCAGTTTCAGCTTTCATGAAAGCATGTAGATGTCACCTCATTTAAAACAAAAACTAACAAGCAAACAAAAACCCTCCAAACCAACAAGCATTACTGAATATCATACATTTTTGGCTACAGAAAATCTACTATAAACCTTCAGATTACAGGAAAAGGAAAAGAAAAAAAATACTTTGCATAAAACTCTGGAAAGGTAGCAAATATTAAATTATTGGCCAAAAAATTCTGTGGTATTCAAAAGAGGGATAAGAAAATATCACTCAGCAACAGATAAGATAATTTTCACAGATGTAGAAACACAGAAGATTTTGAAAAAATGTTTCTAGTGATTAAAAAATCTACCAAAACTGCTGCAAAGGAAAGACAAGTCTAGATCCTGGCACATGGCTCATTTTGACATTTTTCTGAGAAGCTTTGACTCAGGTTTGGGATAAGAAGAAATGCATGTGATCGTTCAGACAGTAAAAGTTTCTCTGAATTTGGAGAACACTTTTTGATGGCATAGTCAAAAGGTACATTTATCACCACACCTCCTCTTCCTTCCTCCTTCTTCAGTCCTTCCAAGAGGCTTCCCTAGCCATAGTAAAGGCACAGCAGGAAAAGAGTGGCTTCATCAGTGGTGCCCTACCCATACTGTTTCTTGGGGCTCAGGGAAAATCAGCACCTCAGTCCTTAAGAAAAGGGAAAATATCTAACAGCTCATGAAGACTAAATTTAAAAGTAGGAATTAATTTACCTGGTTTGATTTTAGCCTGATGACAGACACATGTATGAATGAATTTGTTTCTTCTGATGCATGCAATATGTTAATGCAATAAAACTTTGGGATCTGTCATTAAATGGGAGCATTGTGCAGCAATAGTCCTGCTGCTAACTGCAGAAACAGTAAACAGTGCTCATATTTAATGGCATAAATATTAAAAAAGGTGTCAAAGCTATATTTTATAGCACAAATAAATCTTTCTGTAAACTGATTTTACATTCATTTATAGTTCATTGTTTTTCTTGCATAGAAGTAGTAAAAAATCCACTTCTGAGCTTAGTTAAGATCTTTGGCAGACATCCAGGTGCATCTACCTGCACTGTTATGCTCTCTTGATCTTGAGTGTCTCTTGAGTAATTTTTCTCAAGTGCTTATGTGCCACTTTGCATTTGCTCATAAATTATGAGAGGAAGTTGGAGGATCAAGTTCAAGATTAAAATGTAACTTAATGATCTAGAAAGAAAATACACCAAAACTTCAGGAGATTTTCCATGAAAAATGTCAGGTGGAAAAGAAAAAAGGCTGGTCCAAAAACTTTCTTTTTTCAAAACCCTTTCTTTAACATCTGAGAAGCGAACAAAACATTGTGTCGTGGGTTCCAGAATGGAGCACCAAAATTCCTTGTTTCATAAGGTCTTGGAATGGAAACTTATTCTGCTGAGGTTTTGCTACATAAAATATTTAGAAATAGACAATGTCAGGAAAAAATGTTTTGATTTTAACAAGTAAAATATCTAAACTGACCACAAAAATTTTCCTTTTTCCCCCCCTCTTTAATAAATGGCTTTTGTGGCTAACATTTCTTTTTAATAGCTGCTCTTTCATTCTTTTGTTGAATGATGGGCAAAACTGAAATCTGGATTTTTTCAAAAGATAAAATCTGTTTCTTCTATCTCTGACTATGTAGAGGTCAGTGAAGCTAAGGAACTTGATTAACTCGCCTTGTTTTTCTTCTGTAGCTTTTTCCCAGAATGTTTTTGGCTTTCATCTGTTAACTAACCTCTAACTTGCATTCCAGTGTTTGCTGGGAGTTTCACGTGGGTGCCATAGGATGAAGTGCCACAGTTCTCCACCCTTTATGAAGACACCCTGCTCTGCTAAGGATGCTGTGTCAATTACAATAGTGTAATTCTTTGCATAGAGCACAAAATAGTGATTAGTATTCATAGAAGAGCACAGAACACATGCTTCACTTACAATCCACTTACAACTCTGAATAGGTAGAAGACCCCCTTGTGCATATTGTGATATCTGGTATATTTTAGCTTAGTATGTCTTCAAAATGCTTGATCAAATGCAGTTCATACATTGCAGATGAAGCACCTTAGACTGCCTTTCTAATACACATGTATCTGCACTGCATAACTGCGTGCCCTCCACCCAATGTACTTCAGTTATTTTGCCCTTACTTTCCAGTTCTGCAGCAAAAGCCCTGCAGAAAACAGTGAAGGGATTCTCTGGATATGAGAGACGCTTTGAGCAAGACCAGAAAGTTTCTGTTCTCCCTTCTTAAGGTTTACCAAAATGAGCATCATTTTAATGCTCTAACTTTTTGTGTTCCATCTGGTGCCAGAGACACCAGCACCACAGCCCCTTGCACAGCCTGCTGCCTGAGACTGGGAGGAGGAACTCTGGGCCAGCTGTCTTCCCTCTACCAGTTACCTTCATCCAGCAGGAGACTGGCTGCAATTCAGAGAGCCTTTAGGGATCTGAGGACTTTCAGATTTTCATTCCCTGAGGGAAACTAGTTAGTCTGCTGTGCTGAAAAGCTTTTCCCAAGCTTTTCTCTTCACCACAAACAGTGAAATTGCTCATCTTTTACCTCAGCAGAGAAAACACACCAGACAGGGTGTGTTTGGAGCTGTCAGACAGGGTCAGGAAGTTTGAGAATAAAACTAAATAAATAAGTTGAAAAGTCAACATCCTAGCACACTTGAAAAACACTTGATGGACCATAAAGGTATCAAGAGACCTGGAAGAACTCTCAGGAGACTTGGCAAGAGAGTTGGCTGAGAGCTGCATGAATGCAAACATGCCAGAACTGTGATGAGAGAAGCAATGAAAGAGAGTGAATTTATAAAAGGCAGGGGGGGTGGGGGTGGGAGTAGAAAGAGAAATTAAGAATAAGACATGGAGCCATCTGGGGAGCTGGCAAATAGGACAGGAAAAGATTTCAAAAACAAGCCAAGAGGAACACCATTAGCAGTGATAATAAAAGCACTTTCAGAAACATCTGGGGGACTTTGAAGCAATTAGTGAACAGAGAAGAAACATTAGGGAAAATGTCACTAGGAAAAAAAAGTGATAAGCCAGGTCAAATTTAATCATAACCAAGAAATGCTAAATAAATAAAAAAGTGAAAACCTTTGTGGTACACAAAGAAATATGCCTGTAATGGAAATATGCCTGAAATATGCCACATGCTAAAGAATGGGCTATATTTTCAATGGCCTAAAAAAGTACTAACATAATATTAGTATTGTAAAGATTTACAGTACTGTTATAATTTTATAATTACAATATTTTAAATTAAAATAATTAAGACTGTATATATGGTTCTGATAAATAGCTTAAGGATTTTACTGCCTGTGTATTACACTTTTTGACATACTAATATGTTTCTTTTCAGATGTAAATGAGATCAGAATTCACCTCTCAAAATATTGGAAAATCCATACTGTCCCCATTCAATTCAAGATAAAGACAGCACTATCAGGTCATATCACAATACACCAAATTCTGTTTAGTCACTTTACTATTTCCACTATGCTTTTTTACTGAGCCCGGTCCAATCTCCAAAGAACTGGAAATTCAATCCATTAATTGAGTCTCTAGGGCTCACTTGGCATTCAGCACTGAAACACCCCTAGGTTACACATAAACTGTATTCCTAACATAAATATTTCCACATTTTTTTTCAAAACCATAAACTTACATTAGGTTTCATTTGTCTAATTTTTAATGCTGTAGTAGTGAACCCATCAGACTAAAATCTGAGTTAAAAAAGTAGGAAACACACAAAATAAACTCACTAAAATGAAATTATTTATGCAAGGAGCTTAAAGTAGATAAAATGGGTATAAATTCTCTTTTATAATTTTATTTCTATAATAGCACTTAATGCAGTATTCAGAGGTGAGATTTGCAGTGTACACTAAAAACAAGCTCCCAGCTCACACAAATAGTTCAGATGTAGTTTATCCTCAACAATTTACCGGTTTACTAGGGGTGTTTTACTGTTTTGTTGTTCTAGGATCACTTTGCAACTTACCAAAACATAACTATCCTCAATGTACAAGTTCATGAACAGCAAGCAAACAACAAGGATTCCTAAGAACGACACTGCTGCTCGTTTCCGCAAGCATCTCATTTTATCAAAATATTTCCAGTTGTGTCTCGTGAAGAACTGCATACGGTGGTGTCACCTATGAGTAAAACCACAGTATTACTGATCAGCATGACAACAACTAAACTTACCTTCAGATGTATCAGATCCCTTGAAACATACATAGGCTGCACTTTCAGGCAGAATTAATTTCATTTAATCACTGTCATATTCAGGTTTAATATACAATCTTAACCATAATCTAAGCTTCCTTTTTTTTACATTTTTTTTGGTGTCAGTAAATAAAAAACATGCACCCACTGTCGTACCCATTTTAAAGTGGACTCATGATGGATATCACTGTGGCAGGAGTGCATCAACAGTTTAGCTTGCTATGCTCAACTGTCAGATCCCAGCTTGGTGGCTAGAGATGATGCTGTGCCTTGTTCCCCCATGTACTTGTGTCTCCTCCCAGTGACAGGCCAGGTCAACAGGCAAGGAAGAAATTATTGCATGACTCAGTGCTGGTACCAGTAGAAGAGTTCTGTAGGCCAGAGCTACCAAATAAGGTACCTTCCCTGAAGTGAAAAAGTACTAGCAAGACTGTATGATATCTCCGAGTTTTTCCATCAAAGTACAAAGGCCCAAGGTTAAGTGGAGGCATTATTTCCATCTTCAGAAGAAAGGCGGGTCTCCACCTTAGACCAGACACATTTAAGCAGAGTATTGGGAAATCCTTACCAACCTGATTAGATATATCAACTAAGGGTGGTACAGAGATCATGAAGCCTCTCAGTATTTCTGGTCAGGATCAAGAAAGAGGGCTGTCTATTAATATTCTAATGTTGCATATTCGTTTTAGTTCTTTTACTCTGGAAAACGAGATGAACACTGTTCTTGTCCACCAAATTGTAGCACTAACCTGTGTAGGACTGTATGTGTTTGAACAAGATTTGGCCCTAAATTAAAGATCTCACTGCCCAAACTCTTATTAACATTATTATTAATTATTTATGTATTATATTCTTACTCATATTTTGATTATTTTCCACAGCAATTCATGATTTTTCAATTGAATTTAATGTCTAGAAGTTATATACAAACAAACACTTTAAAGCCAGCCTAGGTGAAATAGTAAAAAACATGATGCATGCACCTGCACTTATACCTTCACTTTTGAAAATGTTGAACATCTACACTGATACAAAATAGGACATATTAGGAGTTCCATACATGATTTGTCATGTCATATAGAAAATTTTCTGTCCTAATAACAAAAAATCCACCAAGCACAAAATCCAATGTATAATTGTTTTGCCAAACTGAATAAACACATTTAACAGTATAAAATATGAGTCCATTATACTCCAGAGAACCAGGAGGTAAATATATAAAACATTTGTAATGCAATTAGTAATCACAAAGAATCCATAGATTTGAAAGTTACTGCAGTAAATGGAGGCTGGTTGCACACAGAATGCTTTATATTCACTATGTTGAGAACAAAACCAACTTACAGGCTGCATGAAGAAAAAGAAGGAATCAGTAACAATATACATTTATGTCTGTCTTTATTTAGGGTGGGCTGAATTACAAAAACCTGATTACTCTGAAGCTGAAAACCCCAGTGTAGACATTTTTTAAAGTTACATCAAAGATTTCATTTTTCTTAATATCTAAGGACATTGAAAATAAACCTCAGGAAGGAGGTTGAATGAATCTCTAAACACTAAGCTTCCCTGTACCCCTGCAACTCCCTGTGCCAGCACAGTGGTTGCTGGTTGTCTGTGGATCCAGCAGGCTGTTGTGGAAATGAAATGTTGCCCTGTTTTAGAAAAGACTGTTACACATACGATTTGGGTTTTGTTTTCATTTTGTTCCTGGTTTTTTGTCCCCTTCTCCCCTGCCCCCTCCCTTCTCACAGTACAATTACTAATTTTCAAACCACTACACTCTTTTAAAAACCAGTCAGAGGATCACTGGATGGTTTAAACACTGACACTTCTATTAGTGGCATTAACTACCCTGACTATTGAAAATGCAGTTAGTCTGGGTTAGAGTGCTTTCAGTCACTATCAGCATATTACATTTCCCTTGAGTTAAAAAAAAAAAAAAATCAAAAAAATAAAAAAAACCCAAAGCAACAAAACTTGGAAATGAATAAATAAATGTGTTTTTTTTCAGTCACAGAATGAATGTATGGGACATATTTGCTGGCTAGATTGTGGTGTTACACAGGTCACCTCCCCAAGAACTGCATTTCCTGGTCATGCTGTATGAGAT
Source organism: Leucosticte australis (assembly GCA_025504685.1). Taxonomy (NCBI): domain Eukaryota; kingdom Metazoa; phylum Chordata; class Aves; order Passeriformes; family Fringillidae; genus Leucosticte; species Leucosticte australis. Next base: position 40,579,739 of record JANIJU010003063.1, read on the forward strand.
CATTGCTGTGCTGGGTTAGGAATAAATACAGAGGGAATTACATGGGTGAGGCCAGAGGAACTGTCATGACTAAAACCGAGGTACAGAGGGAGGAGGGCACAGTACAGCCACCACTCAGAGATGACCCCCACTGCTAGTGCTGGTAGCCCACGAAGCCATTTCACCGCTGTTTTGCACGTGGAAACATCTGGAAGCGCAACATCGTGCCAGCGGCGGTCTTTTGTTCATCAGATCTTTTGGGAGGTCCTCGCCAGGTAAAGGCAGGGAAGGGGAGGGTCCCGTCACGGAGGAGGCTGTGGCAATGCTGGGGACAGCAGGTGACAGCGCTGGGGACAGCAGGTGGCAGCGCAGGCTCGCCCGGGCCAGCCCAGCCCGCAGCTCGCCGCTGTGCCCCGGCCGGAGCCGGGCTGGAGGTGCTGCCTGCCATCCTTACACCGTGAGCCTTTGGCTAGGGCGCTCCCAGGGTCATCCTTATGTGCATGCAGGATCCCTTACATCTTCCTAGAGCTGCTTCCACTGTATCCAAGGATTGCATTGTGGAACACCGCACCAGTGAAATTTGCACAGAAAAAAAAAAAAAAAAAGTAAAACTCACCTTTTTTTTTTTTTTTTTTCAAGTAATGTCATTCACTCCTGCAGTGAGACCTCTGATTTTCTTTAAACCATTTGAGCAGAATATTCACCATTACTAAAAATCTTTGATGTTGAAAAAAAGGTTTCAATTCATAATTCAATTCTGAAGGCACAGTTTTGCTTGAGGATTATATGCCTTCATTATTAATGCATAATTAAACAGCTATCAGAATAGTATAAATGCAATTTGTTTCATAAAGCTTGCATGAAACAGTTAAACAATAATTAATAAATATGCATCAATTATAAATCTTCTCCTTTCTAGATGAGATGTGTTGCTTTCCTCAGTCTCTAGAGAGGGAACTTGTAAGACCACAGATCTCTATGTACATGTATGTGCTGCTATCAGACACACATGTGCAGCTTTACATGGTAATGTGAAATTATAATTCCTTTGACTTTTTAAAGCAATACACAGTGAAGAGGTGGTGAGCCAAAAAATGCAATGACATACTTTTACAGTGGGTAGTTGCTGTTCTGTATAGGATCTACAAAGGTGTGAAATCTGTGTAAAAGGTCAAGAATTGATTTTCACATGACACTGAGAGGTTTTCTCTTGCAGAATTTGCAACACCCAGAAGAATTTTAACTTTTTTTTAAAAAAATAGTAAATCTCAAATGACCATCCAGAAAGAGACTGTTTTTAATAAGGCAAGTCCTTGAAACCAAAAATTGAAATTAAAATATTTAAATTTATGTCTATTAAAATTTTAAAACAAATTTCAATTTGGATTTCAATATGGCTATTCCCAAGAGGAAAAAATTACATAAAGCACGATTTTTTTTTTGTTGTTTTCCTTTTTTCAGAGAATAATTTCTCTAATTCATGTACACTCACTCTGGTAAACAATTTTATATTTGATCCATTCTAATTCTTCATCACTTTCTGATAATACTAGGGATTTGTGCTTTGTCCTGCTTTTAGATATTATCACTCATTTTCCTTACATATTTCCTCCATAAACAGATACACTAAAAGGCCCTGTGGTGTTACTTTACCCTTAAGGATACCTACACAAGTTAAGGACTTAGCCTTACCCCTAACCAGTACAGTTAATCTGTCTGTATATTCAGCTGTACAGGGGTGGAGCAACAAGGTCATCTTTGTATTATATTCTGGCCTGCTTGAATGCTGCCCCAGCAGCTCAAAAAAAGTTGCTTATTTAGAGAGGCACGGGTGGCTGTGAAAAATGGCAACTGAATTATTTTAACATTTTAATATTTTCAAATGAGGCATGTAGATTTACCTGTCACCCTAGAGTCCGTATTCCAGGAGGTGGAGCTGATCCACTGCCCCATTTATTATATGAGATAACACAAAAATATCATGATTGGATTATTGAAACCCTTGTGAACTTTATTGCAATCCCTGATTTGACAGAGACACTCAGAAGCAGGCACTTTATTCCTCAGTTTTGTGATATATCATTCTACCACTTACTGAAATGCCTTACTTGCAGTTCTTAATGCTTGCCCAATGTGTTTTTCATTTTTTTCTTTTTGGAAGGCTGCACACAATACCTCAAGAATTACATTCAGTTATCTTTATAAAGTCACAAAGGAAACACTTCTTAAAAAAAAACACCAAAAAGGAAAAGCCCCCAAACAAATCAGATTTTTTTACATGGTTATTATTACATTTTGCAAGTACCATGATTTTCTTATGCAAAGAATAACAAAAATGAACCCCAAATTGTGATGTAGAATTGAGCTACAGAGGGTAGTATACTAGAGAATTCTAATGGATAGGCTATTCCATGGGGCTCAGATAGACTCCCAGGCAGATTCACTGCCTTACTGAAAGCCTGAATGTACACATAAAATGTTTAAGGCTGACAGGGAGGATGTTCGCTGCCACTGGCAGCAGGGGAATAAAAACTAGTTTGAAGGAAAGGAAAGTTTAACTCAGAATGAGGCTAACAAATCCAGAGGAGCTCAGGTTTTAAACTAATCATAAGTAGATTGTGTGGCTGCACCTGCTTAAATAAATGGTTTAAAGATGATTATATCATCTGAAATCTGGGTTCTAGATACAGGAGGTTAAAAAGTGGAGACATATTAGTAGGCAGATTACTCAAAAGTGACACTGAAAAAAGGATGGGCTAAATAAGAAGGATTTAGAAAAGAATTTGAAAGGCATAATTGTCCTTGATCCACAGAAAGTGAGACATTATTTCAAACACTAATGTAGCATACAGATATATACAGACCCCAACAGTTTTGGAAAAGAGATCAGAGTTTGGCAGGAAATGGATGATTCAGCTGAGGCAAGTTACTGAACAATGCAGAAAAGCAAAGAGCTTAAATTCAAAGCAGGTGTTGGATGAAGTGTCTTTCCTGTCTGACAGCTTCAGAGTGATATAAAATGGAGTCAAAAACTCTGGCTGTAACATTCTGAGCAAAATGTAATGCATTTCTTCTGGCATGGAAGAGTCAAGTCTAATCAAGGGGAAGAGATGACTAAGAAGTATGAAGTTGCATTGACTTAGATGGAAAAGCACTATCTAATCCATCATTGGATGGATGGCTGTATACCACTGGATTTATTTTATCAAGTAAGTTGTAGTGTAAAATATGAGTTTTAGAAAAACTATATAGACAGTGAGTTAATGGCATGTGGGAAAAGCCTGGAAGATAAGAAAAACATAACAAAGAAACCTGAAATAACCCTGAATTTCTGCTCCACAGAGACAAAGCAGAGAGTAAAATAAAGCAGCATTGCCATGAAGACAGAAGAAACAGGTAACTGTGACATCCAGGGAGAGTGAGATAGAAGCTTTTAGAGATACAGGAGTGGGGTATAAGTCTGCATCAGGAATACAGGGAGAAACCCTGTGCATTGAGAATAGCACTGGGCATCATTCAGAGAGGAGAATTTTTAGAAAGGTGAGGATAGACATTAAGTTACATATATACCAAATAGATTTTATCCATTGACTCATCAATTAATGAAAAGAATACATGGACACAAATATTGGTAGATTCAACAGAAGATAAAACTTTAATGAATAGCTCTCACACAGTACAGTTATACAGTATGAGAGTTCTGGGATTATGAGAAGCTACAGGCTATCAGATAAACTAAATTCCTTGAGTCTATTAGGGACCAGCAAAAATAAACTAGAGAGATAGTATCTTCACACCCTCCTCCTGGTGTGAAGATAATTCAGCTCTAGGTCCTTCACCCTAAGCACAGACTATATGAGCTAATGTCTCAGTAACACTTCCTCCATGTGTTATACCTCAACTTATACCTCAGTGTCCCACAGCCTTCAAAGTTCAGAGCTAAGAGCTTGTCAAGTGCCATGGACATCCCCTTTTTAATAGAATTGCACTGAGACAGAGACAAACATCTTTTGGAGGTTAAAAAAAAGGACAGAAATGTTTGACCAAAGCCGACTAATCTTGATGAAAAGAGTTTCACCTGATGAAAAGAGATTCTGATGAAATCAGTTCATGGTTTTCTTGTCAGCACACTCTGTAGCCTCACATAATAGAGAGGTGAGTGGCTTTTTCAGAGAACTGCAAAATCACAGAAAGGGTGAGGCTGAAAGGGACCTTTAGAAGGCCTCTGTTCCACTCTCCATGTCTCTGTAGTGCTGCCTGGAACCAGGTGCCCTTGGTTGTGTCCAGACTGCTTTGGAATATAGGCAAGGAGTGAGATCCACACATTCTCTGGGCAGCGTGTGCCAGAGCTCTGACACCCTCTCACAGTAAATGATGTTCAGAGGGAACCTCCTGTGTTTCAGTTTGTGCCCCTTGACTCTGTCCTGCCACTGGGCACTGCTGGCTCTGTTTTCTATTGCCTGTTCAGGTATTCACATACAGTGTAAAATTCCCTCTGAGCATCATCTTCTCCAGACTTAACTGTCCCAGCTGTCTCAGTCTTTTCCTATAGCAAAGATGTTCCAGTCCCTTAGACATCCTTGGGGCCCTTCCTTGGACTCTGTTTGACATGTCCATGTCTCTCCTTTAGAGAGGAGCCTGGAACTGGGTACAACACTCTAGGAGTGGCCTCACCAGAGCCAAGTGGTGCACAACCCTTGACCTGCTGGCAGTGCTTTGTCTGAGGAGCCCAGGATACCTTTTACCTTTGTGTGAGTCAGCACAGGCAGGATGCAGGATCAAACATAAAACTATCAACAAAACGCACAGAGTACATTTATTTTTGTTATTCCACTGGCTGGGGATCCTCAAAACAGGACCCAGGCATACAAACAGAGCTGCAGGCACTGTGAAACTTGGTCCATGCTAGAGAGTTGATCCTGCTGGTTTTGCCTGGTATCAGGGGTTTGCACAGGCACAGTTTACCCCTGTGCTTGATCTTTCTTGCAGCAGAGAATAAATCTCCAGAATCTTTGATAGCGTGTCTCTAAGCCTATCACAGGCCTATATTATCTAAACACAGATGTTCTGCTTGTCAAACACACAAGGCTAAACAGCAGTTAATATGATATATGTGTTTTTTGACACCCCAGCTGTAAGTCACTTGAGTGTGTGTTTACAATACTCCTTGCCAATTTTCTGTTATTTCCCCACAGTCTTTGCTGCAAGGGCACATTACTGGCTCTTCTTCAAATTCATGTCAGCTGTGGCTGCCAGGTCCTCCTCTGCTAAGCTGCTTTCCATCTGGGTGGTGCCCAGCATATATTGGTGTAAGGGGCTGTTATTGGTGCAGGATTTTGAACTTCTCCTTGTTGACACCTGAGGTTTCTGTCAGCCCAATTCTCCAGCCTGTCAAGGTCCCTTTCAACTGTAGCACAACTCTGTGGCATGTCAGCCACTCCTCCGAGATTTGTGTCACCTACAATTATTTAGTTATTTGTAAACCTGATGTGGAGCAAAGCCCCTTAACTAAAAAAACCCAAAGAGCCTCCATGCATTTGCATTTATGTGTGACTAATTTCAACCTATCATCTAATGTAACCTTAACCCTAAAGGGGGTTCTAGGCATGAGTTGTGACAATAATTCTCCATCCTTTTCTTGCTTCACAGTGTTTGTGGCTTGTAAGGAGGCAGCACCAGAGATGCACTGCCCTGAGAGAGTTTATCTGATTAGGAATGAGTGTCATTTTTTTGTGATAAGTATTCACTTCTGAGGAGATTCCCTTGGTGTTGGATATAATGGACTTATGTCAAATATTGAAAGATGTTTATACCTGGCATCCTTACATATTGCTTCACAGAGCTTACATCATGATATAAATTTGGGGGACACTGCCAAGATCAAAAAGTAATTTTTTTTTAATCTGGTGACTTCCAAATATTTTTATTACATTTTTTTTAATTGCATGGTTGGGTCCTTTAACATCTACTTAGACTAGGTTTAACTTTTTCAGAAGAGGAAAAAAATCCATTTAGAAAGTTGGCTAACTTTTAAGGGGCAACTGTCCAACTCATGAGATTCCACCATATAATTGGATATTTGCACAAATATCCATGTATCTGTAAAGGTCATGGTGTCCCTGGGAAATAATGTAAAATAGATTAGAAAATTAAATGCCAGAAAATTTTTTTCACTGGCCATACTACTAATTTGTTTCTAAGACAAAAGTTTCATTAAGACTTTCCAATGAGCACCCAGGCACCAACTTTCTGGTCAATAAAATAACTCGTTTTGTAGAGAAGGCTTAAAAACCTATGAACAGGTGTGTGACCAACAATTCTTCAGTAAATTTTGATGAATAACCATATATCAGATGAAACAAATCCTTTACAAAATGCTGCATTTGTCTTTTCTTTTAGTGTTTTGTGTCTTCATCTATTGTCACGTCCAAAACATATGTTTTTAAAAATTTATTTTCAGCAGAAGCAATCCATTGTGTGGACAAAATATGTCCAAAATTTTTCATCTTCTGCTTTGATTCTGCAGTCAGAGTAATTAGCAGAAACCAAACTTAGATCTCTGAAACTGTTCATGTGTCAAAACCCAGTAGTCTTGAATGCATTAGTTTGGTTTTTAACAAGAAAGAACCAAAATAATTTTTGCTGTTGAGTGGACTGTGTTGTTTATGAAATAGTCTGGCCTTGATCAATTACATTAATTGAGGTTGACTGTGTAAGGAAGGAAGATGGTTTTAGAGGTACCTAAAATCTGAGATGTTATCTTGTAGTCTAAGGCAATTTGACCATGGAAGCTAAGCAGGATCTGCAGTGGGAGGGTTAAATAGCTCTGTTACCGGTATCAGAGCTGCTTTTGCCTTCTGAGTTAATATTAGTTTAGAGTCCTTGTGAATAAATCCTTCAAAGAAGAGAGGCAGACCAGGTGCACTAGCAGCTTCCAATTGCAATGATGATAAATTCAACTTTAATCATCAGATTTCCCACAGACTTCATAAAAGTGGCTCTAGGCAGAGTGAAAAGAGACCTTGGATGAATAGCTTCATGCCAAGCTAACAGGCATTTCAGATCCATGAAGCTGAGTAGCATGGGATCTCTGCAAGCACACCGACTTATCTAAAGCTGCTTTCAGGGAGCATGGCCATGCTACCCTTTATCTCTGTGACCTGTCAAGTAAAACTAGTTCTGTTTGAGAAGGGAACATCTTTACCAATCCTGTGCCTGTGGAAATCTCTGCTATTCAGTGAGCAGCTGAAGCCTGATTTCATTGAACTGGTGCACCATAATTCAAAGGAAGAGTGGAGAAGGAGAGGTTGTTACTACCTCTGTCTTGCAGCAGATTAAATTCCCATTTTTCTAAAAGATGTCTAATTCATTTTACTTCTAGCTTCAATTTATGTTTTAGTAGCATTATGTTTGGTGGTATCTGTTAGGGTGTGCCAGGGATAGTTTTGTAACCTAATTAAAAAACTTTCCCCCTTGCCTTTCTTGAAAACAAAACAAAGAAAAACTGAAGAAAAAAAATTAAAATAGCTGGATGATATAGTCAGCCTGTCAGGTGTGCCAAATGGGTTTTTTATCCTTACCACATGTCAAACCTGATGATTAATAAAGGCTTAAATTAATTTTTCTGCTATTCTATATTTCAGTTATTATAAATAGACTCAAGACATGGCAATAAAATACTGTTAGTTACTGAGGTTTCTATTACAAAAAATATTTTTGAATTCCTTATTTTTCCAAATAATTTTTTAATTAATCAAAGTCTAGTAGCAGAGGCTGAATAAATCTTTAACAAATATATTTGATGGCTTTTTCTTGAGTGTTTTAATGTAAACTTCCAATCCACTTTTCCTCTGAAGAAGCTATTAAATAATTTCCCACATTAGTGACTGAAGACTCTTTCATGTGTCTTAAATCATATCAATATATAAAAATAAGAGTAATAAATAAACCAGTTATTTCAATTAAATTCAATACACGGACAGAAAGGGATTTCTCACTATATGGTCAAAAATAACATCAATAAATCTAAATGTGCACTTTCAACATCTGTTTTATCTCATTTTTACTACGCCAGCAGCAAGAGTGTCATTTGGAAAGAAAATAGAATTTTAGAGTTTGGGGAAAAGAAAGCACTATAAAAGAGTTTCTCACTAAAAGAAATTGCATTTCTTTGCAAGTAAAGTTCAAACAAGACCAACTGATTATTTGGACCTGTGTACTAGGAGCAAAGTGTAACACCTTTACTGAATAGAAAAGCAACCAGAATATCCACAGTTTCTTAAATAAAGTGAAAATAAAAAGAACAGAAATAAAATCTCCATGGCAAATTAAAAAATAATTTCCTTTTTTATTCTATATTTTACATCACTTCTTAGATTTGCCCCTTGTAGGTACACTAGCTCTCTTATTTTTGAATAGCTCCTGAAATGGAGAAGTTAGTTTAATGGTTGAGTCTTAAGTAATGATGTGTTCCACTTTGCTCAAACTGGTTCCTTTAGAACACCAACCTTGCAAGATCCTTCTGAATCACCTTTTGTAGAGGCTTCTTCTCAGGGAAAACAGAGAGCTCAGGGAAAACAAAAGTCTAACTCAGCATTGGCAAGAAACACTGTTGTAAACACTCATAAAATCTCAGTACCCTATGTTTTTCTAATGAATTACAATGTAAATAGATTTAGTGAGCTTCAAGGAAAAGAGACATGGCATCTTTTCAAATAAGGCTACAACAGAAGAACATATGATACCCTTATTGACAGATGCACAGTGATCCTGAGGTGATATTTTGAGGCCACTGCTCCACTGATGGTTGGGTGGTATGTCTATTGGATGTATACCCCATTGTTTGAAAGCTCATTGGAGTTGTGCTTCATTGGGTTTTTTTAATTATATCTGCCAAACACAGACACCTAAGCTAGTCACACTATCTCTCCATTTGTAGCCAATGAAGAAAAGTATTTCTAAATCAGGATTCATCTCACTAAAAGACTATTTTCTAAAATACATCAGATGAGTTGTGCCCCCATAATGCCCGTTTCTATTCACTGGCTACAAAAACAGCCTGAGATTTCATACTCAGTTATTGATACACAAAGGAAGGAATTCCTTTCACGTTCCCTTAGTAATTTCTTTTTCTTCCTTTTTAAGCACAGCACATAATCAATAAGCCAGTGTCTCTATCTCCAAAACATGAAACTGCAGCACAGACTAACACTTATCCTCAGAAATGTCTTAACTCTATGATAACACCAGGCCACATTCTCCATCATCCCCATCTATGGCACTATAGCTGGCACATCTTGTCTGCAGTAGACTGCTACAAGCTTCCCTCCATTAAAAATCTCAAGTGTGGTTGTCTATCCCAAGGCAGTTCCCTTTGTGTATTTCATAAACCTCTGGCCCCAGGTATCAGACTCTGCAGCTTCCCCCCATGGCTTTACCCAGAACATGGTTTTGCTGCTTCTAGAGTTTCCACTGACTAGAATAATCCCAGTACAGCCCACAGTACACAGACTATTGGCTGTATGACTATTAGCTGTATGCTATGAGGTATTAGGTACCTAATAGCTTTGCTGCAGGATATATGAAAGTTGAAAGAGATACCCATTGAAGGGATTAACAGCCACAGTGGACCCACACCCTTAAATTGTGTTATTTTAGGCAGAATAAGTTTTCTGAATGGCAGGACAGTAAGTCAGAGAGCTGTTTCATTTCAATGCACTATGGGGTATTCAACCCACGTACTGGGTCTGGCTGAGATGGAGCTCATCTTCCCACAGCAGCCCTCGCAGTGCTGGTCTTTGCACTGGTAGCTAGAAAGGTGCTGATAACACACCAGTGTTCTTTGGCTACTGCTGAGCAGCACTGGCACAGCACCAAGGCTGTCTCTCAACATTCAGGAGGATGGGGCTGGGCAAAATCCTGGGAAAGGACACAACTAGGCCAGCTGACCCAAACTGATCAAAGGGATATTCTGTACCATGTGATGTCAGCTCAGATATGAAAGGTAAGGGAAGGAGGAGGAAGGGGAACATTCATTATTTACAATGTTTGCCTTCTGGAACAAGTGGTACGTTCCTGCATGCTGAAGCCCTGCTTTCTGGCTGCAAGCTGTGTGAGAATATGCTTTTTAATAGAAACTCTAGAGACCATGGATACATCTTCATCAACTGCAGGCACAATATCCTTGGGAAAGAAATTATTCGCAGTATTGCTGATGATCAATATTTTTCAACTGTAAATATTTAGCAACTAAGTTTTATGACAGGCTCTTCTGTGTGTGGATTAGGGAAGTGGGACTAAACATATCTGCAAATGCAGCCAAGCAAGCACAGAGTGACTTGCTGATTTCTATATTGGAAATTTGTGACTCAGGCATATAACTATAGTAAATTAGAGGAAAATTACTGAATTGACTGCAAGTGGAAAATCAGGCAGATATTTTGCTTCTTTTGTTTCAAGTTTACAGTTGTTAATTTTATATGAATCCTTAATGCAGATAGTATGCACAGGAAGAGAAATGAAGGGGAAAAGCCAAAAATTCTGGCTTAGTTGTAAATATTTGATTGAAATATATATGGTAGTAAGAGAGGCTCATGTACTAGAACATTTTTAGAATTTTCTTTGCTGGCAACATTTCTGCATGTTTGTGCTTGGGGTATTTTTAATGCTTCACCATGAGTTTTGGAAATAGGCACTTCAAGAAGATCTGTGAAGTTACATGGAAAATGATGCGATTGCTTTCCGCTCTTCCTGGTGACCTCCAGAGCAGGAAGCTAAAAGCCAGAATGCAGCTATGTTTTTAGGGGCCATCAGCTCTCAGTATGACACAGTATCTAATAGCTGCTCAGGATGTATGCAGTATATTTTTTAAACTTGGGCTTAGGAGAAGAAGTAGAAGAATTTCAATATGATTAATTTTTTTTTTACCACCATTTAATACAATGCTCTAATGACCATTGAGATTAGACTATAAAACTATCATTTTCTGTGTCACTTTCTAATACATCTGGACTGTAGACATCAGCCTAGGCTTTTAATGTTCTTTTGACCTCTGACTGTACAAATCCTATAACATCAACATGATATAACCTTGTAACATCATTAGGTGAGATAACATCTTTCTGTGATTCCACTGAGATATGTCAAAACATTACTTAACATGATACTTGAAAAGTTGGTTTGTTGCCTAAAAGAAAGGTATTCCAGCAAGTTAGTGTGCAGTAAAGAGGCTAGTTATTTTTTTCAGTCTAACTACAGAAACCAAAATGATTAGAAATAAATTGCACATTATACCCAACCCGCATTTTTCTGTTTATTTTGCATGAATATTTCATGTTCTGTAGCTCGGTAAGTACACAGTGATTTTCTATTGCTTCTGTTAAACTACATTACAATGCAGTTTGTGTTTTTATACTGTCTTAGAGTGTGTAATGACTTATATAGAAGAGCAAAAATATAAAATATTTCAATAATTAGATTAAATTAGTGCCATGGGAAGGCACACCTTTCACTAGATCAGGCTACTCAGAGTACCATCCAACCTGGCCTTGAACATTTCCAGGGATGGGAACATTTCCAGCTTCTCTGGCAACCTGTTCCAGTGCTTCACCCACCTCACAGTAAATAATTTCTTCCTAATATCTAATCTAAACCTTCCCTATTTTAATTGGCATCCATTTCTCCTAGTCCTGCCACTACATGCTCTCTCTTTAGAAGATTATTTGTAGGCTCTTCTAAGTTTATGTGAGTTAAAAATATGGAAACACACATACATGAGGTAATAATTAATATTGGTAAAACATCAACTAGCAGATCACTTAGGTTGACTGTTTGGCAATTGCTCTCTTCCATGTAGTCAAGTTGAAATACATTATTCTACTTCCTTAAGTTGATACAAGAGAGAAAAAAAATGCTCTTTGCTGGAGAAAACTATATTTTTCAAAGAGTTTACACTTTTTAAAATTACCTTATTAAACAGACAATTCTTTCAGAGATTTTTACCTCACCTCTTTATGCTTTCAAATCTGTATATTTTGGCTTGTAAGCCTCCTATTTGTACAGCACTTTCTTTGTAAATGACTCCATATTTTTATAGAATACAATGACAAAAATTACAACCTAAGAAATGCTTAAGAATTTGAAATATTTTGGAAAACAAAGAGAAAATCTGCAGGTGATATGTGAGCTCAGTTTTCAGTTTGATGAAGTTCTATTGTATACATAAGCAGCAATTATGTCTCCCTTTACAAAAAGACTCCTACATTCCTAAAATGAATAACCATTGATTTTGAATGAAAAGCAGAACATCTTTATTCGTGTATATGATTTCAGCCAAGAAAAATGGCTCATGTGAGCTATTTTTCCATTATACTAGAACTGATGTTTTAATTCAGAATTATTAGAATTAAAATAAGCTTTATCCTTCTCTGTTATCTTACAGTGTAGCTTGAAATTTTTTTAGCTGTGAATCAGGCACTTGATCTTAGTATTTCAAAGGCAAGATCTAGACCACAAAGTAAATTATAAGAAATAAAGGGAGAAAAAAAACATGAAATAGATTTAAGATGGAGGGAAGCAGAAAATGTGCTTTGATTAACTGAAAGGTTAATTACTGAAAGACTTCCTCCACATAGCATACCGTTAATTAGAAAGTCTGAGCAATGTGTGATTTAATTTAACACTATGCTGAAGGCCAACATGACATAGTAAGCTTCTTGATTCTTGTGCTTGTGAAACATATAACTTGGTGTTTCATTCTACTCTAGACTAAAAGAAAGCTGCTTTTCCTTTTTTCTTTAATTTAATAGGTGAAAGACAAGGTTAAAAAAATGAGACTTTGGTAGGGATGACACCAATTATTTACCATGGATCAGTGTTCTTACCCACCACTGTCGCCTTAGATCTGATCTGTTAAACACATTGGACACAGAACAGAACTGTTTTGTACAGCAGGGCTTCTGGTCACCTCAAGAGGATTATTAGGGTGTCTTCCAGAAAGCAGCAAGTCTTGAAAATTACATTCCTTTTCTAACATTTTGAGAAAAGTCTTCGTATAAGAATGGAAAGTATAATGCTAAAAGTGTTCCAGAACAAAAGAACTTCCAGTAGAATGCCAGACTGTCCTGCTTATGTCTCACCAGAAGCTCCTCACTCTTTATGACTTTTGGAAATACTCTAAGCAACCCATCAGCAGCACACATGTGAAGGTACTGACAATAAATAAAATGTATGCGAAGCCCAGAAATGTCATCAAATTTGGCATCTCTGGGGTGTACCTCAGGGACTGAAGGACTGTTGAATTCCTGATTTACAAGGAGCTATAGAAATGGACAGAACTGACACAATATTGGATAGGAAATTTGAGGGAGTCTGGGACAGAGATAATGAGATTTGAGTCCCTGTTGTTGGTGGATGTACACATTTAACAGGGAACTTTGATGGGAAAATTTTTTATAGGATAATAAAAAAAGACAGACTGGGATCACCAATGTTTACCAGGCCTAGACAAGGCATAAACCCTTGAATTATTTATTATATATACATAATATAACCCAAGAATTAATTATTGTGTCACTGTCTCCCACACTTTTTGCTGTGAAGGCAGTGCCTTGAAGCTGGTTGACAGCACTGTGAGCAGAAACAGCAGCACTTTCAACCAATAGAATAGAATTCATCCTCTGGTTTTAGTCACCTAAGCATTAGTCATATAATCCGTGGTGCTTACACAGGTACTCATTATAAAGTAATCAAATGTATGCTAAGATAGCTGTTTCAGAAAGGTGTTCTGAATAGGCAAGCTCTTTCCATTTACTCCACTTTTTCAAGAGTAAAGTTAGGCAAGATGACTCCTGTCTTAAGATATTGCTGGAGATTTTGAGAAGTCTAGAAATGTAGAGCCATTTTCTCCAAATTTTATTTGAAGCAGAGTGGTAGAATCCCATCACAGTAGTAAGCAAAGGAGAAATAACAAATGCATAACAAGCAGCATGAGTCAAGTAGGAGGAAAAATGCAAATTCTTCCTAGTGCTATACAATTAATTTTCCAAGGATGTAAAAATCCACATTGTAACAGACTAATAATTAGAGACAGCTTATTGTCATTCAAGGACTTTTAGCCTGACCTGTTCTTGTGTAATGACTTTTATTGTTCATTGTAGAGTCAGGATACCCATTTCCATTTATGCTGCTTTATGGATAATTCATTAAAATCTACCCAGCACAGGCTAATATTAATTTGAAAAAAGTGGCTGCCTCTTCAGCCTTAGAGTTATTTCTATTTAACTAACCCATGTTAATAGTAGCTGACTAAAGAAGAAATAAACCAAGAAATACAAGGGAGTGTAACAAGGAAGATAAAAGAAAATATCTCTCAACCAAAGAAAAGGCCCACTCAATCCTCCATGTATGGGACAGAAGTTTTGATATCATTTAGGTTGATGTAACCAAGCCCCAAACACATAGCTTAAAAAAAGTATCGGAAAGGAAGAGGGAGTGATCACTTCCCATTCCTCTTCAATCCCCAAATAACAGGGCCTAGTCAAATACTAGAGGTCTCTCAACAGCCTCTCCTGTAACACACATTGTACCCACCATGGCAACTACCTGGTTAAGCACTTTTTCCCTGCAGTGGCACAAGTTTACAAAGGAAGCTATAATTTTCTTTCTCCATCCTTCTATCCTTTCTTCCAGCCCCACGTGATCTGCAGGATAGTGTCATAATTGGAGAAGTAAAAAAAAAATGGCATACTGGAAATCAGGTCTGCTTTTGACAACAAAACTACTAAAACATGTATAAAATTCTTAAATAAACTTGGAGCATTGAATAAAAAAAAAATCAGACCCTTTTTCTGGTCTGAAAAAACCACATATATTTTAATCTGAACAGACAATACTTTTTACAGTGCATCACTTCTGTTGGAGCTAAAAAAAGAGAAATAGTTTAGACTGTGAAAGATTTGCCAACAAGACAAACCTACAGTCACAGACTTCTAATTCTTTAAGCTTTCATGATTAATATTTTATGGCCCTCACTGATCTGCCCAATCTTGAGGAAAAATGTGGCACAGCTAAAGAATTTATCTGTATCAAACAGGAGATAAAATGCAAAGTACAATAGAGATGTCATAGTAAAGTATTGAGTTTGCTCGCTGTTAGCTGAAACACTGCACGGAGTGCTTTATTTGAGCAGCAGAAACAACATTAGCATACACAAGTATGATGGCATACTCATTAAGAGAAAAATATGATGAATGCTATTTTTAAGGTTTGGGGTTTTTTTAACTACACCTAAACACTTCATTTTATACAGTCATTCTATAAAGTAACAATCATACCCTTTGCTGTAGATTTCTGTAAGAAGTATTTAAAATTTAGCTATCAACATTTTTGATTTATCAGCATTAGAAAAAAAAAAGAAATTTATTCTTTTTCTGCCTTCACTGATGAACCTCAATAAGACATCAAGGACCACTGACTGTGGTAAAGACATTTGAGGAGACCATACTGTTAAAATAATTTTGTTAGTGAGTCAGTTTGCCTCAGTGAAATGTGAAAATATAGGAACAGAAGGACTGTACTGTACTCTGTAATAACTTTATAAGTTATGCTGAGGCGTAGCAGGAATAACACATTTGCCTATGGCAAAGAGGAAACAATGAATTTACATAGAAAAAGATACTGGTTATAATTCAATTAATACATGCCAGTTACAAAAGGCTGACCATGAATCATCATTTGATGACAATGTAGTGATGTAGGAGGTTTAAAGACTGGCTGAAAAATCCCTAGGTTAAGTTTCTTGTTTGTCCTGCCTAGACTGTGCTGTGTGACTCAGGTCACAAGGACACAGCTATGTAATTTGCAAACAGTCCAGAGCAAACATTGGTGCAACTCCTTGTCAGACTAAAACAAGCTATGAAAATGAGGCTCTGGTTTGGGATACACTTCTTTGTACTGTGTCAACCACATAGGAGAAGTGACCAGCTTGTTCATCATCCCTTTTAATCACAGGATGTTGGTGGGATATTGAGCAGTTCCTGAAAATCGACAAGTCCCAAGACACTAATTCTCCAGGAAGGTTATCCCTATGTACAGCCCTTGTGATGGTGGCTGCTTTATGGAGTCACAGCATTTCCACTTCCAAGACAGAAGTGCTGGTTGAGGGGGTGGCCAATGGAGTTCATAAAGGTCAATTCCCACATGGAATCAGGCTATAACCAACACTAGAAAAGGTCAGCTCTAGTTTTGTCTAGCCAAAGCTTGAAAATCTCCAAGGACATTCCACAACCTTCTTGGGTACCCTGCTGCAGTGCTGCCCTTCCCTTCCAGTAGATTTTTCTTGCCAAGGTGTCTAATCTGAAATTTTCGAGATGTAATCTCTGACATCGGTACAGAGCTATAGCTACAGTTCCATTACCTAGTCTTAAATATGAAAATTAAATATGAAAAAAGTCATAAAAACACTTACAACATTTCATTTGTGCCACCAGATGCAGGAGCTGAAAACTTCAGTGCAAAGTCATCTCACAACAGCTCATAAGAAAGACATGAAAACTCTCCTAGTAGAATGCCTTACCATTTGGAGATCCAAGTGAGAAACTGAAAGACAAGAAATGAAAATACAAATTTCAAATCTCACCAACTTTATTAGGGACAACTATGGCAATTACTACCAATGTAGATCAATGGGAAAGTTATTCTATTATCTATACAACAATTAAAATGCAGATGATATTCAGTCATCTGTATTTTAGAATCTGATAGTTAATAGTCAGTGTTACCAATGTTCAAGTAAACCCACATCCCCGTAGCACACCCTCAGCAGTAGTTCAAAATTCATATCTGGGAAGAAATAAGTGCAAAGGGGAAGATAGAAGGAAGGCAAATCACAGCTTGAAGTGTGTTATCTCTTAATATGCCTTATCTGAATGAATATAGGCAGCTGGAAATCTGCCTGTGAATCTCCAATGAACCAGTAATGTTTTCATCAAAAGTAAATCAGATTGAACTAATTCCAAAAGTGTTATTGAACAACTCTAAGAAGGAGAGAGTGCTACAAAAAGTGGCATATTAGGAATATGGGAACATATTTCTGGTTATCTCAGAAGCTGTTCTACAAACTGCAGAAAAAATGCTTTAAAAAGGATATCTGGGAAAGGGAAGGGAAGGGAAGGGAAGGGAAGGGAAGGGAAGGGAAGGGA
>JANIJU010003063.1:40597015-40698124 GCA_025504685.1 Leucosticte australis
GGGAAGGGAAGGGAAGGGAAGGGAAGGGAAGGGAAGGGAAGGGAAGGGAAGGGAAGGGAAGGGAAGGGAAGGGAAGGGAAGGGAAGGGAAGGGAAGGGAAGGGAAGGGAAGGGAAGGGAAGGGAAGGACGTTGGTTCAGGAGCCAACAGATCTAGGTACAGATGAATAAAGAACACAGTACCTTTGGCAAACTGTTAATCCATTAACCTTGGACAATGTTGCAACATACATTTCCCTACTCATTAAGAACACTGTAATTCTGCCGCTCAAATGAAATGAAACAAGAAATTTTTATATCCTGTGCTGAAATGAGGAATTACAGTCTCACTTAAAATTATAGTTTTATAACTTCCCTGAGATTAGAATGAAAACAGCATAGGGATGCAGTACCAAGATAAATGATTTAGCTTGTCCTTTACCATTAAATCCTTAGTGATGTTACCGGGTAAATACAAAATTTGAGTAGACAGATAGATTGCTTCTGTGATTCCTACACATACTAAAACACACCATGGTCTTCAGAACAAAATGAAACCTGAGTAGATAGGATAAAACTCCCTTTACAAATAGCCAAGAAAATTGCTGAAATGATAAATTCTTTTATTACTGTAGACATAAATGATGGTCAATGGTGTATTTGCATAGACTGTGGGGAATTTAACACAGCTATAAAAAGAGAGCTGTTAGAATATAGATGATGATGATGATGATGATAATGATAATAATAATAACAATAATAATAACGCTACAACAAAGAGAGCATGTCAAACTGCCAAAAGAAAAAAAAAATCAGAGCATAATTTGGAAAAGCAGAGCCCATGTCTAAATGGTATGCATCCTCAGGCTTCCAGCAATGAAAATCATCTCAGCACTAAGCATTGTAGGGAGTAAAGATTCCTACAGTGTCAGCTAGTAATAGCCTCGTGTCTGGCTGTTTATCATAAGACTGTGCATGTGCACACTGGAAAAAAAAAGGAAAAAGCTCAAAAAAATCCAAATCTAGATAAGCCTCATCCTAATCATTGAAAAATAATTAATATATAATTTGGTCTTAATGTTTGACATTTATATATTGCATTGCTTGCACTATATGACAAAAATATTCTCCTCAGATAATAACAATTCTAGCTCCTGCTCATGTCTTAGAAAGAAGTGATAGAAGTGATTTCTTACTGAAGAGTTTCTGCTTGTGATAGAGGAGTAGGAACAACACAAACCAAACTGATCAAACAGAGAATAGAAAAAAAAATTATTCTGCCTCCTCCTTTGGTTTTTTTTGTTGCAGTTGTTTTTGTTGTTTTTTTTTTTTTTAATTGAGAAGGCTGAAAGAAAGATCCCTGGTTTATGCAAATTGCCACAGATCTACTGAAGTTCAAATCACCTTTTCCTGCCCTCTCATAAATTTTTCTTCAGTTTAAGTTTCTCTCCCCCAGAGTTATTTTTCATATCAATAGACAAAGAAAAGGAAGCTAAACCATGAATGCTGGTTCTAATGCTGTTTCTTAATTTCTCTCCAGTTAGAGATCAAGAGCTGTTGCTGATTCTTTTTTTGATGTGTATAAGCTACTGAAAATAGTTACTCAGAATCATGCCTGGAAATTATTCTTAAATAATTTTTCAAATGGCTTCAATTTTCATATGTTGCATATCCATATAATATTTTGTCCCCGTATTTCTTTGTGCTAAGGGCAGGATCTTATGACTGACATAAAATGTCACTGTAGAACAGTACTGGAAGGGAAGTCACACCAATGTTCTTTCTAACCTATTAAATAATCATAAAGGAGATTTTTCTCTTTCTAGTAGTCCTCATGGGTGATAGGCAAGCCCGTCCCTGTGCCACATTCTTCCAGTCCTTATTCTTTAATCCCTTGAAACCCAGCAAAAGTCTGGCTTTTGCATGGCACACTTCTCCTTTTGTGGTGTGCCAGGAACGGCTGCTGGGAGCTGCTCTGAGCCATCCATTGAACCTGCACCATTCCTAGAGCAAAGCTGTGCTAGATGTGAGGGATGCTGCGCCAAGTCAGCCGGGGTTTGTACAGGCATCACTGCTCTTGTGCCCAGTGGGAACCTCGAGGGCTGCCTAAGGATTTAAGGAAGAAAAGCAGGGGATGGAAAAGGACTGTTTTTACACAGACTCATCTCTTCTAGCAAAAGCAGTTTCTGATGTGTAAAGAGGGGGATATTTTCCAGAGGGTCCAAGTAAAACAGGAATTTATATAAGCTTTCCTGAAAATGTTAAATTCAATATACCTAGTGAAATCTATGAATCTGTGTAAGTCCAGGAAAATAGAATAAAGAAGGAAAAATACATATTATTTTACACATTTTCTTCTTTAAATTTAGAAGCCAATATCAGCTCTGATTGTTTTTCACAGCAATAGAGAAGTAGTTTTCATGACTGCAAGACAGGCTGGAACATTTAAAGCCTTACCTGGATGGTTTAAAGAACTAATTTAACACAAACTCCAGTTCTCCTGAACTTCAAAACTGGTCCATGTCATAATTTTAGGTACTATTCCTCTTGCATCTGTGAATAAATAAATGCTTGCTAACACATGTATGTAAAAGACTTACAATTAGAATTTAATAAAATATTAAAAGCTACACTTGGAGCTTTTAAAAACTTTACTTTTATCTTCCAGTTTCACTTAAATATAAAATTTAATACCTGTCTGCATTACCTCTTTTTTCCTATTTTATTTTTGATATTATAAAGTTTTACACAGCCACTCTATAGTTTTATACTGCCAAAGAAGTGCACCTCTCTTCCTAAACAGTCTCTGTCAGAAGCCATTTAATCTTTTCAATCATCTATGCTACTCATTTAATAAGATTAGTTTCTAGTAATTGTTATTGCATACTGCAACCAAATAGTAAAGAAGATTTTCATATATGTGTTCAAACCAGACCACTCTGTTTTTCTTTCTCCATCTCAGCAGAAATACAAAAAATTTATCTATCATCTATCTCTCTATCTCTCTCTCTCTATCTATCTATCTATCTATCTATCTATCTATCTATCTATCTATCTATCTATCCAATTTTTCAGTAGCTAGGTTGATAGAACAAACTGCTCTTTCTTATTTACTGGGGCAGGAGAAATGATTGTTTCCTGAAGACTGGCGCTGTTATTCCAGTGTTAGTCTTGTGTAAATGTCAGAAGTACCTTCCTGGGCAGTGGGGTGCCTGTGAAAATCAGAAACCACTACAAACCCAATCTGAACCCCTAACATTTCCAAAGAAAAAATTCTTTCATAAATTTAATTTTTTTTCAATGTCAGTACACAGAGCCAAGTGAAGAGCTGTAGCATTCTGCAGTGTCATGCATCTACACACATTTAAACAGCTCACATCTTAATATATTGTGATGGCAAAAGGTCTATGTGACCAGAAAAACCATGTAAAAACAGGTTGGTCCCACATGAGATTTTTAATTATCACTCACCTCATGAATGTATTGCTTTCCCCTAATTTTAAAATGTTTTAAAATAGAACTGTATAAAAAGTACAAATATAACAATACTAGACAATTGCAATTAGCACTTATTAAACAGCCAGTGAGATATAACAATTTTTTTATGCATGCTGTAAAAAGGGGAAACATAAACATAGACCACAGTAATGGAAGGCTACCATCAAATGGATAAATATGGCATCTAACTAGTTCAATTTTTTTTGTTTGTTTCCTAAACATCTGTACATACAGAAAAAAATGGCAGAGGGAAGGAAGAGGGAAAGAACATTTAAAGTTCATAGAATGATAGAAATGTACTCAGGTTTTACCTAATTCCACTTACACTGGGATCCACTTATGCTGGGACAACTAATAATGCTCCACTAAGGCTGGGAGTAGAACAGAAACAAATCCAAGAATTTATAAGTCTTGAATTCATGTAAGCAAAGTGCACAAATAAGCCTTTGGGTGCTAGTTTACCACCATAAAAAATAAAAGGAAATTTGTATCAAGCATGGAAGAAGTATATGCTCTGCATAAAATTATGAGTTTTAAAAATGCTTAATGGCAGAGTGGAATAGCTCCATATTCTTCCCTTACAAAGTTGCATATTATAGTATTACAGTATCTATTCAGATATGATAGTAATAATTTTAAAAACAATTTAATATGAAAGAACATATTACAAGACAATTCAGATACTTCTCAGTACTTTTGCTATTATATCTGAAGAGAAATTAATTTAGTGTTACTGAATATCTGAAGTGGTTTTTCACAGTTTCACACTTTACAGTGTAACTCCAAAGTTATTGTAGTATTTTCCATTTGGTTCTTAAAGAAAAGCTCTCAGTCACATCAATTAAAGTAGTAAACATATTTACATTGACAAAATGTCACTGAAAATTCTTTTACTGAATGATAGCACTTTAAGTTCAGCTCCCTTTGTTTATAAATTATTTTTATGTTTTATTTTTATAGTCCTTATAAAAATAAAATTGAAAGTAATTTTGTCAGAATAAAGACAGGCAGATTAAATTTAGAAGTACTATTGACAGAATAGGAGAATTTTCACATGTGTTAGAATTTTAGTGCTATTGATATAGCTAAATTGTAGCATTATAAAAATAATTTAATTTGACTATTTACTTAGTGATATATTTGTGGCATAATTATTATATACAGTTTAAATAGACAAAAAGCTTTTCAGTACTAGTCCATAAAGACTTTTGAACTGAACTTATAGAAATTGAAAGTGCTCTTTCAATTTATTGACTTTAGTAGATTGAAAGAAACCTATTACCATGTGAGGACATGCTAAGAATAAAGTACAACTCATATAGAAGATTAATGACTTGCTTTTTAATATTTTATCAACCTCTAGAAAATGTGTTGAAAGCTTACAGGTTGTAATTTTGGTTGAAAGAGAGCCAAAAAAAGTTTATAATAGTTTTAAAGCAATCTTGGTTTTCAGAAACTCATAAAAGAAAGTGTTTCTTATGATCTTTTGCCATTTTTGACTAAAATTCTTTCACATATAAATACTAGGTGCTCAAGAAAATGACCAATGCATCAGTTTTAAATTATCACTTCAGAAGAAAAGTGAAGCAGCTTGGTAAGAAATATTTTCTTTGTGTTCTCTTATGCTATTTCTGTTAAACTCTTGAAGTTGGAATACATTCAAAACTAAGTATTTTTTTGTTACCTCAACCAGCTGGACATTTAATGCATCCCTTGGCAAAAGAGTATATTGTGCAAAATATAAATTTTTACCAGCTACTGATGAGCCAATTTGAATGGTTGATTAGGCTTCAGATAAAAGTTCTTCTCATTTTTCTATTTGCAGGCAGTTCATTTCTCTTTTAAAGACTTCTCCCCACTGGGGAGTCCCCAGATAGTTGCCCAAAGATTTAGCTCAAAGGTAGCTATGATTGGATCTCTTATACAGGACAGCATCTTTGAGACATTTGCACCAAAACCTTTCCTTAATTGGTTTTTTTTTTCAAAGTCAATACTTAGAGGCAAGTGAACAGCTGTAGTGTTCTGCAGTGCCTTACATCTACACACGTTTAAGCAAGTGACACCTGACATGCATCTGTCCACCATGCTCCCTTCCTCACCACCTTGACTATTCCACCTCCAGGAAAACTTTGGAAAACTGGTCTTTGCTCATTTTCTAGAGCCCCATGGAATATCAGACACTTAGAACAGCACTGACATTCTCTCAGTGAATTTTCCCTCTCAGGCACTTTGTATAAGAGAGAAGATGGAGGGGCATCACTGTCCCCAGCAAGGAGACCTGCTGAAGGATGCTGCTCTGCAAAATCCCACTTCATGGAGGGGACTGGCTCTTTGGGAGGCTTTGCACCAGGCACATCCCACACTGCCAGCTTGCTCTGTGAGATGGGCTGGCAGCCCACGTTACATGGTGAGTTGTTCATTCCTGTCCTCACACTGCAAAGCTGCTCTCCTAGCACAGCAATGGTGGGAGGGCTTGGAGGGCAAAGCACAGTATAGACTGTGCAGAATAGGAAAGAAGGAGAAATGCAGGGGAGATAAGGAGCTGGCAAACACCACACACACTGAATGGTCTGTGGGAGTTGCATAATTTCTGTCCACAGAGGGCAGTAAGATTTTTCAGTCTCTACAGGCACAGGTTGGGGTTCTTCTTTCACCTCCAGTTTGGGCTTCTCTCTACAACAAAGGCATTGAGTGGAAGAGCATGTCCATCAAAGGACAATGATACTGGCAAAGGGTCTGAAGCACAAGTCTGATGGGGAGGTGCTGATGGAGCTGAGGTTGTTTAGCCTGGAGAAAATAGGCTCAGGAGAAACATTATCTCTCTCTACAACTTCCTGAAAGGAGGGGGCAGCCAGGTGGGTGCCAGTCTCTTCTTCCAAGTAACAAGAAACAGAAAAAGAGGAAAGACTATCAGGTTGCTCCAGGGGAGATTTTAATTGAATATAAAGTAACATTTCTTCACTGAAAGTGTTATCCTTTTCTCTGGGAAAGATATTTGTCAGCCCTGTATCTCTTACCCTTCTCTTTTCCAAAAGATATGTTAATGAAAGAAACTATACCTACAGACTCTAATTAGCATGCATACATAAACACCAGCAGGCCAGAAGCACAAATTCCACTTTCCTTTATGGAAAGTTCAGTAGGTCACTTCTGGTCTTTTCTTGCCTTCAGAACCCTGCACATCCAATGCCTCACACTGCCCTGCACCAGCACACAGCAAGAAGAAAGCTCACTGGGGAGTCTACCTTCAAGCATTAGCAAAATTAAAGTGTTCACTATCTTCATTAACTTTCCTTCTCTCAGCCCAGGAAAACAGACTTAAATGTCTCTGTCCAATCTAAACTTCTTAGGGTGGAGAGCCCTGGCACTCCAGGCATCATCCTGAGTCACCTTTGTGACTCCTTTGTGAACCCAGCAGCTCCGAGAGGAACCAGAGTTCACTCAGTGGAGGATCACAGTCTGCTGATACATAGTCTTTTCAGTGGGCCTAGCAACTGAACCAAGAGAGAGAGTCCAGTAGTTTGTATTTCTCTCTCATGGCCAAAAAGACACAACAAATAGGTGTCTGGTATCTACAGATGCTACAGATGTAATGGATGATGAATCTCAAGATGTTAGGCAGCATGGCCCTTCCTTGTCTCTGGGTGGTGTCCTCTTTAGTGCTCAGCGGATAGATGGCAGCATCTGGAGTTACAGCCCTGGAACCTCAGAGCTGGAATCTCTGTTCAATGGAGATATTGTGTAAACACTCTTGAGTGGGGACACTGTACCCTGTAGCTCCATGCTGGAACCTAGGGGACAGAAGTCTCCTCTGGAAAATGAGAGAGATTTTTAACTTGATCTTTATACCTTTAGGCACATCATGCACTGCAAATAATAGAAAAAAATCTGTTCTTAATGTGCTCCAGACACATAAATGAGAATGACAGCATGGCACCTGGGACAGGCAGGTTCCCTCTGTTCCTCAGGAACAGTGCCTGAGCATCAGGCAGGACAAGGGCTGCTGGAATGTAAAGGGAGAGGCAAACACCAGCCAGGTCCTGCTGTGCACAGCCATGAACCTGGGAGTTAGAGAGACAGATGCAGCAAAACAGGCATAGGGCAGGTAAGACTTCTGCCCAGGGCAGAGAAGAAAACAGTTTCTGAGCTCTTTCTACATAATGGGCACCAAATCCTCACCTTCTCATAAAGAAGCCTCTCTCATGCAGGACAGCAGTAGGGAAGCCTTTATTCCTCAGACTCCGGTCACTGCCCTAGTGGACAGGATTACTGAGGTCATTGCTGCAGAGACCAACACCAAGGCTCTCAATCCACTGCCACTGCTGTCTCAATGTCAAGAAAAGCAAGTCCACAATTAAAGATGAAAAGGACTTCAAGCCTGCAGGCTCATTAGAAATACTATCACCAGGACAAACAGCAGAGCTAACTGCTGCTCCAGAAATGCCTTCAGATTAGTCCTTCTGACATCACTGATACATAAGTGCATCATGAATGTCATCGAAGTCAGACAGACTCCTGAATAAAGGCTATTAACATGCACAAGAGCTGGCAAGCGTTGCTCTGTGTTTCATACTCTGATTCATCCTGCAGTACACAGGGTATTTGTGCTAAACTCTATTTTAAATGTAAATATGTGCTTCATACAGGAGTTAGAAAAAATAATTGTTGTGGTATCCAGGATGAATATATCAATATAAAACTTTTTGTAGGTGTTTCAAATTTCTGAATGCACCTTTAACAATGGAATCAAGAGTTTAATTAGTGATCCAATAGCTAACATAGACATTTCTAAATGGCAAATATGTTGATACTCCAGATACAATTGTTTTTCCTACTTTTATTAACTTTATTGTCTTTCTTTAAGATACAAATAGGACTGAAGTGATTTCTCAAGTTTGGGAACAGGTCTGATCCCAATGGTCAGTAATTTGCTCAATTTATATAGAGAACAGGCAAGTAAGCCACAACTCAAACCCACTGCCATATTGCCTTTCTTGTCCAGATGTGGAGAGCCAGTAGAGTGTGGTATGATTTTACTTCTGGCCTACAAATATGTGGGGAAGTCCCCTATAGGTCTCAGAGGCACAGAGAGATGGTATCCCTGTGTGTCAACATGCAGCTGGATCCTGTGGCTAGGACTGGACACCACAATGCAGAGCTGTGCTATGAAGACTTTCGACTAAAATATTCTTTTGGACTACTTTCAAACTAAATTTCAGACAAGACTGGAAAATCCATTAATCCTGATATACATGATTTGCACATAGTTTATATTGTACTGATTAATATTAGGTCAGATATTATAGTGCTAATTTATACCAATTTCTTAAGCAGATGACACAATAATGTATTATCATTGCAGATATTTCACTTAATGAGGATCATGTAGAGTCTTGCAGTTCCCAAATGACTCTCAGTGAACAGCATAATGACCTAACAGCTTCCCACTAATTTCTAAGTATGAATATTTATATATTTAGAAAGTCAAAATGCTAAATGCTTACTGATTGCAGATAGATCTCACTACCACTGTGAGATAGCTTTACAATTGCATTGTTAAATTCAGAAAAATAATGAAACAATGCTATGATTGATGGAAATTGTAAGTTAAAAGTTATTTCATTGTTAGGTAAAGATCACTGAAATATGTATTTTTTTTTTGTATAAGTCCTTTTAGTGCATCACAGAGCTTCATGTTAGGAGTCTACAGTGGACTATTATCCATTTTAGTTGAATATTTAAACCCAAGAGCTAAATAATTGATGGAAAAAGATGTTAATACGATCAAAAATTTGGTAGTATTAGCAGTAAAAAATTGAAGGCTTCTTGATGAGTTTCTCTAAGGAAAAGGAGATGTCATTTCTATATACAAACTGAAAATCTCTCATGTGTTTACATTAAATAAAATATATATGAGCCTTAAACCTGAGTATTTTTATTAGACAGGCATTCTTTTAATAACAAGACAGCAAACCATCAGAGCTGATCCCTGTCTTGGGAAAACTGGGTTCACCAGTTATTGCCTACAGATAATCCGTGTCAGCTGGGTCAAGACACTTTAGTCTGCTTCCCAGTCCAAGGGTAACCAAGATTTTAAAGGAATCCTCTGGGTTGTTGACCTAATGTTTTACAAACATACAGCAGGCATGATAGCCAAAAAAATCCACAAATGGCTTCACATTCTCTGTGTGTCAGAAAGCACTTCTCCTGTCTAAGAAAACTTAGATTTATAGGGCAGAATGGGAATATAAACTTCACAGAATGGGTATATAAACTTCCTTAAGAGGAAGTGGGGAGAGATCAAAGGCACTGGTCAGCATGCTACAGCTCTGGAGGGATTTATTAAGATAAAATTCTCAGATACTACCAGCTGCACCTCAAATTACAGATGCAACTTACTTTAATAAATAAAGCTGCCAGATATAACTGTAAAGAAAAAAAAAATCCTTCTTCACCTATTACCACCTTTAAAACTTGAGCTTTTTGTCTCTGTTAAATCCTTTTGTTGGAAAGTTATGTTGATCAGGGGTCAGAGCTCTGCAAGCAATCAGAAGCTCTAAGCCTCACAGGGGAAATATTTGTGGAATTTGAAGGGTCATGGCAGTTAGAAGGCATGCAGGCTCTTATTGTAACTTTTAGGCCTTCAACAGCATTTCTGAGCATAACATTGCCCTCAAAAGTAGTTAGGTGCCAACATTTTGTGAAATGCAACCCTTAAGACCCCTTCCAAGCATATGAAGCAGCACAAAATATTGAATTTTCAAGTTTATAGAAATTTCTATTTCTACAGAAAAAGAAAGAATCACTATTCCTTAGAGTTGCTGGGGGAATTATTAGGTCATGGTCAAACTAACATACAATAGGATGACTAGGTGGATTTTGTAAAGAAAACCCAAGAGTTTTTCTTTTTAACTTTCACTTTGTTTAAAGAGAGTTTTAGTTTTGAGTTTATTGTTAAATTTGTTCTGGTGCAGTTAAATATGTACATATGCAATAAATTATGCATATACATATGCATCATATATGTGTTATGTATATGCATATACACTTATTAAAAATAGGAGATGGAATTCAGCTTAAAAAGCCCTTGATTTTCAGTGCTTTCAAAGTTAATGTTTAATTAGAAATATTCTATGTTGGATGTTTGACAAATTTTTAGTTTAAGGGTTTCAGAATGCAGTCTATTATAACTACCCTATCAGAAAAATTGAGTAAATTATCCATAATTCAAGGTCATAGTACATAATTGTCCAAATTTCTTATGAAAAATGCTGAAATAGACTGTGATGTTTTTCAGGCATTTTAGAGACTAGCATTGCTATCAGACTCCTCTGTGCACTTTATCTTTCTTATGGAATACTAATGTAACTCAACAAAAAGCATCCAAATAAAAAGTTTGGTAAAATCTCAGAGAGAAATTATCAATAGAGCAGAAGAATCTTACATAATTCAAAATTGCCACCATCCATAATTAGGATACTGGGGCATTGCCCTTAATAATCTAGTTGTAAAGAATATCAATATGGCTCACAGAAACATCTACTGTATTTTATGACAGGAGAATACAAAACTGAATTCTGCTAAGATGTGTACAGGGACTGTGTTTTAATCTGTTTGTGCTGGCATTGTTTCCCTGGGATATTCTAGCTAGCTTATTGAATCCAGGCATAGAATTGCAAACAAAGTTTTCTTATTGTAAAAGATTTTTCTTTTTTCCCTCTGGGTAATGTCATAGTTGTGTTTCCCTTACACATAGGCTGTGTTGCCTATCTAATTTCTACATGACAAGCAGTTTTGGAGTCATGTATTGATGAAGTATTTCCTGATGAATCTGTCCTTTTCCCCTTCATTCCCACCACTAAATTCAGATAGCCTCTTGCCTCTATAAAAGTTGTTTTGAAAGAAAGAAATCAAGAATTCCTGTCTCTGTCAGTGTCTTATGGGCTGGGAGGAATTCAGCTCCATGGAGCTGTCTTGTGGAAGAAGGGTTTGTTTCTACCTCCTCTTCACACAGAGGCCTTGTGACAACAAACTTTTCTGCTCAGTGAACCCACACTATGTCTCCATGGCCTGGCAAGAGTCTAGCTCCACATGGGAACATTCAGTGATTTTGGCAGGAATTCTTCAAGGAGTATGGGTGAGAAAGGGGAAAAAAAACATATTTAATGTTATATAAACTTCACTAAATCTGAGCAGACTCTCACAAGAGACAATAAAATCACTGCTTCTAGAAGGAAAGTCACTTGGTAAATCATAACATTTTTCCAATTCTATAGAGGAATGTTTGTGATAATGATCTATAACAGAAAACACTTGACATGCTACATATAAATGTGTGGTTTTTTAACTGTGATACCATTCAGTTATGAAAACAAGCTTTAGCTAGTTTTGAATCACAAGATTATTACACTCAGATTAGCACTGGGCCATAAATATATATGTATGTATGTATATATAAGAGTTGTTCACTTTTAGAAACATGTTATACTTTTGTCCACAGAAAGCTCTGTTAAATATATATATGTTGTAGCACTTTCTTCCATCTTTTCCAGTATTATTCATTCTATATAGCAACAGCTGTAAAGGAATCAGTGAGAGTTATTCCTAGAAAATTTTAAAAAGTGACAAAAATGCATTTCACTAAAACACTTGTTGTAAATGAAAAGAATACTTGAAATTAAAGCTGGAATACAACCTTGATGTGTGCAACAATTCAGGTGTGATCAATGACTTCAACTCAACACTCCCTACTCAGGTACAGAAATGAAAATCACATACACTGTAATAGTTACCTACACTTGAAGCTAAGAAGTAATGGAGAAATGATGAGAAGAAAAAAGGCTCTGAAATTTTTAAGCCATCAGAATTCAAATGCCAGAAGCAAGTTGAACACTACTAAAGGAAAGAGCTGACATATAAACCAAACAGGAATGCTACAGCACTCTAGAGATAAAAGAGGAAAAACAAATAAAAGCAGTTTGGTTCTGATTTGATTCTCAGCCTCTAAAAGATAGCTAATAGACGCACAGGCAAGTTAAATAGTCCAATTTCTTGATGTTATGAACAAAATTGCATTAAAAGGTCAGTACTAGAGCTGAAAGCCAAGCAGTAAAATATTAGGAAATACCTCAACTGTCTCTTCACTCTCTTCACAACTGGGTGTTCACCGTCAGCCTGGCCCTGGGATAGAACTCATACAATAGCAATAAAGCCACAAGTTATTTTGTTTCCATTTATCCTGAAGAAACAGCGGGTCTCTCGTTAATTCCATAATTGTTGAACAAGATGCCAGCATGTTCTGCTGCAGATAAGTATTTCCCACGAGGAAAAATGAATGGGATCTCCTAAAGTATACTGCACATTAGTTTCAGTCATGAAACAGGAGCATACTATAGGATTAGTGAAGTGGTGTGATTGTTCCATCTGCTCAGTCCTTGCTTCTGTTTTGATAGTGCCACATTTGAGTACTTACCAAGTCTTACCAAGAGTTAGGTTAGGAACAGCATTTTATTTAATTTTGTAAAAAAACATTTACTAGTTAGAAATGCTGTTTAACCATATAACTTGAAGTAGAACTAGCAACAAAAAACCCCAAAAGGTCTCTAGGACTTCAGTGTAGACCCCTGACTTCCTGAATCATTAGTATGGTTTAGTTTTAACTCTACACTTATTCAAAACAAACTACGTGAAGATAATCAACACCTTTCATTTAATTCTTGATGCTGAGCACACACAATTGCTGATAGATCCAAATTATTGGGTTACCTTCATATTTTTTCTTAGCTTTGATACAACTTAACATTAGATGAACACTGAAATGAAAAAAAAAAAAACAGGCAATTTTTCAAGTGATGTAGTAAGTGGCTTAGAGATATCTCAGTCTTGAAAATTGTGTTCAACTTATTTTTATCATTCTAAAGGTACTTGGAACATACTATAAATTCAACTGAAATAATAACCACATTTTTCATCTCTATGGTCCCATGTAATTGACCACTAAAATCCCATCACATTGGAAGAGACATGGAGATGGGTGTTTCAATGCTAACTGCAAAAAATATTGAGCATCCAGAGTGAGGGAAGAAAAATATTAGTTTTTACATCTATAGTCACATCTCAGCATGTGCAAACCTACCAGTGCTAGCATTACTGTCACTAGCTGATATTAATGCCATATTAGAGCCAATGAGCAGCACCATGGCTTCTCATGCAAGCAGGACACAAAGTATTCATCACCACTGTGTGGTTTAGTATGAAACTTCATGCTGTGCTTTCCCCAAATGCTACTGCAAAATGAAATTCTTCTAAAAGTTACATTATCATTTTGTCTTGGATAACCACTCAGGAAAACAAGCACCAGGGAACATAAGCATGACTACTAATCAATGGTTGTCTCTGATTTCTTATGTGGCACAACTTTAGAACACAACCTCCAACTACACTGCCAGAGGATGCTACAGTCAGGCTCAAGCATGCCAAGTCTCATGACCATACTTTTTTCTATTCACCTTTTTGATTTGGCCTAAATATAGTGTGAACTCACAGGTTTGCTGCTGGTAAGAAAGGTCTTGACTTGGGAAATTTTCCTTAATTTAATTTGTAACCAGTTAAAATTAGCTTTTAATTACCTACTCACGCATTGAGAAACAGAGACATGAACTGCATTATCTCCCCTTCTTCCTGCCCCACATTGTGCTCAGTCCCTTCAGCCTCCTCTGACCCTGCCATTTGTGCCCAGTTCAAGACTTTAAAACCAGAAGTCTCTGCTCTGTACTGGGCTGCAGCTGCCTTTACTTAGGCCTGCTCCAGGCAGTGCCCCTGAAGGAAGAGTGGAGCTGGCATTTAGGTCCTGACAGGTTTTCCTCACTCTGAAGTGATCTGGAGCTCAGGATACGAGGCAGAATGGACCAACAGAGAACTGATAAAGAGAAGATTTTCTTGTACTGTCATTTGGTCTCAGCAAGGAAAGCTGAAATCCCATGGGCTGAAAAAAACAGCCTAAATTTTCTTCACTAGTTTTTTCCCTGGATTTCCCAGAAATACGATCTTGTGAGCAAACTATATTCATTTTAGACAACCCACCATTTTCAAGAAATGACTCAGGGAAAGACAATAATTATAAACCATCATTAAAGGTGAAAGTTTTGTCTGGAAAACATCTTATGTTTGATTCTGATTCCGCTAATGACAGTTTTCCAAAATGCAAAGTATTAAATGATATTTAGAAGTCCAAAACTGAGGATGCATATTAAGTGCTTATTCTTGAGCAGTATAGAGTGATTTTCAGATTGCAGGAGATAAAATATTGTCCAATATTTATGCATTTGTTTGTTTTGTGCTAAACTGCTTGACAGAAAAAATAACTTGGTTTTGAGGTTTTTTTTTCAGCTGGTGTGAAAGAGATGCTAATGTAATCTTCTCACAGGTGCAACTTTAGTGCAAACTAAGACAGTTGAATTAAAATGTAAGTAGAACCACTGCTATTTGTATTTTTTAATTTAATGCTAAATACTTCTTTCCTTTTTTCCATTTAGCACCTAATGCTATACAGAGATTTTTATCCCTGTAGTTACTGAAGTTATGTAAACTAGTAAGTCAAATTTTATTCTCTATTCACCCCAAGAAATAAATGTACTAGCAATAAATGCACTAGCATCTCCATCATGATTGTTGGAGAACTGGAAAACCTTTATCTGAAATGACCCTAAGTGTCCCTCCACTCATTGGTGGATAAATTCTATGAGACATTTGATCACAGAAACACCCATGCAAATATGGAACAAATGCAAGTGGACTAATAAATTTAATGACAAGAAGATGACTTTGACTGTAGCAAACCATTCAAGTGCTACCAAACCCCAGATCTTAAACTACCTTAATAATCTGAATGCAACTTCTGATTTGAATCCCATCTTGTTGATTCAACTCTACTTCTAGAGATACAAGATGATACAAATAAAAATCTTGAGAGCCTAGCTGGAGCCAATACATAAATGTTCTTTTTGAAAAATGCAATAGAATAAACAGCTCAGTATATTCTTAAAATGTGTTGATAATAATTTTTAAGGGAATAAGGATGCAACATGAAGGACAAAAACAAATGGAAAGAAGAATGAAACTTGCACAAGAATTTAATGCATACAGTAAGCAGAGTTGGGTTATAAATTACAAAAAAGGTAAAGTTTAAAGCAACTTTCTCATATGAAGCTGTTTAAGACTGAGATGGACCAGTTTAGGTCAGCAGTTGTAAGGCTTGTCAAGTGAAATATACTGAATTCACTGACATGGGAAGTTCTTTGTAATTTAACATTTCAGTTCAGTGAGTGAAGCCAATTATAAAGAGATAATATCAGCTAAATTGGTTTTCTTCTGATTTAAAAATGGACTAATATAAGAACCTGAAGACTGAAAGTTATTTTTATGAAAGGACTTAGTAAGAAAAAGGGTTGAAAGGAAAATAATTCACTTTGAAAAGCTGACCTCAGTAAGTCAAATATTTAATTTCTCTTCGGAAAAAATTATGCAGCAAAAAGGGAACACAGTAAACTGACACTCACTAAAAAGTTTTATGACTACAAAAGCTAATGAATTCAGCCAGAGACAAGAGTAAACCATAAGATGAGGTATATTTGACTGTTTCAGTAGTAATTTGATGGCACTGAAATCAAAAAGGTCATTCACAAAATAGAAGTAATCATATATTACTGAAGAGAAGTATGAAGATATAGGGCAAGTAGTCATGTAAGGATAAAGTCAGAAAGGTTAAGGAGAGAAAAGAGCTACAGTTCTCTGAGAACATTAAAACCATAGAGGTTAGAGATGATAATAGAGTACATGTTAAGAAGAAGAGAAAAATAAAGTCTAGTTCTATTGCCTATCAGGGAGGAAGAGTATTCAAGCAGACTACTCTGAAGAGCAAAAAAATTACAGGACCATTTTTCCCATTTTTTTCTACAGAAAATGTTACGACCAGATACTCAACAACTGCACAAATTAAAAGGAAAAAGAAAAAGAGAGAAACATAATTGAAAGAATAGAAATAAATTTAAAAAAAAAATAGGACAGATTAAATCCAATTCCAATCAATTATTTAAAGATAAGGGTCCTATTTTGCCCATAAATCCTGGAGAAAAAAATGACTCAAATTATTTTTGAATTTTTATTCTAAGGCTTTATGGAGATTAGAAAGCTCCTTGAAAGAAAGAAAACACTGAGATAAGGTAAAGACATAGTAGCTCTCAATAAAGGGAGACATAATAAAGACCTGGACAATTATAGCTAAAACAATCTAGTTCTGAATTTTGAGAATATACTAGGAAAAGTGTTTAGACATTATTTATATGTTTATTTATGGGATAATAAAACTCTAAATATGGAATATGTATTTCTTTATAAATATAGATTTTGGGACAATCTAATGCCCAACTTTGTGAGGATAGTTATCTTTATAGGTAAAAAAGGAACAGCAAGTGTGGCAATCCATTGACTTTACATAATCTTGATATATTGTCTTTTTAAAGAAACTGTAAGCAAACAGTTAAGAAATAATAGATTGATAACAATGTCCTTAAAAAATATTTTCTTGAAGAGCACCTGTCACTGTTTTGAGCTTAATTATAAATATGGCATTACTGGAGTCTTGTCTGGCTACCTGGATTCCCTAGTAAAATTTTTTGTGTCCTTTAATTTCTGATAATTGAGGAAATCTAGTAGACTTTTTGTGTCAGCAAGTTAAGCACATATTCTATTTGCAAAAAAAAAGAAACTTGTTTCCCATCTGAAAAATCCATTCAGAAGGAATCCATATCTTCATTTTCCTATGATTCGTAGAGAAAAAAAGAGCAATAATTTTGTTGCATAAAAAAATTCTTGACACTTTTAATACTATATTATGTAGGACTCAACACACACCTGGTTTGAAGATCAAATAATCATTTGGTCTTGGTTAATTCTTACTACTAACATTCAGAATGGTCTGTATTCTTATTTATATAATTTCTAATTGCTCAAGAATGAGAATTTCTTTTGAATGGTGGTGGAAGTTGAGTTGATAAATATACTAATCTGAAGAGGCCAAAATTTTTATCTTCCCTTGTTGTTCAGCCTTCAGCCTCTTCAGATTTGCCACTAAAATTGCCAGTTATGCTCTGTATATCTGTCCATGGGGGAGGCAGCTGTGGCTGACAAGAATTGAATATTGGACTGCATGGGGCTATTCATGAACTGCTGATATTCTAATACTGCTGAACATTGACAGGCAGCCTTGGACAAATGACATCATAATTGTCATGGTCCTGAGCAATGCAATGCCAAATGATTCCATAAAGTTGGGAGTGTCACAATATCAAATAATGTTTTCTATTCCTGAATACTGACATACCTAACCCTGCTGTTATGTGCTGTGATTTAATCTCATAAGAAATCAATAGTTTTGTTATGTCTAGAAACACAGTCACTATGGAGTGACTTCCTGCTACCCCAGAAAATTATGTGAGGTGGTATGGAATAACCTCCAGGACCTAGCCATGCCCCCTCTGGGCTACTGAAATTAATTTAAAGACAAGTTCTGGCCAGAACCAGGACGGACAGTAACAGAAATGAGGCAATAAAATCACTTCAGACAGAATCTATATCCAAACACTTGACTCCTTTGTCACAGCTGATGTTCCTGACTGTGTGTCCAGAGATGAGGCTCCTTGCTATTTGCTAGCTTTTAGCAGTTTGTGTGTTTGTTTCCTTTGTTCTTTTATTTATTATTTCTTCTAGCCTATATATGTTGCATTGTTTATTACACAGCTTCCCAGATTGATTAGGAAAGATGAAAATTTATCTGATACACCTTAAACTATAATCTGACAATATGAAATTCCAGAAAGATTTGAGGAAATCTTTCTGGACTAAAAATAAATACTTTCAATACTTGCTGCAGCAAGTAATAAAAAATATTACTTGCTACAGCTCTGTTGCATTTCTTGTTTTGTCAATATGTTCTAAGTTCTCCTAAAGAAATACCTCTATTCTGTCAAGGTTTTGAATCTCGCATACTGCTCTCTAGTTTAGCTTCCAGCATGCTTGGATTTGGTTTGCTCCAGACCTACATGCAAATGGAATTGCACTTCCATGGAACTTGTAGGTCAAATCAGGCCTGCCTAGTGAGTTTAGACACTTACATGATCAGGTCATCAATAAACTAAAAGAGATCAGTGCTTTGTATTTAGGCAACAGTTATCTGCCAGCATTCTGTTTTAGCAGTTTAAATCCTTTCCTCAGTTTTGAATATTAATCCTTATCTGTGCAATCCTTATCAGTCTAACTGGGTTATTTTTCTCTGAATTAATGGAAAAACTAAATTGTTCTGCTGCAAATGTACCCTCTTGCATATTGTGACACCACTGGGAGGATTTTTTAATCTTTTGCTGTAGAAGAATTATCACAGAAATTTCTGAATTATTCTATGCAAGGGAGAAAGTTTTGTGAGTTCATCTAATTAATTGTAACATAGGTAAGAAAAGGAGAATGTGTTACAAAAAGCCTAAATGTTTTCAACCTCTCTTTTGAAAGATTAGCAATCACTTCTCAATGTGAGAAAAACAATTCAGGGAGAGACAAACCCTGAAGAGCTCTTGAATACCTAAAAAGACAGGAAATCAATAAGGCCTGTAATTATTGGCAGATAGATTTAATGAAGTGTAAAACTTTCGTGTTACAACAAATTAAAACTCCATTAATGTCCATGGATAATGAAGAAAAGAAAATTATTAAGAAAAAACAATACGATCTTTTATTTTCTCATACACTTAATTCAGATTTATTTTAATGTAAGAAGTACCTGAAAGAGACTTAAAACAGCAATTTAATGTGAATTTAGGACTTACTATGAAGCCAACCTAAACACTTTTTAATACTTCCCAAATGAATACAGAATTTTAAACTAGCAACAGGCTTCACTGAAAAATCTTGCAATTTAATATGAAATGTATAACAAGCAGGTTAATTGGGTTCATTTAATGAAAATGTATTCTAAATTAGCTAAACATATCTTATTTTTTCTTGACAAAATAAAAGGTCTGAAGTTATTGCCATTGAGCTTGATTCTGAGATGTAGAAGATTCTGACTGATAGCAGTGGGAAGTGGGAAGCTGGTAGTTTACACATGGATCACAGAGAATTCTCAAAAGCATTTGCTGTCCATGGAGAATGGATCAGACAGCTTTGACAAATATTTGCAGTAGAATGAATGTCCTTCCTGTCTTACTCTATGATTACTGCTGGATAAATCTTCCATTTATTAAAGATCTTTTCTGTTTTCATATAAACCCAGCTTCACAGAGAGACAATATTATTTCTTGTGATACTGTAACACATATGTTTCCCTTGTATTGCACTAAAATTTTGCTAATTAATTTAGTTGGATGCATGTTAACATATTGTAAAGTGAAAGCCACTAATTTTGAATAGAATATTAGTCACAAATGTATTTATCCAAGCATCTCCTCTATACATACAATCTGTCTGCATGCACAATGATACCTAAATATTGTAGAATTTAATTAGACAAAGCACACCTGGTACATTGAATTAGTTACAGACCTTAGATTATCTAAATACTATCTAAGAAGCAGAATGGCACAATCAAAAGACATACACATTTAGCTATCAATTTAAGCAAATTGCAATACTAGGGAAACATTAGAATTTGTATCTAGGCAGAAAATATAAGCTCTTAGAATAAAGAATATAAAAAACCTCAGTATTTAAGTAATAGCTTCTAGAGGGTCTGCATAGCCTTCACATAGGAATGTCACCTCTAAATAGTTAATCTATGTCCTCAATTTTGATTCAGGACACTTTTCTCAATTATCATTCCCCCATGTGCTGAGAAATGCCCTCCTGGTGATGGCTGCTGTCCATGTCTTTCTCAGTCACTGCTTGCTAACCCCCTGGCAAAAGAACCTTATTTGCCCATTGGCAGCTTGATTTTCTGTCAGGCTTTGAAACAAAGCAAAAGAAAGCATCACTTGGGCAGCTATTTTCCTTTACACAAGGGAAAAGGCAGAGAGAGAGGTAAAAATGACGATTAGCTGAATCTGATCTAAAGCCAGGCTGGAACATGTGTTTGATGGTCTTCCAAGCATATTGAGAAAATGGCAACTAGACACTGTAAATATAAAGATCAGTGTTCTTAGAATATCTTGTTAGTTATATTCCATATTTTTTGACATTTCAAATACCTAAAATAATTTAAATGCAGAACCAGAAATCACACCCAACAATAAAATGTTTGAGGATATAGAGAGAAAACATTCTTCTTCCACCACCTCTTAAAATCTTCTGTGGGGTTTAAAACTACTTGATTCTGACAGAATCCCCTCCCTCAGGAGGGAAATGAGAGATGGGAGAGAAGCCATGCCACAGGAATGAATCACTGCTGATCAGAGCAAAAATCTATTCCTGTGACAAGCCTACCTATTTTTTTTTTCAGAAACGTAGGCTTTATGGATGGAAATTGCCTAACCAAAGGCATGTAAACTCTAAAGTTATACATTGTGCAATTCCTATCAGATTTAAAATAAGAATAGTCTTTTTCTTGTTTAGTTGGAAAATTCTCAATAAACAGTCTGCTACTTTCCTGAAGCTTTTTCCTCCAGAGATAGCATTGGATGTCTCTATATTCTATACTATGGTAGACAACATAATATAATTTATGTTGATTTCAGAGTGCAGAAATAGCAAAAGAATTTTTTTTTTATGTAGTTGTTATTGTTGTTCTTATATTTCATCATTCTCAATATACAATCTATGGCAAACTACAGCTCAAGAAAAATGCTAAATCTGAAATGGCAGACTCAGACAGCAACTGCCTATTATCTAGAATAAAGTCTAGTTTTTTATTTATAAAAAACTAGACTTTAGCTCCTTGGAAAACTTATTAAATGAAACAGTTTATTCCCAGAATTTTGCTGGAGAAAGGGGACACTTGTCATGTGTTAGATAGTCTGTCATTATTTATTTAATTCAGAAATTATAGGTAATTTTATGGAATGTAATTTGATAAAAAGTTAAGGATTCAGAACAATCAATAATATTGTTATTTAGAAAGACATGTAAAATTAGAATAAAGCTGTGTCTGATTAACAACAAAGGGATTGGATGAATATAAACAAATTATCTGGCATAAAACATAAAAAGGTGCTGTCAACAAGTGTCTGACTGTGAACACATCATGACCAGTCTTTTCTCTCTGACAGACAGGGAAAGTTCTGACAAGTCCATAAATAGTTATTTTTCTGCAGGAAAAAATAAAACCATTTCAAATCTTAGCTTATTTTTTCACTTATCCTATTATTTATCTTAATATTCCTGGCTTTAATTTTTTTTTCCTAGAAGCATGAAAACTAAATATTCCTATCAGTTTTCAAAAAAAACCCAAAAAAGGGCTTTTCCTTCTATTTCTCTCATCCTCATGGGTATTATAATTACAAAATATATCAGGGAATATGTTCTAGTTATTTATCTGCCATTAATAAAATACAATTCTATTAAAGAACACAAAAGTATAGAGTAAGTCAGAGTGGAAACCAAGAGAGTTTTGGAAGAACAAATATTAAGGTTCATAGTTCTTCTTTGCCAGAAGCTTTTTATGTTTTCTTTCTCCTTTATTTTGTCTTCATTGTGCTTGAGACATTTGCTTCCATGTGGGGTCATGAAGAAACACATTCATTTCCTAGCACATACAGATGCGTTTTTAATTGATTTAAAAACAGCCACCAGTGCTTATTAGCCTTCAATTACTTTGGTTGCCTCTTGTGTAAATCTTTTATTGCTGTTTTCCTTTTTAATACACCAGTCATAAAAAGAGGATTTTTTTTTTTTGTTCCTAGGCTCTCTGTAGGCTCCACCACTTCATCTTTCTCAGTCCCACCATTTTTATGGCTGTTCACGTTTCGCTACATGTTCTGGGTGCATGGCACTGGCACTGGAAGCTGTGGGGGCCTCTGTGAGGAGAAAGCTGAGGTGGTAGCTCCTCAGGGAAATGTATTTAAGATTTTATGCAGAAATAACAGCAAACCATTGTAGGGTCTTGTCTGGAGACAGCCTCTAATTGTATAGCTATTTTCACACTGACATTCGCAAGTCTGTAGGTGTATGTAATGACTGTCTATTATTTGTTTTGCAACAAATATTTGCTAATATATTTGAACCAAATTGTTCTGTGATCCTAATGGCAAGAAAGAGGTGAAGTCCACTTCAATTGCATGCTTTGCTAGCATACAGCAACATAAATAGGTCAGACAGTGCAAATTTTAATTTAATATATTCCCAGACATTGAGGTCAAGGGAAGTTTTATCTGAAAAAGGCAAATGAGATTATGTTCTTAAAAGAATTCTTTTTTCATATATGGGTTTTCAAATGATGAAGCTTAATAGGTGATCCATTAGAAATTTTCATTGTAAAGCATACAATTCTAAATAGGATTTTCTTTTCTTTCAGAGTTTAGTCTGTGGTTTACTACCTGTCAGATTTTGACTGCTTCTGAAATGCCATGCTGTTAACTTGCCTTTCCCCAGATACAAAATATGCTAATCTTGATCTATTCCTAGTTAACTTTAATAGTTTCTTCCCATTACTCAGTTTTACCTTTTCTTCATAATTCCTGTACAATTGCACACTACCCTATTGCAATATTAAAAATGAAGTAAGCAAATGCATTTCCACATCTGCACTATGAAAAATTTCTCATTGTTTCTTTTTCTTAATGATAACATAACCTTCTCTTCCTTTTTCTTTCTTCATACAAAAGTAAAATCAGAGGAAAAAAAAATAGGTTGCTCCACTGTCAGATTATCATTACCATCAGTAATATAATTAGAAGTTAATTACACAACCAGTGGCAACATTTCATGACATTCCTGGAAGTGGATGACAGCTACCTCTCCACAGTCTTTTGGATACAACTCATGATCAACCAGACTTCCCATTTTTTTTATTAGGAAACCCCCAGGGCACAGAGAGAAACATAAAAAAATGTAATCTGAATCCTTTCAGATATCAAGTAAAGAAATAAACTAAGTAAGTCAATGTGCTCCCTTCAGACACACTTTTTATTAATATTATTATCCTAAGATTATATAAGTGAATTTTTAACAGGGTTCTTTCTGCCATCGTGAATATTGTACTTCAGTAAATGTTACCTTTATTTTTACAGACTACCATAAAACAACTGAACAGAAAATTGCAACAATCACAGAAGAATCTGATTGATACTTATTTGGAACCACACCTGTAAGGCACATTCTTTCTTTTATAACCTTTCCTGGATTGTTAATGCTGTACTACCACCAGAAAAAAATCTGTCCTCTGAGACAAACATGCGGAGTTGTAGCAGGTTATGACTATTAATGCTTTTTTACCATTTCATTGTATGATTTCAGCAGATCCAGGATGACTTTAGGAACAAATAAGCAAATTTATTCCTGCACATACAGACTTGGTATCAAGAAAGCCCAGAAGGGACTAAAAACCATATCAAGCATATAAATTAAGTGAGAGATTTGACTCATTACGACTGAACTGGAAACCATAAGCAAGTTAGTAAAGGGAGTGGTCTTCATTTAATACAAATTTTCCTATAAAAGCAGCTGATAGTGCATTTAATCCAACCATTTGGTAACATGAAAAATTTATTTTCTATACATGCAAATAAAATAGGATATAGATATTATTTTCAAATGGTAAACTTCGAGACAGCAAGACTGAAAATATGACATTCTTACACTGTATCAAAGCAATATTTTACCAAAGAATACAGAAAATATGTCTCAGGCAACAGATCAGGTTGGTGTGAGAGTAAGAAAAGGACTCTCCTGTTCAAAAACTTTGAATCCTCTCCTCTCAATTTAAACATTCTCTGACAACATTGGGTAAAACCTTTATTCAATTTTATTTGCAAAATAGTCTCATATATGTATACATTTAGTAAATTATTACTAAGTGATTTCTTAAAATGTTATTTTTTTCTATCAGAGTAGTATATAACTGTGTAATTCTCTTATAGGACTCACAATAAAATGAGTTTATTAAAGCTTTTATTAAAAAGATACAAAATTCTTCCTGTTTTTAATCTCTTTATCAATGTTACTTTTTCAATCTGTATCAGAACTGATTCACTTTAAATACTAAATTTTCCAAGGAGCAGACAAACAATGACCAGCTTGATTTCTTTTTAAAAAGTCATCATAAAAGATCCATTCCCCCTTCTGCACATATACTGCACTGCCAGAATGGCTAATGGGAATTATTCATGTTCATACCAAGATTATTCCCTAAAGCATTTTAGCCTTCTTTTATGGAAGTACATAAAAAAGACTTGACTCTTACAACCTTTTTTTAAAAGATGACTCTTTGAACCTTCCCAGAGCTACCATACTCACACTAATAACCTACTACCATGCCAAAAAAAAAAAAAGGACAGATAAATGAAAAAAATATATCTATTGAATAGTTACATAATTGTCACTGAATGGCAATGCTAGGTACCTGGAGCTAACTGTAGATTTTGCCATTCATTTTGTGTGATGTTATTAAATTTTTAAAATAATCATTGCTATAAAAATTTCAAACACAGAAGAGCTGTAACTTCCTATTGAGAATTTTAGTCATGTCTCAGAATAAACATTACTCTTTGAATAAAAGACCAGTTTAATATAAAGAAAAAAGTATATTTTAGGCATTGAACTTTTTTTTTTAACTTTCACTGGTAGTTGCATTTCCCTTCATTTCATAGCAGTGCCCCATGGCTTCAGGTGGAGTGAAGTAAAAAGGATTTTCTGGAAAGTCTGTAGGTAGATATTTTGATCATGATAAAGTCTTGTTTCAATAGAGTTGCTTTTTAGTTTGAATGGTAACCATCTCCAATTTCAGACAGAATTTATATACTTACATATATTTACATATATTTATATATTTATATATTTGAGACCACTTAAAAATAATTGTTGTTTGCGTTCATGAAATTTATTGCAAATTTGTTACAAAAAATTACTAAAATCAAGTCCTGCTTAATTCTAAAGCATTGTTCAGCCCTAAGCTTTTTCTTTTTATTCAAATCCTAACTAAATAATTCCTAAAATACATCAGTTGGAAAAAATTAGTAGAATTAATCAGCAGTTAATAGATTTTATCAAGATTGGGTAAAATTCATTCAAATATTGGTGTTACATACTTTCATAACCATTCTGTGATCCCAGACTATGTGTTTCTTTTCCCAGCAGACTTCAGGTGTCAGCCTCTTTTCACTATTCCACTAACAATGGAATTCCAGTATAGGAAAACCAGAGTACTTTTGGACCTTCTCTGACCACACAAAGGAAAGAGAATTTTTATTCCACTTAAAATAGAATGTAAAATTAACTGTCTCATGACACATCATTTCCTGTGGCAGTCAGGTTTCCAATTACAAATATAGATAGGTGCCATAAATATAAGTTATATCTCATCTAACAGAAAAAAAAAAAGATGGCTAATCATACGCAAAAATTACATTTGGAGGCCTAAAATATTTATTACAGTATTGATCAAACTTCTTCATAACTTGAAGTTTTTCTGGTGTAAGAAAAATGTACTGGGTTTAGCTCCTAGTCCACTTGCTTAAATTAAGTGCAGGAAAATGCCCTTAGGGAGTGCTTGGGCTTCCTAGAATGCAGAGGGATCTCTCTGGGGCTGTAAAGATGATATTGAAAATTTTTCATGACATGTCAGTTCTAGTTGTTTCTGGAACAAATGCCAGAGGTGAAGAAAGGCAAGGTCTCAGTAGCCCTTCAGCTGGTATAAATTAGAAACTCTCTCAGCACTGGATCAAGCTGAAGAGTTGGAAAAGTCAGAAAAGTTGAAAGTTGTCTTTACTGCTATCTCTGACTTTCCATCTATTTGAGTGGCACCAAGAAAGACTTTAGCATCAACCAAAAGTTTGGGCATGTCTTCAGAGGTTACTTAATATTTTTATTAATTATTTAATGAGTTAAAAGCATTTCTATCCTAGCTATAGCACTTTGGGTTAGAAATCATTAATGCTATCAAGAACTGATCTTTACTGTGAGAGTTAAACTGCAGCCTAATTGTTTGGTGTTTTCTGATCCCAGAGACTGGACAAAAATTGTAAGATTTTGCTACATGTACTATCAAGTTTGTGTATGAAAAAATATTAAAATGTACATATGTATGTGTATGTATATATATATATATGTGTGTGTGTGTATATATATATATGTGTGTGTGTGTGTATATATATATATATATATATGATATTATTAAAATAAGATTTGTGTTTATGGTGTACATATAATCCCTTTGCCCACTCAAAAATTCTGCTCAGCATTTTATGTACAATAATAAAACATCCCATAGCTGTCTGCTATAGTTTCCAAAGTCCTTTAGGAATAATGTCAGAGGGCATTACCATTTGATTGATGTTGCTAGAAAAACACTGCTCCTTTTTGACAGCATTTAATGATTCAGGTCACTAGTCTGTGCCATACTCAGTAGCTTTATCAAGTACACAAAACCTTGCTTCAAAGAGAGTATAAAAATGTAGGCATTTTCTTTTGAAAGAAAATATGAATCCATCTCATGCACTTATTTTTCATACCTGCACAAGTCTATACCAAAACAAAATAAACCTACAATAATCAATTGAAAAGTGTTTTGTTTATTTGTACTCATAAATGTTCTATAAAAGAAACAAGCAAATAATGTACTCAGGGGCATATGAAGAAGACATCATAAAAAAGAAAAATAATTCACTTAAAATCTTTTATGAATTGATTTTTACTGAGGTTCTACAGCTGAACAAATGTTATTAAGAGTAAATGCTATTAGTATGAGTGGAGATTTTTCAAGGTATTTCTTAAAATGATGAGAAAATCAACAACAGCTAATTGCAAAATTAGCTATTTCTTTCTCTCTTAAATAGTAAAACATAAACATCTTGCTTTCTAAAACAGATTATTTCATAATTGAAATTACCATCTTTTGCTTTCTTACATTTTGAAGAATTAGCTAGTTTAAAACAA
The DNA here is from genome assembly GCA_025504685.1 of Leucosticte australis. Classification (NCBI taxonomy): domain Eukaryota; kingdom Metazoa; phylum Chordata; class Aves; order Passeriformes; family Fringillidae; genus Leucosticte; species Leucosticte australis. The sequence continues at coordinate 40,624,560 of JANIJU010003063.1, forward strand.
TTCTGAGGCAGGTCTTTCCAAAAAACACCTGATTTTGCACTTCTGAAAGATTAAAAAACTATGTTTTTATATGCAAATGGTGTTAAAAGAGTTAAGTGAAAGACAATTCAAAAATTGTTTTTTCTCTTGGGTTTTAAGGATAATTGATTCTGCCATATGACAGATTACATTTTTTAGTGTCACAGAACACAGACGTCAGACAACACTGAGTGCTTTTGTCATAGTTCAGCCAGCTCCCATATGATCTAAATCAGTATCAAAACCACTAAAGCTACATGTACTTACATCTGCTAAAGAGCAGATCTTTTCACTCACCAGGATGTCTGTCCCATTTTCTAAGCACAGCTGCCTCAGGTAAAGGAATTCCATATAAATTCATATATTAAAGAAAAAAGTGTACTCCAAAAAGCTCATGACACTGAGATTGTTCTTACAGATGAAGATGTCTGTGTGGATATATTCACATGTGAATGAGAGATCAACTCCTTTGTACATTAGCTAAATACTGCCAGCTGATATTCACTCAAGAATCTTTCCATCTGCCATGCTATTGGGGTTTTGCTCTTCTGTAGGTTCTGCACTGTGTTTGTGTCCAGGAGGACACTGCAGGTAACTTAGAGCACCTAAAATGACACAAAGTGCCTTCTTGAAGGGAAGTTGTCCACAAGATATTCAACATAATCAGTGATGATTAAGGAGCAGTTCAGCCAGCAACAGTTCAGCAGTTCAGTAAAAAGCAATTTAAGATGAGATTCTGAAGTATTAAAATTTGGTGCTATCTTTGACCCTTTGAGACATGAGAATCATGCTTATGTGGCTAAAAGATTCCACGTTAAACCTACAGATTCTCATCTTTTTTAAATGAAGAGTTAATTGAAGCCCAAGAGCATGTCTCACAGTGCTTACAATGACAATGGATGCCTCTGGGAAATTCAGTCCTGTGTTTGTGTGGCTGATCAGCTAAACAGCTTTTGAGATGCTGTTGGCAACATTGACAATATTGACTAGATAACTAGATACCTATTTGTGTCCTAATCTGTGTGCTAAATCCTACCCTGAGTGACGATAGTAATTTAGCCATCCTTTTTTCTGAACACTTATGACTGCTTTAAAATATTTTTATTCTGGATAATAGGCAAACTCCATAGCCATTCACAGTTGTCTGATTATTGCACTTTTTTTGGTGAGGTACATGATCTCTAAACATGTATGGGACCTCAGCTAATCTGTGCTGGCAGTACTTTGCTTATTCTCAACCTCAGGTCTTAATTCTAAACTGAAGGCCAGGGATACCTAAGTATCATGTTCATGTGATCTTTTTCATGTCACAATAAGAAAATATTTTGGATACTCAGAAAATCAGCTATTTCCATGGTTTAAAACAGAAACATCTGTTCAAAAAGGGATGTGAGACATAAAGATCTTTTAGAGATATGTTTTAGAAAGTGTGCTATTGAGGAGTGGAAAGCTACCATCCCTCCGTGCTGCAGAATCACTGCATTCAGTGTTTCTCCTAAAGAGCTGTTCACCTTTCTACAGCTGAGCTATGGCTTGGTAGATGCAAATAACTAGCAAACACAAGGTCAAATATTCTTGTTAACATGTTTCATTTAAGTAAATAGTCTGTGTTTTGGTCATATGGAAGACCAAGACAAAACTGTATTCAGAATAACCCATGTGTTTGCAAATGTAAGTAATCCATTTATCAGTTGCTAAAAAGCATGAGTGTGGAGAATCATAGGGTAGTCTTTCATCTTCATAGTTATTATCTTTACAACTACTGAAGAAATACTGCAAGAGGCAACTCAAAGGTCAGATAACATGAAATGAAAATTTTTCTCACTGGAATTTTTCTGACAAAGCCAAGTTTCACTAAAAAAAAATGTTTCATTAAGCTCCAGAACATTTTGTCTAAACCTTCTGCTGAATTTAAGGCAGCATTTTGAGATTTTGTGTAGGCTACGTACAGAACTGTCTCAGAGTAGGGGATAGTGGAGGATGTCTGTTAATAGCACAGGGGTTTTTGTACCCAGCACAAAAGTGAGCACCTTCAACACACCACAGAGGGTCTCTGGAAATAGCATTCTTACAGTCAATTGGCTAACAGCAGCTAGCCACTTTCTGGGGTGAAATGAAATTAGTCAAAATGGTCTAAGAAAATTCCATCTTGGGAAATCTGGAAGAAAAAATTTTGTAAGTAGCTTTAACCCACTTTGGACCCTCTTCATTCCCATGTATTTCTTATATACCAAACCCCATGTTTTTCAGCTTACCTAAATGCAATAAAGAGTAATTTGAAATTTCACCAGAAATGCATGTTTTTCTTTAAAAGGAAAGAAGAAAACACCAAATCTCTTTTTTATATCATTACAAGTATCGCCCTTTCTTTCAACCAACAACATACCTGAAGACAGAATAGTGCATAGATATTAAGGCCCAGTTGTCAAAAGCAAAATAAATTTTATATTGGCAATCTTGTATGCATTAACAATTGTTGACACAAATTACAGCATTTAAATATGTAACTGGATGACTGAACCTGAAAATTAACTATCTCAACAGTTGCAACAAATGCAATCATCTGCTTTGCAATTATGTGACCATCCTGTTGATTCTGGAAATGACTGCAGGTGCAAAATTGAAGCCTAGGTTATGTCTCCTTTTAAAGCATAGTTCTTAATGTGATTTGCCTTTTAATATGCATTTGCAGCATATATTGTAATTGTTTCTCTAGAGCTCATATCTATGATTTGAATATATAATATCCATAGCACAAATTGTGTATTACAGCTCCAGAATATCAGCTGTAGTTTAAAATGCCTATTGATTGGAAAGCAGTAATTTGTGTGCAACATGTAGAAGCTACTGAAGTGTTTTGGCATTATTTTTGCATTGTAAAGTTTAGTCATTTGTATTATCCATCATGCTTACTAAAGTTAATTTAATGAGTATCACAGAAAAATAGGAAAGTGCATCCTAAAATTCTTTTGCAGATATAGCATTTTCTTTAAAAATAGTTTCCCTTCTCCCTTAGTGTTTTCAATTTTCCATCCATTATCTATAATATTTTTTATAAAGTACATCTTTACCAAGCTGCATTTAAACCATGTGATGTTACAGCACTGTAAGTTTCCTGACTACCAGAGCCTAAGTTTTTTGTTAATAAACAGAATACAATTGTTAATAGGACAGGTAAAAATAAAACAGTTCCAGTGGAAAGAATATGGTCCATTTGGGGAAAGTGCGCTGCAAGTGTCATGATTGAGGTTTTGTTGCAGATTAATAAAGGGAGCAGAATATTTCTTAGGTTTGCACTGAAGATGTGCCTTTTATTTGTAAGAAACAGTTACTTTTGACATCTGTAATGTGCCTTTTCAAGAGCTATCATGGCACTATCAGGTCTACTGACAAATTAACTATGAAGGAATTAATTTCCTAGACAAAGTTTAGTTCCAGTGGGTAAATATTAGAGTCTGCTTGAAAAATCAAACTGCAGTTACAATGAAAAAAAAAATCAAATCAATGAAGAATATTATGGGGAAGAAAACCCCAAACACTATGATAAATGAAATAGGAACACAGTCCTTTAATGAATGGCAAATTAAAATTTTCATTTTAGTTTCACAGCTATATTGATGGAAAAATCTTAATCCAATATAAAGCAGTGTGGATTAGGTATGCAAATGTGTGTTTCCATTACATTTACGGCCATGTCTGCCACACCACTGCAGAGCAAAAATAACTTCATCATCTATTAGGATATTTAAAAGACTTTAAAAAAATACTCTTACTGAGTGTCTCTGGCTACTTAATAGCATAAGAGCCTTAAGGTTAACTTTTGAAAAACAGTTTTGTAGACAGAAACTCATTAAAAATTTTAATTGTCACCCTGGATAATTTCTGGTGTATCTATTTGCGCCATTATTGTCTAAATAATTTGCAAATAACTATGCTTCTTCAGCAATCTAAATGATGTAGAAGTTAAAGTACTGTTTGCCAAATACAACCAAAACTTAACCAAAACCTGTAATTGCTTTTTTGGATAAAGATCAGTGAAGAGTACAGAAGATAAACTCAGTATATAAACTGTGCTTAAACAGTAGGAAAGTAGGAAAAATATCAATGGAAGGAAGTTGTTTAAGATGAAATGGGAAAATGGGGATTTCTCAAATACTGTTAATAATTATCAGCATATGCAGACTATAAGTAGACGTATCATGTGAAAACAGGGAGCACTTCAATATCAGATGTCCCAGCATGAATTCTGGGTGTCTGGTCACTGAATTCCAATATTCAGTATTTTCATTCAAATATCTCTAAGGATGATGTTACCTTTTTCTGCCAATATAACATGCAGCTATAACTAGTGAAGATAGGTGAACATCCTGAGAGACACCAAGCACCCTGCAGAAAAAATACTGAGTTTTATTAAAGTTTGGTTCACATTTTATCACTCTCTGTTGCTGTCAGGGATCACTGAGACCACAAACACCAGACAAACAAAGAAATCTCTTTCTTGCACAGCCTCCAGGATGTGGTTAAAGTTCAGTACAGCATTGGTCACCAAGGGCCAGCCTGTGTCTTACAAATGTACATCCAGTGCCCTGTGCTTCACAGCTGAGGGTAGGAACAGGCTGAAGTCAAAGCTCAACTCTGTGTTGCATTTCTCTCTGAAGACAGGCTCTCAAGGGGAGTCAGAAAGGGAAAACAGTACGAAGTGTCTCATGTGCTAATTTTTTTTTTTTTTCAATTTTCAGTTCAGTGAGAGTTGAAAATTTCTCCTAGTTGCCCAGAAATACATTTTCAGTGGATGTATTAGACCCCAGTTCATTTTATTGGAGAGAAAAAAGAGCAAGTGTATGTTGACTCAATTTTCTTTTACAATGAAAGAGCTGACGAGACCAAATGAACTTTTTTCATTGCTGCACGTTTTAATATTTAGTGACATAGTTACAATTGATTTATAGCTACCTGTTTTATCATTACTTTCTGGGGTTTTTAGTACTGATAAAACTATACATGATTATATAAGGCATGTATGATAATTACTTAAACAAAAGCCAAAAAAAAAGATTAAGGCATTGATACTGTCATTATATTTTTATATATAAATACATACACAAAACTTGCTCCTGAAAAAAATATGAAAATAAAATAGGCTTTACACCCCACCTCCCCCCACCCCATGAACTCTTGTGTTCAGTGACTCCTCTAAGGAACCAAGTTTCAGTTAGGTCTCAGAACTGATTTTCTTTGCTTGCTTAGTTTTGAAAATGAAAAATCAGGTAAAAAATGGACAGAATATTTTAAAGCGGGTCAACAAGTGTGTTGCTATGGGAAACTGAAATGCTAAAAAATCTCTCTATTTTTACTGCTTGAGAAAAATATAAGTTGGTTTTTTGTGTGCCTCCCATGAGGCTTCTCCTGAAGTGACATATCTTAAATTACATTTTATTTTTCAATACAAGACGCCTGACAGGGGATATAAATATATATCATTTATTACTATAGGAAAAAAGTATTTACAAAATGAGGGACTGCTGTTTGAAAAATATTAGTTTTTAAACCCAGTTCAGTTACTACTAGCTATAAATGAAAAGTATACTGGTTATTTGGCTCCTCTGTTAAAAATATTAATCTATCTTTTACATAATGGCTTCTAGAAATATGGGTTTTACAAGGTGAATTACCTTAAATGAGAACAACCATCTTTATGGGCAGTGGAAGTCAAATACTAAAGCCCATCTTATTTACTTCCTTTTTCTTTCCACACACCCTGCCCAGAGCATGGTGGAGAAAGGGAGAAAGGATAATTGCAAGAGTAATGATATCAATAAGCTTGATAGTTTAGACCAGTATTTTTAAAGAATTGGTTTGTAGAGCTTATACCCTATGTGTCAACACTTTAGAAAAGTGAAGGTGTCATTTTTTTGTTATTGATCTACTTTGCTGTTTTTCCAATTTTTGAGGCTTAAAAAGGAATTTAAATTTAGTTTTAAATTACTAACAATTTTATGGATGTACATGTTTGATGTCCTTATATACATTATAAATGACAGTAGAAAACTGTCAATTGATCTATTAAGCCTCAGAGAAGTTACATGCTTATAAATTTGCTTTAGATATATTCTCTGTTTTGATGCATTCTGAAGTAGTTTCTTGCTAGAACATGAATACTTTGAGTTTAGACTTTTATAGACAGATGTCTGTCTGCATTGACCTGCCTTCAGGCATGTTAGTACAATCTTTTGCCTGGAAGGCAGTCATATTGACTGCTGCTGCTGGGAACAGCAAAGTAGGAACTTTTATATCGTTCATGGACAAGCTGTTCTGGTCATGTGCCTGAAGGCTTAAGCTGTCTGCAAAGTACCTCTGTATTAACTTCTCTGGGAAGCTTTTTCAGAGTCAAATTACATTTCCTTGTATGTAGCTTCAGAGTTCTCCCCAACAGGCCTGAATTGATCCTTCATGGTAGGAAGTTTGACTGACTGCCTCTCAAGAATGGTAAAACTTTAAGATTCCCTTAAAATTTAATGAGAAAATACTAAACACAAGTTTTCAGGGAATTAATCAGAGAGCAGTCAATGAGTACATGCAGTACATAACATGTACCAATGTTTTTGTTAAGACAATACATTCGGGGCACTGCCTTCTCTTCCTACTTGTGCTATGTGTCCTTAGAGAAAAATCAGCAAGTCACTTTGGGAGTATACATTTGTATTTTGAATGATCCATTGGACTGCAATGAAATACTAACTTTGCTACTTTGCTTTCCTCCTCCCCTCCTTTGCTGCCTCCCACCTTGATTTTCGGCATTTATGGACCATGTCTCCCACCATGAATTTCAACATTTATGGACCATTCTTTTCAGGCACGTCCCCAGAGGGTTACAGCCTTATGAAGAAGAACTAGAGTCATAAGTCTTTTTTCTTTTTTTTTTAATAGTTTTTTTTTTTTTATTATGGAAAAAAATAATTCTGATTATATTTCCCATGAAGAAGGAAATTATTTGATGTATATGCAGCCTTGCTGCTTTTCAGGCGCACGGATCAGGAAAAATGATGTGAACCATCATGCTAGACTTTTGCTTTAATTAGGGTTTATGAACTCAATGAAAGCAGATAAGAGGTGTTGAAAACCTGGAAATTTCCTGTCAGACACAGAAGAAATGTATTATTCTGCTTCTTTGCATTTCAGCTGCATTAATGAAAGCAGTAATAGTTGCCGACCCCATGCCATTTTGCCATGTAGTCATGATTCATCCTTTCACAAAAGAAAATCAGAAAACTGCTGAGTATTAGAAATATTAATGGTTGTTAGAAAAGTGTAATAAAGGTCTCTTCTTCTAAAGCATTGCCAGGCTTTTATGTCATTATTCATGAGTGCCTAACGCATTCAGGGGAGAGTGGCTCTGATATCCAAGGAAGAAATGATGAGCAGCAGGAAAAAAAGGGTGCAAGAAAAGGAATTTTTCATAGGACTCAAATAACAGGGCTGCAATATTTGAGTTGTACAATAGTGAAAATTAATTATTTTTCATGAATATTAGGAGTAGCACATCATTTGGAAGAGAGATAGGTCAAACCTGAACAGTAGTTGAAATATCTAAGGGTGAGGGATTGGAACAGGAAAGAAAAGTTGAAATAGACCAGAAAATAAGAGACCAGATTAGCATTTGGTAAAAAGCAAAGTAACATAAAGGCATTCTTATATTTTGAGCTATCTTGATGGTACTTACTATGTAAGCTCTCCATAATATCACATTATTGCACACCATATTTAACAGTGTTTGAGAAGGATATTACAACAGAAGAGATGAGCATCAATAATTCAAGCATAAGAGAAATAGTTAAAAAAGGGCCCTTCATGATTTATTAGCTAGACAATTGTTGAACTGTGTTTGTTTAATTAGTTCATAAATCACCAAATATGTTCCAAAAATCACAGTCCCTATTCACTACTGTGAAATAGCTGGGAAATTATGTTGAAATGAGCACCTAATTGTGTGTCAATGATTCTTCCTTCTTGTGCTATGAGACATAGTTTCTATTATAAATAATTTTATGTTAAAAAGTAAAAAAAAAAAGAAAAAAATCGATCAAACAAGCCCTGAAAATTAAATAGAAGAAAAAAATAACACATTTGCTTTCAACCTTCATTTCCTAAAAATATATAGGATTAAAAGTCACAGTTACATGAAATAACCATTCTTGCATTTTTTCATTTAGTTCTTAATCTAAACTCATTTAAAGTAATCTGTGTATTTAGGTATTTGTAATCTTGTTATTTGTATCATTATGGTTGTTATGGCTGATTATATGAAGAATATGTAAATACCAAAGTCTAGAGTGAACTTTTTTCTGATTAATAAGAATTATCTTTGTTATATTTTTTAAAAAAAATTAAAATACATTTTTTATTAAAAACAATAAAATATTCCCTTAGTATACTGTCAAAGGACATGTATATTACAAATATACATAATGCTAAAGTTTGAACATTTTGTCAAATTCATATTTATATAAGGAAGAAATGTTCTTGTAAGTCTTTCAAAAGGACACTTTCCAGCTAGATAACACTGAAGGTAAAAAAAAATATATATGAAAGACATGAGAATATTTTAATAAAAATTATGCAAAACCATCTAATGTTATTAGTGTGAACTTTTAGATGTATTTTCTTCATTCATCTTTCATTCTTTATTTAAGCCTGTTTCTCCCAACACATTTAACTGATAGTTTATCAGAAAGTAAAGATTAAAGGTGGAGGCACAGATTTGTAAACAAGTAATCTGTAGGCAGTCTCTAAGGGTAGAATTAGATACGGAACATTGCTGGCTATCAAAAAACATTATTGTCAGTACGGAGTGCAACATATGCATTGTGTAATGTGCTACTCAATGAAACCACCAGTTTATCAGTCAAGGAAGGAATTGCAATCCAAAACATTCTGTAATGGGTTCATATATACAACTAAATGGCTCCCTGTCCTGTCTAGTTCAAGAATGCCCAAATGCAAGGAACAAATGCTGAAGCCATCTTTACTATTAAACATTTTCAATTGGAAGTAGGAAATTTAGATTCAGTGCTGAAAAACCTTGATTTTAATAATTTAAGCTCCAATCAAGAAATACAGGTCTTTGGAGAATGACACAAATCTTCTAAAAGCACTATAATCCTTCAGGTAAGGCTATTGGAACTTAATTCTACCATCAGATATAACTCAAAATACAGTGGTAGAAAACACATTTGTTTTGTTGTTGGGTTTTATTGCTGTTGTTATTTGGTAGAGACAGTAGAAATAGGAACAGCATTAAAATGGAAGAGGTATTTGAGGCACAGGACTTGTGTGGAAGGTCTGTTGACTAGATGTTTAGGAGATCTGCTAAACAAGTGCACTCTAGTTGTGCATTTTCTTCACTTGCTATTGGATTCCACCTCAGCCATTGCTCATTTAAATGTGGCCAGTTTGTTTTTTTTTTTTCTATAATGTGTTAATTCCTGCAGTGGCAGCTATGATACCATGTTGTAAATCAAGAATGAAAGAAAATAATATCCTGATATATTCACCATTCCTTTTGTTGAGGAACACATCTGGTGCAGGTAGCTCTATTTGCAGGCTGCAGATTAACTTGCAGGCTGAGCTCTGGCAGGAAGGCCAAGAAAAGAGGCCATGAAGTGCCAACCCTCTGGTTACCAAATGGCACAAAAAGGTGGAGCCAGGTAGGTGGATGGACACTGGGAGACACAGGGAAAAGAACAAGACTTTTGCCATGGTAGACTCTGAAGGTATAGAAGGTATAGAAGCCCAGGGGTTCCTTTCTTGGGGGTTCCTCCTCACAGGCACCAGCCCAGGCTGTTTTTGCGTTGCTGCACTGTGAATAAATGGCTTTATGGAATGAGACATCTCAGACTTTGCTATGGGAAACCTGGGATTAAACTGCTCAGGAAACCTGGTCTGACTGTGAGTGGGGTGTGTGGGGCACCCGTGGGCTCACTGCAGCTGTGGAGGGGCTTTGGTACCAGCAGTGAAAGTCTCTGGTGCTGGGAGTGTGACTGACAGAGAACCTCATGAATGCTCAGACTGGGAAGTTTCTTTAAGACTTTGAGTGCATGTTGGAATCTCCTATTTTCATGACTTCATGTTTAAATGATGAAGGTGTATCAGCTAAGTTGTGGTTATTTCCACAACCATCAAGGAGTTTTTTTATTTCTCAAGGCTCTTCATTTTGCTCTCACTGATCATTTTTACTTGCAGAATAATTCATAGCATGTACCAAGCTGTTTTGCTGATGGAATGCTGACCAGTTCTGTCTGTATTTGCTTTAATTTATATTTTGTCTTATTTGGTTTTGACTTTTTTTTTTTTTTTTTTTTTTTGTTAATGGTGGGTTTTTTTACCCATATAGCAGTGTAAGTGGTTGTAATCTGCATACACAGACTCTAGGCTGAGAATCATTTCTTACCTCAAAGGTCACTGCATGGTAGAAGCTGCTGTGGCACTGTTTACAGGAATTTCACTGCTGTTTAGAATCAGAATTATGTCTATTTGCTGTTTGAAACTAAAACCACTGCATTATTAATACCAGTAAATGCCACATATTGATGTCCAAATGGGACTTTTCTGGCTATATATTACATGTCCTCTCAAAGTTGTCACATTGATGATGTACTACATAACACTAATAGCTGCTACTCCAATGATGTATACCAAGTGCCATCACTCCAGCTAAATATTTCATCATAGCAACAGAATTTGTGCTAAAATACTTCAACAGCATGGTTGTAAATACAATATACATGAACAGACCAATCATTCTGAAATGTTCTAGAGAATTATTTATCCTATATATGCAAGGGTGTGTGTGTGCATAAGCATGTACTACTGTAATCAGATTGCTGTTTTCAGGATATGCACATTCTTCTTATTTATTAAAAGCCTGATGGCAAATTTAATACCTTTAACATTGCCAAAATCTCTAACCATGATCTTGCTCTGAATTTTATGGATCATATGTCTCTATGACTTTGGAAAACCCATTTTCCATACCTGGAGTCTCACTCCAATACCATGGGTTATCAACAATCAGTGTTGTGCTTAATCAGTTGCCCTTTCTTAATTATTTCACTTATCTTCCCTTTTATATTTCCAATTGCTCTTTTTCTTTAGCGTTTTTCAAGCCCACCAACTTTCAAAATTGAGCTTCACTATTCAGACCTATCCCTAGTATTTAACAATATTTAACGACCTGCTAAGTAAATAGTGGTTTCAACCCAAAAGAAAATGAGCAAACGCCAAAATCATAAAAAAACCCCCACCCCCTAACTAAGACAATGTAAAAAATCCCCCCATAACTAAACAACCAGAACAAGAAGAAATGAGCTACAACATTATCACAATCCACACTTTTGTTTCCCTAGCTCAGGAGTCATGGCCTGACAGCAAGAAGTACAGCAATTAAACTCAAATCCCTCCTCTGCTGTCACCCAGAATAAAATGCACCTTCCCAAACATTGTTAAAGTTATAATATAGGAGCAAGTTTTTAACTGAAAGCTTTCAGATGCACAATATGGCCTCCCTTCTGCTAATTCAGAGAGTTTTCTACTCTTGTTCAATGTTCTGGCCTCCCTTCCCCTGAGGGAAAAACTGGAGGAATGCTCTTCAATTAAATAATTAGCTAGTGTAGCTTTTGTCACTCTTAACTACATGCCCTGCCAAATCATATTGTGAGCATTTCATTGTTTTGCACTATTTATTTTTTACAGAGCTCTGAAGTCTTCCTTAGATCTTCTTCTCTGTTTCAAAAAAAAATTCCTCAGTATTCTTAATATTTTTAAATATAGTTGTCTATTTATCAAGTGATGAGTTCTCATTTCTCATAGATGACATCATAGAATTTAAAGTGTCAGTAGTGTTATAGTGTATAGTCTTTTTTAACCTATACATTTTCTGCAGGATAATAAAGTAAATTTCCACTATAATCATGCTTTCTTATTAGGTTGTTAGTAATAAATAGTACTCAAAGATATTTAAATTTTCCAAATTGCTGCCATCTACTGTAGATAATTACTGTAGACAGAATAGAACAGATTACTGAGCGTTGCAAATCATATTCTGTCCTTATAATAACTTTTTATTATATAGATATATATAAATATAATTCTATTGATTGCACTGAGGTAAGATGCTTTGCAGTGGTTTTTACATAATTTTTTTAACATCAAGCTTTTTTATATTTTCTTTCAATATTTCAAAATACTAAACTAAAACGCAAAGCATTTTTTGTTTGTCCTTTCTTGTCTTGAATAATTTATCAAGAATGCTGTAAAATATTAAGCTTTTTGTTCTCATTACTTTTAAATTTTTTCAATTTTTTTATTCCTGCTCACAAATCAGATCAGCATCTGAAAGCATTATTTCAAAGCTTATATTTCTATAATTCCTGTTTCTGGAATTGCAGTTTCTGTGACTTAAAGATTTGTAATTTTTTCTTTGGGAATTTCATTCATATTTGATAGTCACTCTTCTTTATACTGAGACTCCTACAAATCTCTCCCAAATAATTAGTATTTCATTCAGTCTTCGTTTTCTTCACCAAACCGTAAAATATTTCCTTTTAAGATATCTTACTAGTCTCTCATTTTTGGTCTCTTTTTTGTTTTCACATTCCTCAGGACATGACTGATTCTGTAAACATGTAGCTTGCAATTCATTTTACAGACAGGAAGTTGTAGAATTGTATCCTCAAATAATCCAACTCTTCATTTTCATGGTCTCTGGTGTCTCTTTTCAGCATACGCCGGAACATGTCACATAAGATATCAGCAACATCTGAAATGTAGCCTTCTAAACCCTTACTTTCAGCTTAATAATCCTTTCTGTATTTTAGCTTTCACAAAGATTCTGAGTTCTACCTGTAACTCATCTGTTTCCCTTACCTCTCTGTCACAGAGAGTTTTTTAACACCCTTCTAAGTCGGTGGTCTGAGCAGAAACTTCCCCTGAGGTTCATCTTGTTCCTGATATTACTCTAATGTCAGAAACCAGTAAATGCATGATTAAACTGCTTGATAGCAACAAATATCTTACCTCATTTAGGATTGCAGATAAGCCCTAAGTTTATGAAACACATTTCTCATTACAGTCATAACTTTGTGTATGCTTAATTATTCTCCTTATTCTTCCTTTCATTATATTATAACAACACTCATTAATTATAATTTGCTTTATATGGAAGAGCTTTTTTCAGTCACTAGCAGTCATCTGAATGTTTCAGTGAGGCATATTACCTCACTGAATTTTTTATTTGTTACTGCTCTTCATAAAATACTTGGTATTTCAACTTCTTTTCACAAAATATCCTACCTTTAATTTTCTGTTCTTTCAGAAGGAGCATCTATTTTACCATTTTTTTCTTATCCTTTGACAAAGAATTTCTTCACTGATATTGTCAAAACCAATAACTGCTGATAATAGGGTATCATTTATCATGAAGGCTAGTCCTATTTCATGCCTGACAGTCCTTTCTCTCCTATAAAACAACGTGCATTCACTAACTCAAAAGGCTCTACAGAGAAGTGGTCACAGCACTAAGCCTGACAGAGTTCAGGAAACATTTGGACAATGCTCTCAGGCACATGGTGTGACTCCTGGGGTGTCCTGTGCAGGACCACGAGTAGGACTTGATGATCCTGATGGGTCCCTTCCAACTCAGAGTATTTTTCTATGCTTCTATCAAGGCTTTATCTCTCAGCTCTTACACATTTATATTTTGAATTAGTAAATTCTAAATCATGATTTTACACAAAAAGTTATTAAAGGCTGTGCAGGAACACTTAACAGAATGTGGGAAAGGGAGCACATGAAGAAAACTTTGTCACTCATACAGCAGAAATAATTGTGAATATATAATTCTGCAAAGAGTGAAAGAAATACTTCTTTTCTGCAATGTTGGGAAGAGATATCAGCATTACTCTATGGCAGGAGTTCCACACAGATAATGGCTTGCAAAATAAATGCAGCACATTCAATGAGTGACAGAAAAACCATACATCAGGAATTAAAAAACCAGATTCAGAAATTCAAGATATTTCGAATAATAGTAAAAGTATCACTTTATAATCACTGTGGAAAGTAGGTGATTTCAAGTTAATGGATTATTTTTAATTTAATAAGCCTAAGGGAACATTTCTCTTTATGCAGGGAAAGTTGAAGGAAGTCTTTGAATTTGGTATTCAGGGGGAATTCAGAAGTGGTATCTAACAGAACAAAGAAGAAACCAGCTAAAAAACTGATTATATTTTTAGTAAAAATATTCATTAGGAGCTGATATAGAGTGCCATTTGATGATATAATCACAGCTAATTATAAGCTTCAGGGGATGATCCTAAAACTTATATTAGATTATTACATTTTCTGGTTTTAGTGATTTTTAGCATTTCAGGTATACATTACATTGAAATTTATCATGGTGCATCCAATTAGAAATTATTTGCATGAAAAAATAATTTTCATTTATATTTTTTGTCTGACTTAATGTGAATTTAACTCATTAAGATAAAAAATTGTCATTACATTCTAGTCTTTAGAAATGGATTCTCTTATGCTATTAACAAGTATGTTAGAGCAGGTCATAATGAATAAAAATCTAACAGAAGAATATATTTGGGTTAATAATAACATTGTTCCACTCAGCACCTTATTAAGATGTGACTTCATTAGCAAATTTATTTGACAATTTATTTGAAACCATTTCCCTTGTAAACTGCAAAGTGGAAGAGAATCTTCATAAGAAAGTCAGAAATGGATATTAGCTGTTCTTCTTTGCAATCATGTTGTAAATTTCCACAGACAAGTAGCTAGTTATGGACAATCAGATGACAAACATATGCTTTTAGCACATGTTTTCTCATATATTTAGTATTTTATATAAATAAGGTGTTATAGTCACAGTGAAAAGTATTATTAAATAGTCAATATATAAATCATCTATTTATAAATAATTACACAATAGTAATATTTATGCAAATACTAATATGAATATATTGTGTACGTGCATGCAAATGAAAATTTCTTCTTATTTTGTTTATATGAATACTTGAATATTTATTTATGTAAATATAAATATATTTCATATTATTAGCCTCAGAGTACTCTTATAAGTCCAACTATTTCTTTTCAAATATGGGTCGATGCACATGGAAGCTATACAAATTCATATCAAAAATTGTAAGAAAATGAACTGATGAAGGCATATAGGCCAAGTCCTAGAAAATTACTCCAATCATGGAAGCATCCTTCTTTTCTTACTAACTCAGAACATAGACAGGATGCTCTCCCAGGGAAAACTCCGAGCACAAAATATTTCAATGATAATAAAAAAACTGACTAGCTAATCCTCTTAGGATAAATTGTTATCTCTTGTTCTATCCATACATGTGAATTAGAAATTCTGTTCTCAGATCTGTTTTTCTGTACCTGGTTCCAATTATCTGCTTCCTTGGATGAATGGGGACTGTGGCCTCTGTTATTGTTTTGCTTTCCTTATAATTGTTCATATTTTGACTGCTGTAGAAATAAGTTTAAAAAATTAGCTTTTGGCCTCTAAAAACTTTAAAATATTTTCAATGGCAGGACATAAAGCATTAATAGGTACGACCTAACAGCTAAGTGCTTCTCCTATATTCAATAATCCATCTCAAACATCTCCTAGGAATGCCAAAAAAATTACCCACTTTTCTTGGATGTTCCTTGGAATTGTTGCCTTATTCTATCTGAAAGATTAAATGCCTCTAGTTATTTAAGCATTGTTGCCCTCAGCATGGAGGGCAGATTCAATAAACAATTACCTTGCACTGTAGCAGCTCTGACAAAGAGCCCTTCCAATCATCAAAAGAAAGTTAACACAAAGAGGCACCTGCCACTATAAACAGAGAGACAGGGGAAGATGTGTCCTTTTCTTCCCCATTCATCCAGAGTTCTGAGTAAATAATTTCCACAACTGAAATGTTCTGTGCCCATTTTCTTCCACTTTTCTCCCCATCAACTGCCAGCAATCAAACAAAACTCAGCACTTCCAAGGGCTTGGAGGACACATGCTGAAGGCATGTGAACACTCTTCCCACTCTGTTTTTACTGACACACACTCTGCCTTAACAGCTGCGTACCATTTCACAGGGAAATTTTTATACTGGTGACAGACTGAAGAAATCAGTCTCACAGACTTCCAAGATGTTTTCACTTTTTGTTGATGACCTAATATCTGTTAGCTTCCCCCTCTTCCTTCTGCTCTGTGGCAGACTGGACAGGGCTTGGGAGAGTTCTGAGAGGCTGAAAAGCTTGTATATCAGGACTGTTTGTCTCCCCTCTTCCTATATTCTATTTTCGTTCACTATCCATGACATGACTGCATGGCAAAATTGTTAGGGCTGGGATTTGCTCTTAGGGTGCAGTTTTTCTGTTAGCTCACAGCCACCACAAAGTCTGTGTTGCAGCATATCTTGGCTTCTGAGTGATTTCAAAACTTAGGGGTCACCTGCAAGGTATTTACATCCAGTAATCAGACTAGAAATTTCTGTAAGACCTGATGGTTTTGATATGGGGAAGTGGGAAAAAAATTATGCATCTCATATATGGAAGAACAGATTATGGATTATAAAAAATGCATATAATCCATGTGAATGAAAGAATATCTTTGTTTAAAATATTTAAGTCAATTGAATATTGCAGAAAAAAAGGACTACTGATCACTAAGAAAGTATCCAATTTGACAAAAAGGACAAGGAATGGAGGAAAATATTCAGAAGAAATCAGAAAAAATCCTGGCATGGGACTTGTTGTCACATATCCTATTTCAAGCAGGGCAAATTAAAAAGACAGTGTTAGAAACAACAAGACAAATAGTTATTAACAATTCAATATCGTACACACACCATGTACTGGTCACACATTTCATATGCAATGAAGGGAGTTACCTTAGTAAATGTAATGGGACCTATTAAAGGGAGAGATGTCACAGGCTTGAGACAGTAATGAGATAAACTGCTTGCATGCAAATTACCTAATCTGAATGAAATTAATGTTTGTATTTCAATGCTATTCTGAAAGCACTGCCGTTTCTATTGTTCTATTCTTGCTTTCTTGAATTTACTTAGAAATAAAAAAAAATTGCTAATTAGTAGGGTAAAGGGCGTCTTATACTCTGCCATCACATCAGCTTATAAATGCTTGTTTTTAAGTGAAAACTTCTGCTAAAGTCCATCAAAGACATATGAAATTATTTATTTTCTTAGTAATTTTAATGCAGTTTAAAATATTTAAATGCATATTTGATTTGAAATATTGTCATATCAAAAGGACAGGGAGATGACAGACCTCACATTCAGATGGACCAGACACCAGTAATTTTAATTTTTTTCCATATTAAAAGAACCTCTTTGCATTTTACTTAGCTTTTTGCATTCCATTATAAAGAAATAAAGAAGCTGGAGTTGTGTCTGTCTTCATCTACATTTGATTTCTAAACAGTGAGTTTAACACTCCTGCAAATGGTATTTCAGAAGAGGTGAAGACTATTTCATGTATTTGCTTTCTGTGCAGTTGTTTCTTAAACCTAATATAAAAACACAGGAAAAGCATTTTCTTTATTCCATCAGATGTCAGATGTCATTCTCCCATATTTAAAGGAATAAGTGCCAGGTGTTGTACAGCCTCTAAATCCTAGAGAAAACAAGGCCTATCCATTAAGTCTCTTGTTTGTGTGCTGCCACAGCAGCAGGGTATGGTAAGGTTTTCCCTTTGCAGAAGATAACAACAGTACTGTAAAATGCAAGTAGTAAGGCCAAGAAGATATTCAACTGACATTCTAGTAGCTCCAGATTTTCTCCCCAAGCTTAGTATGGAAATCTCGTAAATTAGCTTAAAAAAATGTGAAAGAAAGGAAATAACCATGCTGGAATTATTGTAGGGAATGAAAAGCATTTTCAGGGACCAACAAGAAAAGTTATAAGGAGGAAAGGAAATTAGGAAGTCAGTAACTTAGAAATTGTGAGATAGCTTTCATTTAACCTTTGAGAAGAAAAAAACCCCAAAACAAACAAAACCATAAAAGTGGGCATTAATTGCAGTTCTTAAAAGACCATGTCCAAAAAGAAAAAAGCGAACAATATGCTGATGATTTAACTCTTCTACCATCTTAAGATGATAGAAAGAGAAGATAAAAATGTCAACTAAATAATGCTACAAAATAGGAAATATTAATAAAAACCACACCATCTTCACTTGTTACTAGCCAACTATGAGTAGGAGTTCTATTACACAGGATAACTTGTAAGTATAAGGCAGAGTCATCTCAACTCTAAATACCCAAAATGTCAAACCAGAAATCCAAACTCTAATCAATAGTTAAATATGCTACTTCACCATCTCGCCCTGGAAACTGAGAAGAATATTTCCTTGCCTTCCTGCTTGCATAGGTGTGATGAAGGATTTCAGATGCTTTCTGCATAAGAAGATATGTTTTAGCATTTTTTGGCCTGTAGTAAGTGTTAATGAATGTGCTTTTCATTTCCAAAGCTAATTATCATTGGCTTACACAAAACATCAACAAAATGATGTCCATATTCTTGTGGCGTCCACTTAGAAAGAAATGAGAAAAAGTATTCTTATCAATTCTACTAAATTATTTATTAGATCAGGGCCACACACCTTCTGTAGTAGCATACAGGTGGAACAAAGCAAACTTTTAAAATC
The DNA here is from genome assembly GCA_025504685.1 of Leucosticte australis. Taxonomy (NCBI): domain Eukaryota; kingdom Metazoa; phylum Chordata; class Aves; order Passeriformes; family Fringillidae; genus Leucosticte; species Leucosticte australis. The sequence continues at coordinate 40,643,310 of JANIJU010003063.1, forward strand.
TTTATCTTTTTAGCTTGTTGAAGTAGAATGTAAATGCAATGTGTAGGAAACATCTCATAGAAAGAAAAAGTTAGAGCTGACTTGTGGAACACTTCAAGGAAGATGCCTATTTTGTTTTTTAGTAGTATATACAATTAGCTGTATATTTGCTTTTCAGCTTTTATGTTCACTTTTCTGCTTTTGCACAGTTTGGAATTCTATTGGTAGATACAGAGAAAGACAGATGTGGGAGTTCTTTCAGGATTTATGGAGTAGGGCATGAGCAGAAATCCTCTCCAGGAAGGTGGCAGAAATCTACTTTGAGATTCATCAAGTTGTGTAGTGCTGAAAGACATCAGACAACTGGAAAAATGGGTCTTAATGGGACATCATAAGGCAAAATAAAGAAACAAAAAGGTAGTTGACAAAAAGATTGTCATGTTGGCTGACTGAAAAAGTTTAAGGCAAATTTTTGAGGAGTGACCTGATTTTGAGTTACTGGGTTTTGTAGAAGACAAACTTAAATTCCTGTTTCTTGATCATTGTTTGGATAATGGTGTGGGTAACCCTTAAAGACCTGAGGGGCCATTTCAGTTCTCAGCACCCTGGAAAATGTAGACTCATGCTAGGCCTTATGATACAGCCATGAGGATTGAATGAATCAAGGTACAAGTATGAAAAGTTATTCTACAATGATGTTTAGATTTTGTGATTTCACTGCTTAGGTGTTTCCAAGTACTTTTCTTCTGATGTCCCACTAGAAAAAAATAAAGAAAAAAACCAAAGCGAGTGTAAACCCAAACCAAAAACCCACTCACCCAACAACAACAAAAAGATCACAATAATTATTCAGTGTGAGTTAGGAGGATTATATAACATTGTTCCTCTCATAAGAATTTGTAAGGGAAAAATTTATAAGCTGGCATGTTCCAGTGATCTTTGTTACCTTATGATTTCTTTCTTCTATAACTTTTGGTCTTAGTAAATTAATTTAACAGAGAAGAAAGAAGAAATGTGATAAAGATCACTAGATTTTACTTTTCATTGAAGACAAAAAAAACTAGTTCAGGTTTATTGCAGTACCTGGAAATGAAAAACCTACATGGAAAATCCACGCTGTTCAGAGAAGTCTATTCCAACCCAGAAAATGACATTTATCCAAAGGATCAACATTGCTACCAGGCATGTTTCAGTGCAGGAGATGCAGATCACTGGGGTAGCCATGTGTGTGGAAGAGATGCTGTCATGTCAATCCACATAGGCTCTTTCCTCTCCATGGTGCTGAATCAGTGCCTTTTTCCTCTACATAAACTCCATTCTCTGACCCTTCCTTAAGAAACTCTAGATCTACCTGTCCTTCCAGCAGAGATTTCCCTCAAGGTCTCTGGTGGGCTTTCACCAGGGAGCCCTGGAAAATCCCTCCCTGTGAATTAGATTAAAGGAAACTTAAACCAACTGAATATCTTCACATTTAGCAACAAAAATGCATAAATCAAGAAAGAATTCACAATTTTTGTGGTATTGGGCTTTTTGCCCTGCATCATATAATTTGGCCTGGAAATGTGAAAAGTACAAAGTAATAAAATGTTATAGAATTGCCAACACAGGAGCTCTTTTAAGGTATTACCTAAGATCTAAGGTGTAGACTAAATCCAGGAAAATTTGTGCTGACAGTATGCTGTAACTCTTGGTCCAAAATTTTTTGATGGCATGCAGTCAGATACCCTTCCAGTTAAGAGCCTGCCATTTTTTTAAATGATAGAGTTTCCAGCAGCATCTATTCCTTATCACAATGGAATCAAATGACCCATGTCTTCTGGAGATAGAAAAAAGGTCACAAAATCTACTCTCTTCCATACATAACACAATTCTATTTCCCCTTATTGAAATTAATACACTTTAACTCTTTTTATATAAATTGTTTAGAAAGTTATTGGTATTATAACAAATAGATGTTAACACTTAGAGTAAACACCATAAAAATTTTCTGTTTTATAATATATATTATACTAGGAATTTTCAATATTCTATATTATTACTAAAATAAATTATTATAAAATACAATGCCTGCTTCCAAAACTACTTCTATTGCCAATATAAATACAAGATTTTTCTTATAAAAGCAATGTTCTTCATTTATTTTTCGAGATAAAAGAGGTAATATCTTAATATTGTTGTATTCTACAAACAAGTAAACATTGTAAGATTTGCATAAAGTAAAGTAATTGAGCACATTCTTCAACTACTCATTGAATCTGGGGAGAACAGATGCTGCTTACTCCCAGAGGTGTGCAGAAAAAAGGGGAAGAATACATTATACACTCAAATATTACCCTCTTATTAATACAATTTATTATGTCAGTCTGGAAGTGCTCCTTTTCATTTTATTAGGAATTAGAATTTCATTCTGATTTAAATATTTTCATGACTTTGGTTTTTTTTATTGAGGGTTTTAGGTGTTGGTTGTTTTGTCTGGTTGTTTTTTTTCAGTTATTCAAACTATTTCTTATGCCAATAAAAGCAGCTACAGTAAATCACCTTTCTTATTAATTGGTTGAGAGGGTTTCATGTGAATTTAAGCCCCACAGGCAAATGGATGAATGAGATTTAACAGCAATTTTCTTTAGATGTCTATCCAGTGAGCCTTTTTAAAAGGTTGGGTTTTTTTCCAGGTTTTCACATGTATATAAAGATATAATTTTAGAGGCTATGGATATCTCCAGACTGCGTGCTTCTCATTCCAGGCACCTATGGCACTCGATCAACTGCCTACTTTCTAAAAAATAACAAAACTGCAGTGGAAAAGGTTTCAATCTTGCCTTGTCACACAAAAGACAGGTATTGGAGGACAATGTTGTCATTCTGACGAAATTTCAGCATAAATGAAAGTCCATAGTACATAAATCTTCATAGTATGGAAAATCAGAGATCAATCACTCTATTAATTCACATAGGCATTAAATATTTTGTATGCATGGTTTCTGTAATTACATTAAAATAGAAGATGACCAAATCCTGAACCTCAGCACTGCAAGAATGGGTTGCTCTGGTATAAGTTAGCCACAGTTTCATGATAAGACTTCCAACATTATGCAAAATGAATTTGATTATCCAAACAGCAGTGTAAGTTGATGCAAACAAGCTCAACATAAGACTAAGTGGTGTGAAATCAGTGATCCAGGTAATGGATATATATTTTACATGTGCCCAGTGGTTTACAGACCATGGTAAGCAAGTCTATCCTCATATTCGTAGCATCTAGTTATTTAAATTTCTAACTTATTCTGTTTAACGTCACTTCCCACTTTCAGAAATGTGTTCCCAGAAAATTCTTATTAAATTGCTCAAAACATCAAGGGTAGTTCTCAAAGAACAGCTTAAAACAAGGTAATAATTTAACCTGTGGTTTGAAATCACAGGGTCAGAAATAAGACAAATACAAAATAATGTATTATAATGAAAAATCTCTCCCCTGGGAAAGTGTAACACATTCTTGCTTTCAATATTCTACTCATAACTCAAAAGCTTCTATTTTTAAGTCACAAGGTATCATTGTCATCTTGCTTCAGAAAAGAAAATTAGCAGCAGTTAAAATGTACAATGCTAGACCTTGATTCCATTAAAACATCTGAAGAATTCTTCTGCCTAGTCAAAACTTGTAATGTTTGAGCTTTATGTTCCAATATATGTCTGAAAATCTCACCTAATGTCTCCATAAAAATAATACAAATAACCCTAGAAGAAGAACTCCACTCCTTTGTGAACTTAAGCGCAGTTGGGTCTGAGCAAAAAGCATTTAAAAATTGGGGAAAAAAACACAACTTACATATATCTTTATCATTATATCAACCCACAACCTTGGCAAGTCTATAGATATTCAGCTGATGGATCACTAAGCCTCTCTTCCAGTTTAGTTCTAATTACACTCTCTTCTGGCAATCAATTTCAAGGGATTACATTACAACAATAACATTAAAAACAGCTCACTTGTACCACATGTCTCTTACCATATACGCAGCATATGCTATTCAGAAGATACAGCAATACATGACAGTATTCCTGTCCTGAAGCCATGACTTTGGTACTGAATTTATTGAAACTTTCCATACACTTCAGACTAAAAGGCTATATTAAAGCAAACAAAAAACCCAAAAAACCAAACAAAAATCCAAACGAAACAAACAAAACCCCAAACAAACAAAAAGAACCTAAAACGAACAAACAAAAATGAGCAGAAAAATAAATTTTAAATAAATCATGATTTTTCTGAGATTTAAAGTCATCAAGACTACATTTTCCTGATCACTTCCAGAATAGAAATGCTAACCCTGAAGTGAGGAGTAAACTCCAAAATGAGAAACTAAAAATTAACCTCTTTCAGAGGAGAATTTATAAAACCCTAATACATTTGATTGTAGAAGGAAAGAAAGGTGGAGAGAACCATAATGCTAAAAGTTTACATGGGAGTTATTCCACAGTCTGAGTTATTTTTCTGCATAAACAAGATTTATGTAATTAAATTCTCTGTGTGTAAAAGAGATGCAACTTCCCCATGGACTACTGAACTCCAGATTGAATATTCATGAAATATAGTGTTTTTTTTATGAAGAGTAGTTCTACTTTTTACCACAGAATGACACAGATATTACACTGAGAAATACAGTCAAATGAAGTATTGGTAATATACATTTCTCCACAGTATGTAATGTACCTATTTCTCCTACAGCTTTCCTCAAAATCTTGTTCTGTAAGTGTACTCCTTCTGTGCCATATTTCTGTGTGGCAGATTCAGACTATTGATATAATATATTTAAGGGCAAGAAAATAGTTGATGTTGTAAAGATAGAAACTGAAGAAGAGGAAAACACATTTCAATTTTCTCACCCCCTGATTCAGCACGGCAATCAGAACTTGACTCTGACACCCAGCACAAGGTAGATCAGTAATACGGTTGAAAACCTTAATAGTTAGTTGACTAAATATTACTCCCCTTAATGTTTGCAATTCTCATCATTTTACAACTTTGAGATTTCAGTATTTGATCAGTAATATCATTATTTTCTACTCCTGGAATTACTACAGTTCTGCCAAAATAAATTACCCTTAATCAGCTTTGGACTGCAACCTGAAACAACAAAATCTGGAATATGAAGTACCATAAATATAGACATGTAACAGATCAAGTAGTATGCACTATTCAACATGATTTTTTTAAAAGGGTGTTTTTCTAACCATTGTTCTTTTGTATTTATCTTGATATCTAGTAGTCACTGTTAGAACTGAAGTCAGAAGTCAGAACTGAAACAACTTGCTTTGGACTGCTCAGTCCAAAGGGGAAAGCTATTAGTATATGACATCAGATTACATGAAGGATTGCAGTCAGAGAATAACTTAGGTATCTAAAACCTAGGCAGTTACATAAAACCTGCAGATGAAGAGTTAAAATAGGTTCAAACAATTAATTTGTTCATTAATTTATTTACTTAAATTCAGAGAAGTGTCAAAAACAGGAAAGAAGAAAAGGTGTCTCTTAGAGGAGACCAGTCCTTGTACAAAAGCCCAAATCAAAATGCCATAACTATGGATTTATTTTGAGATGCTTTGTTAATGAAAGTGCTGTGGAGATGTGGGATGTATTGTCTGCTTTTGCACATGTTTATTGTATGATATTTTTCTAAACTAGGATTTAGTATTACAGAGGGAAAGAGATTTGTTTGCCTTTTCCTGCCACTTGATCTGTGGGTCTTCCTGGGCCACAGAGGCAGAGTGCAGGCAGATATGACTGGGTGGGGTGGTTGTGACCTGGGAAACTATACCACAGGGGGGCTGAGGGCTCCTGAGAAACTCAAGGAGAGTATATAGAGATCCACATGTCGTGCAAGTTTGAAAAACTGTTTGCAGGCACCTGGAAAGGATCATGTCAAACTTATTACAATTTACACAACCATTGAAACGATTCTGGCCCAAGGAAGAAATCAGGGTTAAAGGATGTTCTTTTCAAAAGCACAGTAGGCTGATGACAGCAGAGTACAGAAGGCTGGCTTCCAACTCAATGTCTCCTCTGATTCACTTCGAGCTTTATACAAAACATATCTTGACATAACTTGTAGTCTGATAGAACCTAATTTCAAAGGTGCACTGCACTTCTGGGGTGTGTAGGGTGCCCACTGCACCTGAATCTCCCACTCTGCTTTCTCTCTCTCTCTCTCTCTCATGCCCCTTCTAAAGGTTACATATTCATTGTAAAATTGGCCTACTGCTACCTGGGAAGCAGTAAGTCTAGAGTTAGGCCCTCCTCTGCCAAACCATGCTCACATCCAAATCTATGTTTTGTTTTTACAAAGAAAAGTCTGAAAAGTATGCAAAACACATAGTCTGATTTTTCATGCAATAGCTGTGCCACTGGTAATTTCCAGGAAACAGAGAAAATAATACAATTAATTTCAAAAGCTCACTCCAGAGCTATACTAAAATAGTGACATAGACATGTCCATTATGCAGCAGAGAACAAAGTATATTAGAGACTGAACTTGGGAAGAAGTTCCTGAATTCCAGTACCTGCTTATGCATTTTATTAATTAATTACTTGATATAAAATAAATAAAAAACTTCTCTATTGCACATGTAACAACATAATCAGACTATGCTCCCATACTTCTTCCCTAATTTCTAGAGGTCATTAAAAAAAAAATTATATGTCTTGGATACTTGGTAAATTTTCATAGCAATCCATTATTCAAAGGTTTCACATGACTTAACAGAAAATGTACACCTTTTCTTCCAAAAAAGCTTGCTTTTGAGTATGAGTTATTGGTTTTACAGCTGCCTTTCAATGCTAGTGGAAATGGCAGTCTTCAAGAAAGGAATACTGTACCATCCTCAGGAGCCATACTTACATGTCAACAAATTTTGATGGGGGAAGTCTCAAAAAGAACTATACCATGATATCTTCTAACAGCTTAGAGAGGAAAATCATTCCTGCTTGCAGAAACACCCATAAACATTTATTTTATGAGCTTTGGAAGATTTGGATACATCAACACAAGTGCTGCTGGGTCACTCCACCCCTGCTTCCTAAAATTTCTATATGAAAAAGTTCCTCAGTCTCTTTGTCAGAAATATTTCATGCTATAATTGTACCAGGGTAATTTGTGTTATTAGTGAAATAGCTGAACAGTGTTTTCAATAATCAGCTGGTAAGCTGTGTTATATTAATTGTGAAAGAGTTCAAACAGTGTAGACACAAAAGGTAATATTCTTTAGAAAATATGAGGATGAACAAACTTCAGAGAATCAAACTCTAAGGCAAATTTAATACAATCTATAATTATTTTGGAAAATAGTTTTATTTAAGACTTCACCTACAACATGTGGTTTATATACTACTTATATCCAGAAGCATAATAAAAGATACCACCTCTATCCTGAGAGGTTCCAAACTCTGCTATTCAGGATAATAAAAGACCATCCATTAAACAAAGTATTATTTTGATGGTCAGGAAAGTGCATTTTGCAGTGTAATTAATCATCTGTAAAAAGGATTTCTTTTTAAACCCTGTGATTAGAGCCTCTTTAGAAATACCTTTTTCCTCCACAGTTTTCTGCATTCCATTAATTGTATGCATCTGAATCTCTCTCTGCAATTTTTCTGCTTATCAGAAAAGATGTGTAATGCATTGTGATTAGCCCATTGGATGGATATTTATAATTTACATTTTATGAAAGAGATTCATGCTGTTCTAAACAGTTCTTCCTTTATTATATTTTCCAAGTATGCTAATAACAAAAGAGACACTGTTTTTATCTGAATTTGTCACTGAATAAAAGCACCACATCGTTACATGAAATGTGATAGAGCAGGTAGCATTAAGCAGAGGTATATAAACCAGTCAAAACTGGATCAAAAATACACAAGCAGAGGCCCAACAAAAATCTGCAAGATGGATAGGTTCATACATATTGCTGAAGATCACCCAGAGTGAAAAGACACTTTTTATTCAGCCTTGTATGTAGAACTTTACCATTAAATGTACATAAGAAGCTTTCTTTCACTTTCTGAAAAAATAATCCCTTGCTTCTTTCAATCAACAGAGATAAGCAGTATGGTTTTTCCCCTATATGACTTATAAAATCTATTTTTTTAACTACATAAGTTTTAAATGAATTAATTTTATATTCTTTTCACCCCAATATTCCAAAATGTTTTGTTCTTCCTATGCAGCTTTCTCTTCAGATTTAAAAAAAGGAGTGGCAAAGCACAGAAGTTTCAGGAAAACTCACCTGGAAAGAATATATGCTATACTTGCAATGAGCAAAAAATAAGATGTGCTGCTGGGCTATTTCCTAAAAATTTTAAAATTATTATATATTCATTGTATATGATATATTCATTGTATATCAACCATATTAAAGTACATGATACCAATATTTTATAGCAGGACTGGTAGCCACTTGTGAAATGCACCGATTTTCCTCTTTTCCTTCAGATATTTAATTGTTGTGTAAGTTGCATTTAATTTTTGCTGTAAGGATGTTGTGAAGCAATAATGAATATTATGGGGGGGAAGGGTGAATTAGTTATATTCACCAGAAGTGAGATATGTTTATATTAAATGTCACTTTATGCATGCCACAACGCAGTAGACCAGAGTACAATGAGCATGATACCTGTGAAAATGTTTCATACTAGATAACAATCCAAGGATTGTCTACAAAACCAACAAATTGAAAAATACTTCCAAGTTAGTAAGCATTGAAAACTGCAAATTAATAATTAAGGTTAAGAAATAATAGGACAAGCAATGTAGTGGGTGAGAAGCAATGGTATACTCTGAATCAGCTGAAGACCTACCAGGAGCACTAAGGTGACTTCTGCTCAGAGAGTGCCACTGCCAAAAAATATCGTGTTTATATCTACTACCCAAAGTTCACCCTGTCAGGAATAATGCAGACCTTCTGCCAGGAGTGGCTAAACTTATTTTCTGTACAAGACAATTCCTGGGAAAAGAGGGGAGTTTGCATATGATTCTATATAAAACTGGGACATGATTAGAGAGTGCACACGTTCAAAGGAGTTCATGAGCTCTCTAATCTAAACCATGTCCTGCTTTTGGAATCACCCTGCCTGGTAAAAGTAGTAGTTCTTGTTTCTGATTTGAGTTGATATGAGGCTTTGAACAGAAGCCTTGAACACAATTATCAGCTTGAAAGGTAACCTAAACATGACTGGAAACAAAAAGAAAAATAAGTAAGATTCTTGAAAAAGTATTCCTGGCCTTTTGCAATATAAAAGTTTGAGCAGGTACAAAAGCTTCTTTTGGAAAATTTCAATTTATCATCTGAGCACTGGATTAATTTTCATTAATTCTGACTTTTTCCAGTATTTACAGATCTGTGGGTGTTTTTTGTTTGTTTGTTTTTCCTCGGTTTATTAGATTTTGATATACCTGTGTAACAGGGAAAAACCAAAATGCAAATGCTCCCTGATACTCATAGCCCAAGCATCAGAATTAGATAAGCACTAGAAATGCTTTGTGGTCAGAAATTAGCTGTTTAGTTAAGGTTGGATTTGTTTTGTTTTACATTTAAGTTGAATATAAGGGTTTTCATTATTATTTTAATAATTCAAAGTAAAAGTCAATGGAAAGTCCTCCCACAGAAACATTCTGAGAACTCTTATGAAGCTGGGCTTCATGCAGAGTCAGGGCTATCAGCCATCAAGAAAAATTTAGATGTTAGACATCTGCTTCTATGCTGTGGTAGTCATGAGTTTTATTGGCAATTTCCTTGGGTTTTTTATGATTTTAAAATGAAAATTAGAAACACTGACAGGAGTTAAACTGAAGAAGTTCCATATTTTGTGGGTTTTTTTCCCCCTGACTTTTTTATCCTTTTTTTTTTAAACTGTTATCAGTGTAATACTCACCTTCCTAAAGCCCATTTTCCTTGTCAACCTGAAAGTTGTCTTCCCAAAAGGAATCAGAGAGAAAAATGCCATTGTAAAGTATTTCATTTCCAAGTTGAGGAGCAAGTAAAACGCCAGCAGCCAAAGTGCAGATGACACTTTGCGGCAAACAATGAATTTGTTTTCCAATTTATTTCTCAAATTTGCCTCCAGAGATTCTCACCTAAATTTCCTTACTCCTCTCTAGCTCGGGAATAAATGTAATGTCAGGAAATCTATTTCACAAATCTTAATCCCAGCAGATACATATATTTGAAGGTTCCTTTTCAATCACATTGCTAGGGCAAAAAAGTAAGCATGCCTGGATTGCTGTGTGGATAGCTTGATGTCCTCTTACAGCAAATCAAGAATTAAAGCTACAGAATTATTACAAGGTGATATTTATAGGTTTTGGTCCCTAAATTTCACTACCAGGACACGATTTTGTATGTTTTTGACACAAGGTAAGCTGAACACTGAAAAAAAGGTGAAATGTTTGATTTTTTCCAATTAGTGATGAAAGAATACTGTAAATAAAGAATATTACCATTCATCTACAAATTTTTGGGATCCTGTGGGCAGCTGCATTGCTTAGGGTACTTAAAATATTTGTGTATTGCAAAACCCTAGAATTAAGCGGTCTCCTTGGTTTTAAATATTGATGCAGTCAAAGGTAATGCTCAGTTCTCTCAATTTCAATGAGTTTAAGATAAAAAATATAAAGAAGTTTTAGAAAAAAACAGTATGAAGAGTGGAAGAGTCTGGAATCATCTTGCTATAGAAGTCATATAACTATGGAGCATTATAAATATACCAGAGTAAAGTTTGCTTTTTATATAAGACAGTGGAAATCCAGCTGGAGGAAATTTGATCAAAAGTGAGGCTCTGCAATTTAGAAATAATTTCCTGACACACTGTGATAACAGAATAAGAGGCACCTGTCACACTTGACAACACATTTCTGGTTTTTATATCTGAAGCATCTCTATAAACACACATTTCTAAAACATTTATAGTTTTCTTAATACACCAGATACATGGTTTTAGTTTTCTGTTACATCGAAAGATGCAGAAGAAGAGGACTTCCTGAAGAGAAATACACATCATCTAGACTAAATCTATTTAGCAAAATGATGATGGGCAGTGAGTGGAGTATATGCTATTTATTCAAGCATAGCAATAACTCTCTGGAGGGAGAAAAACAGGAGTGAAAATTGGATATGTTGTGACACATTGGCTATATAAGGGCAAAATACAAAAAAAAAAAAAAAGAAAAATTTTTAGCTGCAGATTTGGAATGTTGGAAAACACTACCTCTTCACTGCCTTTGCACTGAGAGGCAAAACACATGGGAAATCCTTACTATGTAAGTAAATTGGAAATCACTCTAAACATGCAGTAGCATAGATGACCTTTCAAAACATGAGTTTATTCACAAACATATGAAATAACATCACTGATTATGTGAAAATAAACTACCTGCATAATATTTAAGTTGTATATGTGGATTTATATACAAAAAATGCCCATACACATATATTCCAGGTTCAAAATATATTCATTTTGGCTGTGCAAAAAAGGCCACAGTGTGATTCCAACATTTTAGGAATAAATAGTTATTGTGACAGTCATGGAAAGAAGAAGGGAAAGGAGGGGAGTAGAAGGAGCGAGGGAAGGAATGGGGGCAGATTAAAAGGGAAAATATTTCATTGTCTTAGTGAATCTTAAATTCTCTCAGAGAAAAAAATATTCAGCAGCATCACTAGTATTTTCTAAGAATGAACTTATTTCTAGAAACAGAGAAGATCAGCCACACAATAGCAATAATGCATTTCCAGTGGTTACACGCTTGGAAAAGAAGTGTCAGAATGAGCAAAACAAAATAACTTATGTGGAAGGCAATTTCAGGACAAAGATCATACAAAGATAGCAAAGAAAGATTAAAAAGTAAAACTAAGAAAGAAGCACTAAGGCAAAACCCAATGACAATGATTCAGTGTTCTTTCTCTACACTTTCCTTGCTTGAGTTTTTACACTTCAGATGACTGAAGCCACTGTTTCCAGATCTGTGTAAAAACTACATGATCTAATAAACAAAAAGGCATAAACCTGATGCTATAAGTACAAATGCACTATTACATAAATTCTATCAGATGGACTAAAACACTCAAGCCACAGAACATCTATAAATGAAAAGAAACAATTGTCTTCCTCCAAAGGAAACATTTAAAAGTATTTTCTTGAAACAAATGTATGCAAAATTAAACAGTTTTATAGATCAAATAATCAGGACATTAAGATGATTTAGTCTTTAAGAATTAGAAGATCTCATATTCCCTCTAGAGAGAAAGTAGTTAAAGTAATGGCTGAAGATCTGTTCCTGAATGACAAACTAATGCAGCTGTACAGGCAGAGTTATCCACTGCCCTCTTCTGCTAATTCTATCATGATCATCTAGTAAGAGGCTAAAGAATAACCTTTGTTAATTTACCAGCTAGGGCACCCACTCCTTCCTAGATTTAGCTGTTAATTACATCCTGTTATGAAGTGTGAGATTTTAAATCACTGCTTTTAGGTTATTGCAACAAACAATTAGCCAGACCTTTGATCTCTTACGTGAACCTAAAATCAGTGATAGAAACATTGAAGTACACTTTACAACAGGGCAGAAAAATCAGATTAGTTCCGATGAAAATTGATAATCAGTTGTTATTTTGTTCCTTTCAAATAATAAGGCTCAAGCATTTCATATATATAAGCTATATAGTTTGGGATAATTTGGGGACAGCCACACATAGAAGAATTCAGAGCTGATTCAAGTGGCATTGGTCATGGGCTACAGATAAAACAGGTTTAAAGAATTGTAAATGTAGCTGGGTTTAATCTAATTGAAAAGAAACAGGATCAAGACAGTAAACTGTTAACAGGATCTCAGACAAAGTCATGGAGGAGCTTGACTTTGTCAGTTTAAATAATTAGCCTCTGTTCAACAAAAAAAAATATGTGCAAGAGGATAGTGAGTATTAGTTTATTGCCTGAAACAGACGCAGTTTTAATTGATTGACAAATGAACAGAAACAAAGAATAAAAAAAGTAAATGAAAACACTGCAAGAATGGGCAGTTTTGTAATTGGAAATTGTAAAGGTCACTGAACATGGCTTATTGCTATCTGTTTGAATGGAATAATTGCTTTGTGGAAATCCTGATGTGGAGCCTGGATATGAGCAATACTGACTTTCATAAAATGAGGGTGCTTTTTATTAATACTTTGAGCCTGAGTGGACATAGCAAATGTAGAGTCATGCTGATTCTGTAAAAGTGTCAAAACATTTATACACCAGTACTAACATGCACTTTTGATTCAGTTTGAGATTATGCAAAATATTTCTGGGGAATATTGTTAATCTGGGTAACAAGAAATGAAAAAAACAAATTGGAGATTAAGAATGAATCTATTAATTTAGTTGAAAAATTACCTTTTTACAAATAAAATAGGCATTTATTGGTCCTGCCTGACCAACTTATATGCATTCTAATATGGAGTCACTAACTATATCAGTGAGCAAGGGAATGCAGATGTCATTTATCTGGACTTTTGTAAACTTTTTGACACAGTCCTCCATATCATCCTTCACTCTAAACTGAAGAAAGATGGATTCAAATGGTGGACTGTTAGGTGAATCAGGAACTGGTGGGATAGTCACATCCAGAGAGTAGTGGTAAACAGCTGAGGGTCCCAGTGGGGGGCAGTAACAAGTGGTGTCCCTGCAGGGTCCATATTGGGATATTAATCTTTATTAATGACATAGGCAAAGGGATTGAGCGCACCCTCACCAAATGTGCAGATTTGAGAGCGCCAAACTGAGTGGTGCTGTTGATACACCTGAAGGATGGGATGCCATCCAGAGGAACCTGGACAAAGACAAGAAGAGGGCCAATGAGAACTTCATGCAGTCTAACAAGACCAAGCAGAAGGTTCTGTACCTGAGTCAGGGCAACCTTCATTACCAGTACAGGCTGAGGGATGGACAGATGGAGAGCAGCCCTGCTGAGAAGGACCTGGGGGTGCAGGTGGATGAGAGGCTGGACATGACCCAGCAATGGCACTCACAGCCCGGAAAGCCAAAGGTGTCCTGGGCTGCATCCAGAGCAGCGTGGGCAGCAGGGCCAGGGAGGGGATTCTGCCCCTCTGCTCTGCTCCTGTGAGACCCCACCTGCAGGGCTGCATCCAGCTCTGGGGTCCCAGCACAGGAAGGCATGGAGCTGTTAGAGTGGATCCAGAGAAGGACACCAAGATGATTAGAGAGATGGAGCACTGCTCCTACCAGGAGAGTCTGAGAGAATTAGGATTGTTCAGTCTGGAAAAGAGAAGACTGGTGTGACCTAACTAGAGCCTTCCAGTACCTGAAGGACCCTACAGGAGAGAAACTACTTACAAGAGCATGTAGCAAAGATAAGGGGGAATGGTTTCAAACTGAAAGAGTAAGTTTAGACCAGCTATTAGGAGAAATTCTTTACTGTGAGGCTGGTGAGGCACTGGAATTGGCTGCCTAGAAGAGTTGTGTATGTCCCATCTGTGGAAGTGTTCAAGCCCATGTTGGATGAGGCTTTCAACAACCTGAAAGATTGCAAAGTGTCTCTGGCCATTGCAGAGGTGTTGGAACTAGATCATGTTTAAGGACCTTTTCCAACCCAAACAACACTATGATTATATGATTTATTATATAAAAATTAAAGAAAACTAGGTGACTTGCATAAATTCATAACCTAAAATCCCCCTTTCAGTGCTTCTGATATTTTTAATATACTGCTTTAAATATCCAAAATACTACTGTTTAGATCATTATTGCCCCAATACATGAAATTATTTTCATCAATACATGAAATTATTTTCATTGGGAAGGCATTCAAGTTCTTCAATCTCCTTCTTAAGTAGATATATGATTCTCCACTATATTTTGTTATGAGCGTATATACAGACATGTATGTAAGCATACAAAAAGTCTTCAAGAATTAGGAAAAAACCCCTTCTTTTTGGGGTTAATCTTCAGCTAAATATATAGCTTTTTTCAGATATTTCTTTTTTTCCTGATATTTAGAACATTTGTTTCAATCCATAGCCTAAGAGCAGATGATACATAAGATAGCAGATGGTAGATGTTCTTTATGCTTACACATTTCGCAAGAAAGAGATCTATCCTTTTCCCCCAAACATATTTTTGATAATTAATATGTGACGTAGTAGTTTAAATTTAACCTAGCTCTTTATTTGTTTGAAAACTTTCAATGAAGTTTCTTTCCACTGATTCAAATTTTATTATTCTGTTCTGACTCTGTCATCTTATATGACAGTGAAATCACTACATCCTATTACAGTAGTTTGAAAAATGATTCAAACTGCAATTTAAAATGCTGACTATTCACTGCAAATTGAGAAACCATGTCAGAGAAAACCACTGTTTGAATCAGAACAGAGTATGAAAACCAAATAAAATCCTTTCAGTCACAATTTTGGTGTTCTGTCACTTTATCTTTTGTAACTTTAGCAGAAGCTAAGCTAAGCTTTCACAACAGAAAGTCTCTATGAATTATCTTTAGCTTGCCTCTTGAGAGATAATTATTTTATATCACTTGTGTGTCAAAGATGGAAGGTTTCAAATCAATCCTGAAATTGGTTGTTCCTCCTAATGAAGTAACATTTGCAGGGTTCATTACTCTGTTACGCATTTCTGCTAAACCCCACTGAAGGTTTAAAAGAACAGCCCAACAAGTAATTTGGTTTTGTACTATATGAAATGCTTTCTGTCATTTTAATACATCGCAATTTTTTTCTTTTTTTTTGCTGTCCCACATCTAGTTTTCACTTCACAGGAATGGAAGTGAAATTAGCTTTCTGAAAAAACGTTTCTATTAAAAAAAATTGAGAATAATTTCACCAAACACTTCACAGAGTAGATATTTTCATTGGCCCTGGTGCTCCAAATTTTTTTTAGTGATATTGGGGAAGATGGCACATAAATCACTCTTAAAGGTGTGCCTATTTCTTCCACTCTTGCTTTAAAGGGAGTTCAGATGTTCCATACTCCGTTCAGCACAGAGATAACCAATGCCATGAAGGTACTCTCAAGTATTCCACTTTGCCCCTCTCCAGAAGACCCCAGGTTCAGCATCCAGTATTTCAGGCCTGTTCAAGATAACTCAGGGTAACTCATGTGCTTTTGTGCTGTGATCAAGCAAAGCAGCTCAAAGTAGCTCCATATACGGGTACCTGGAGTGGGATGCAGTTCAAGATTATCAGCTCTCAATCCAGATTTACTGTGTGTATGTGAGCTCTTTTGTAGGCACCCATGATAGTCAGAGGTGATCTATGGCGTTATATTACTCCCACAGAGGAAGCTAGTGCCTTTTGAGGTATCCTGAGATATTTAAGGTATCTGAGAGGTCTGCAAAGGGCTTCAAGGTAGGATAAATTCTTCTCCTACGTTCCTCTGGATTCGCAGGTAAAGGCCAACTCCTCAGAGACAGCTCAGGATCTCAGGTATCCTTGGGTGCCCAACTGATTTGTACTTAGGAAAAGCAATGCATCTTTCCAGAGAATTGGCTCAGACTGTGGTAGACACCTGGTGTCTTCTCACGTGAATAATTTCCTAAACTTAATTGAATGAGGGCTTATAATTTTGTCTAAACATAACTCTATATTGACATTTGAAATTACATAGTATTTCTTGTCCAAGGGTACACATAATATTATAATTCACTACCACCCTCTAAATAACCTCAACATAAAGATTTTATTTTTCTGAGATATTCAAACTTCTTTTCTGAATTGTGAAGGTGAAAGTCATTGTAAAAGTCCCTTTAAAATTCTATGCCGTTAATTTAATCTATTTCATTATTTTTTCTCTAATACTAATTTTACCATTGAACAGTCATAAGAAAATTTATGTTTATTTTTAAGCCATACTCTTATTTGTCTGGGAAATAATTGACTTCATATGCTTGTCAATACCTTACTTTTCAATCCCTGTAATATTCCCTTTCCTCTCTCCTTCAGTCTCTCAGAGGTCCTTTTAGATTTCACATTTTGCCAGCGTTCATCCCAACTGTGAAATACTGCAGAATTAGGACTGTTTTAATGAGCTACCTACCATATTAAACCGCTGTAACTGTTTAATACCTCACTATACTGTGGGGACGTTACTTAAATTTAAGTATGTGAAAGTATAGCAGTGACCTCAAATAGCTATTCCTATTTTTATTTCTTAACTTCAAATGTTATGGGTCTTTGATATATTTTCAGCCGAGTGCTGTTTCACTCAATCTAACACACTCCTTAGACATTGAGTTTACTCCCAACACCTTCCTTTTACACTTAATTAACTTGGTTAAATATTTATACTGCTGTCACAGCCTATGTCCCTATCAAGATTGAAGTCCTGTTCTGTTAACTGCTAGATACAGTACAAACACAGAAGTCCATCATATTAGTTACTTATGAAAAATACTGTTAGCTTTCCATGAAGAATTACTTGCTACATGACATATTATTCATTTTTTATTAGAAAGCAACCTTCCTTAATATAAAGTGCTTTAATTTGAAGGAAAAATTATATAGTTTTTTTACACGTAAGGATTAAGATGGCTGTCTGATTATAGCAGCAGTAATATCTTACCTAAATTCTAATTATGAATATTATCATTGTGTTCAATCAACATGACCATCAGTACTTACTGCAAGGTAGGCATAAGTGAGAAATTCAAATAGCTTTATAGCAAGTAGCAATTCATATGCATTGTTAGTGGCAAAATAGACCATAAAGCAGACGTTTGCATTCACAGGAAGGAAGAGTAAATATGGAGCTCATACATTAGTTTCTAAAGGAGCTCATACATTATGTATCTCACATCTCTCAGAAGCAAAGCAGCAAAAAAATAAGTTATCTAAGAACACACACAAGAGAAAATTCTAATCCTTATGCATATTCCACCACATATACTAAGCCCTTATTATTTATGACTAAGTTACTGAGATGGCAAACCAAATTAATAAGTTCATAGCAGGGACTGGTAGGGCAGGATAATAGTCTAAGCATGGCAAAATTCCCAGTTCTACCAAATTAACAGAAACAGCAATAATCTTGATACAATCCAAATTTAAGGTTGCACAGTTTTTATTTAGACATGCAAGAAAATGTGAAAGAGAGAACCTGACAGTTATTTAAGTAGTAATTGCAGACCCTATAGTATTTCAGAAAATAAATATGCCATTGTGTTCCGAGAACTCAATTCTCAGTTTATATGAGACACCAAAGAATTATGGTTACTCTGACCATCACCTTGTAAGATGCACACTCTCATAAAATCACTTGGTGTCACAAATTTTGGTCACAAATCTCTTCAGATACTTATACTCTGAGTTGCCTCAGATTCAGGAACCTACTGCCATTTGCAAATGTGTTTGTAAATACTGCCTATACACCTGGGTGCACTCAATCCTTAAGGTATATTCTTCCTATTTAAAAACAAGACCAGTGCACATCCTAAGCCCATCTGAGACAGAATGGGTTTAGGAACTGTAATGGAATATGTTTAAGGCTTAAACATGACTCATATGTCTTGACCAGAATTAACAGATTGGGATGCTATAAGGTTAGGTGAGTGTGACCAATTAACAATCACTGATAGACTGAGATTACATGCAATGTCTCTACTACAAGGTTTCTAAAGATAGGATAGTAATTATTTCAATGATATCCTCAAATGGAAAAGAAGCAGTAAATAGGGCTACAGAATAGAGTTTAAAAGAGAAAGATAAGTTTTTGTGTATGTGAATATACTGTCAAACAGTATTCAACCAGTGTAAAACAGCAGCACACGGTATTTTGGCATCAGTCACAAATTAGTATTTTTCAGCATTTACCTCTGTTTGGTAAGTAAATAGCTACTCTATCGGTTGGAAAGTAGCATGAGGACCACAGCTATTAAGACTTCCAAGCTGAGATACATTTATAAAAAGCATGCATCCCCAGTGTAGTGACAAGGTTAAATAAATATGTGCTCCCTTAGCTATTCTGAGATCTGGATGAAACTAAATACCTCATTCAAGATGGTAAGTAAATAGATTACTTTTGAAATTGTCTGTATTTAATTAATTCCCTATTTAAGTAAGATAAAACAAAACACAATTAATATAAATCAATCTTCAAGTGAAGAGTTTAAATATCATGTTACTTTTGGGAGAAACAAAAAGCATTGTTAGCTATAAATACTGTTTTGCAAATATTTCTTGATGGCCTGATTTTTATGTTTTTTAAAAGTAAAATACTCACCATACAAAACTGAAATAAAACTAGAACAATAGTCAATTTGTAAAATAGTCAGAAGGGCTTCGAGGCATAAGAGACAAAACATCTTCCACTCTCAGTGTTGCACAGATTTGAAAGCACCCAAGTCAAAAGACCAACCCTTCATCTTTAGATATTAGGAAAAAAAAATTTTCTGCTAATATTGCTGAAGCTTGTCACTTGGAAAAGAGAGAATTCCCCATTCAGTCTCCTATCTGAAGATGCATATGTCTTTGGCAAAACAGGGAAAGACTGTTTAATTTCTGAATGGGTTAGAAATGCTTTCTACAGACAGGGATGTCTATCACGATGATATGGCATCTGTTTTCTTTCTCAACTGCTAAGCCTCCAGTCTATCTGTTCTTTGTGCTAGATAGAAAGATAAATTTGCAGCTGGAGGACACCTTTGGCATTTGCTCGAGATTTTCTGATAGCCTTCCTCCTCTAGTATCCAACACTACTGACCTAAACTGACAGATCAGTCAGGTCACAGAAGTGAGCGGTCACACGGCTCTGTCCCGCGGTGAGCTGAGGCCATGCAGCATTTCTGTGTAACCTGCCTGCTGCCCTCCTCACTGAGGTGGGACACCTTGCTGGGCCTGACGATGAGGCTCAGCAGCTCCTGCCTTTTGGCAGGAACACTGTCTACCTAAAGTTCTCCAAGGTTTTCAATTTCCCACAGACTCCTCCCAAAGAAACAGATGCATTAGGGTCCAGGCAGGTGGGGATCTGTCTGTCCAGGGGCATCCAGAAGGGGAGTTGTTAACAGCTCCTTATTTAAATTACATTCTGACACAAGTGGAGACCACCAGGGATCAATCCAGGGCCCAGTGCTGTTCCATATCTAATAAGTGATCTGGAATGGGATTTAATGGACCTTGATAAAGTTTGCTAATGTCAGTAAACTGAGCAGGGCAGTGGACACTTTGCAAGAGAGAGTCACTCAGCACTAAGACATTAATAGTCTGGAAGAGCAGGCTAACAAGACCCTTATGAAGCTCAACAAGGAAAAATGGAAGGTTCTGCGCCTGAAAAACATAATCCAGGAATAGAGCATAGGCCAGCATCTACCCACCTGTGAAACAGCTCCATGGAAAGGGAGCTGGAGATGCTGGTGCTGGTGGACAAGCTCAGTGGGAGAGAGCAGTGCTGCTGCAGCACAGAAAGCCAGCAGGATGCTGGGCTGCATCAACAAAGGCGTCAGCAGCAGAGATCATCAAATCCCCATCAGATCAGATGATCCCACTCTTCAGTGCTTGTCAGCCCACATCCGCAATAATGTGTTCAGGTTTTGGTCCCGGCTAGTCAAAATAACTGTGGTCATGCCAGAAGGGGTCCAGATAAAGGCCACAAAGATGATTTGGGAAGCCTGCCATGGGAGGAAAGGCTGAGAGAAAGGCATTAGCTCAGCCTTGAGAAAAGAAGGCTGATTACTGTGTTCCAGTATTTAAAGGATGTCTACAAAAAAGATGGAGACGACCTTTTTAGACAGAATCACAGCAGGAACAAGCTACTCCTGAGGAGATTATGATTTTTCACAATGAGGGCAATCAGATTCTGAAATAATCTCCCCAGGAAAGTAGTGGGTTTCTCAACACTGGACAATTTTAAACTGAAGAGGGTGCTGGGCCATCTTGTCTAGACCATGCTTTTGCCAAGAAAGTGAACCACATGATCTTTGAAGTACCTTCCAACCTGTTATTCAATGAGTCTATGATTCTGTTAACAA
The DNA here is from genome assembly GCA_025504685.1 of Leucosticte australis. NCBI lineage: Eukaryota > Metazoa > Chordata > Aves > Passeriformes > Fringillidae > Leucosticte > Leucosticte australis. The sequence continues at coordinate 40,664,306 of JANIJU010003063.1, forward strand.
TTATTTTGGATAGTCCCAGTAATGAAGAAGCAGGGATGGTATGGAGATGCAAGATACCATGTATATATATATATATATAAAGAGAGAGAGTATATATGTATATGTAAATATATGTATCTGTATGGCATATATGTTATATATGTTCTCTTTCATCCAGAGATATTAAAGATGAAGCAACAAATGGAATGGCTGGTGTTATCAGGCTATTTGTAAAATTTTATGGCTAAATTTTACTTAATTTTCTGAATTACAAATAAATAATCTAAATAGTTTCCTCAAATATTCTGAAGTACTTTTTGGTCTAGGTTATATATTAATAATGCATTTCAGTTTAATTTGCAATATTTGTACACAGTCCAGAGCAGATTGCTCCCAGCTTTTCTTTCATTGTAATTCTACTCTAGCTGATTTTAGAACTCTGTGCACATTAATATTTTGGGTTTATATTAAAGATGTTTTGATATTCACTGCAGTAAATTGACACTTCTTAATTCCTAATGTGATTTTCAATTTGCAGAGAGTCCCTCTGGAATGAGGAGAGGGGCAAATCATCATGGAGCAAAAAATCTAATTTTAGAAGTTTCTCCATCAAAAGTAGAGAAAAAAGAATAAGAAACACTCTACATATAATAAAAACATTATAATATGATTTAAAAATTATATAATACACAAGAAATGGACATGGTTAAATAAAAAGATTTTTATTTCACATTATTTCCTCTTTATCCAGGGTGTTATCTCTGTTGTCTATGTATTTTGTTGGCCATCCAACAGCAGTAGTGAATATTCACCATTGATTTGATTCAGCTAACTCCACTTCTAAGAAGATACCACAATAATATCTAAAATGGGACTATCTTTCCATTGTGCAGTAATGTTTACTGTTCTTGCTTCTGTCTCAGAAAACGGCAGTGCATCTCATTATTCAAGTACATTAGTTATATTTATTTCAGAATCAGCAGATTTTCTTGTCCTGACTACACAAAATGTTTGTGACAGAAAAATGTACTGATTGAAATATATGTGGTTGTCAAATGTAAACCCTTCAAGCCATTCAATTTTAATGACAGCCCTAATAGCTCTTTTTCTCTAATGCCTTATCAGCCCATACTCGGATAAGAATCTGCAATACATGAAGATCTGCAGTATTCAAAAAAGTGTCTACAATTACATTTTTACAAACATCATCACCTGCTCCAGACAGGCAAAAATTTATACCTTCTGGCCAGAAAAGTGGCAGAATCACCATCCCTGGAAGAGGTCAAAAGGTGTGCAGATTTGGAACTTGGGGATATGGGTTTGTGGTGAGAACAGTGATTCTGGGTTAATGGTTGGACTTGCTGATCTTAGACATCTTTTACAACTTTAACTATTCTTTGCTTCTGTGAGTCTATGATTTGTAACTATGACTCACAATCACTTAGCAAAAGAAAACAAACACCTTGAATTCTAGCAGGCCACCGAAACTTACATTCCTAAAAAATTCAACTGCAGATTTTATCAGACACAACTGAGTAACAAGATCCAATTTTACCTTGTTTAGACTGCTGTGAAGAGAATGGAGAATTTACTCATGAGACTTCACTGAAAGAGCTATGTAACAGAATATGATTTCTTTTTAAGACACATAATTGTTCTGTACAAAAATTATCCTGCTTCATGTTTGCATACAAGATCAGATTAGACAGGCCTCAGTATTTATGAATTCACCAGTGTTAAGGGAATTCATTCTTGTTAGGATCAGCAAAGTCAAGCTAGACAAACAGATTCTGTGGACTGAGTCCCCAAGGAACTGTCTCCAGCCACCATGAGAACGCTATCAGCAATTATCAAAGATGTTGTCAAGGAAATATGAACTGTTCCCTCTTATGTCTGGAGTGATCATGAGATGCATTTGGACGTGATACATAAATAGATGACTATGCACTTTTTAAATCATGGTTTTATGCATTTTAAAATAATCAAAGTATTTTACATTTATGGAGATAATTGGGTGGAAGATATCAATTGTGTTACATTGCTACAGTACTACTTGGAAAAATTTGCACAAAAATTTCACATCCACTATTGCTACATTTAAAACATAAAATTTAACAATGAAGTGTAAAAAAAGACTCCTATGTCTTTAACAAAAGAAACTTTAGAAAATAAATATATTTCATGGTAAGAAAACCCTAACTTTCTTTTTTTTTTCAGTCAAAAAATTTCCTTTCTCAAAAACATAAGTAAGAAGGTGTAATGTAAGTTTACATGCTTTCTTTCAACATTAGTGTGACAAGTGTTTGTCTGATCATCAATTTCAAAAAACGTAAAATTAGGTCATTCATAGAAAAACATTGACGTGGAAGAATAAACATCTCTCTGACCTTCCTGGTCTTTTAGCAATGGAATGCTGATGTACATGAATTTAAAATCATATAATCTGGGAAGTATTTCAAAGGCTTCCTGTAAAATATGCTTCAGAAGAATCACATATTCCAGTACTGACCGACTACAGAATTATGGATAGAAAAGGAATTTAAATTAATTGTTTCCATATGATGTAATATTTGAAGGGACCTTTTGGCTCATCAAACCCTGCTCCATACTAAGAAACCTACAATGTTCAACTGCTGCTACACATTTTTCAAGCTTTTTTATTTTGCTAAGTGGTTTGTTCAGCCTTTTCACTTAACACTGAGAAGTTCTTTCTAAATTTGCTTTCAGTGCTGCTTATGAAAACAAACATTGCTTACAACCGGGCTTGTAAATCCTTGTACTGTTCTGTTAATTCACTTTTTTGCCAACTTGCCCTTTACTTCAATCCAAGCACTGATGCCTTAATATCTTTACAGAGAGGGACTATCAAACTTCTTATCCTTTGGTTTTGGGCAATATAACGTCTTATGAAGGCACACAAATGATTAGGCCTCATGTTTGCTGTGAGGTTGGGAAAAATGGAGAAGGGCAGATTCCTTTAGCACAGGCTGAATACACACCTCAGTTACAGTGCAGGTTTAGTTTGAGAAAAATCAAACCAAAATAATATAAAACTTTCAATTTTTGAAAGATTTGGAGGAGTCAAAATTATTCCCACAGTAGGTGTACCTTAAAACCTGTGTTTGACAAAAGACTATGGAATTCCAACATTATCACTGTAGAGTACTCCATCAAGTACACCATGATTGTTCTCAGTTCTTCCTATAAGGACCAAATAAATGTTCATTGTAACCACACAAAAGGCAGAGTTGTTGCTGAAATAGCTTTTGACAATATGCACATGCACAGTGGTAGAGCAGAGGACTGAAGTTTGTATTTCACATTTTTATACACACTAACCAAAGTCAAGGTTTACTACTGTTCTTTCAGAACCAAATATTATGTTTTTGATAAAGAATTAAAGCACAATTGAATTCTGTGATTTTTAGGTATCATAAAAACAATGATCCTCTCCTTTGTCATTTGACAAATAAAACCCAGAAACATGGGCATCACAAGGTAATTGTCAACTTGGTACAGTAACATTTGAGGAGCATGGTAGAAAAAGAATACAGCCCTGTTTTCAACAGTTGAACTTTCACAACCTTTTAAAAAAATTCTGAGAGATCATTGTTTCTTTTTTTTTTTCTACAAGCAATGTTGATCAATTAAAATATTTTTTTCTTCTTAAGATTGAACTGGTTTCTTGACTGTTGAATAGGGTATGACTATAACATTTTTATAATAAAATTTTATTTATAAAGTAGGATCTATAAAACTAAAATATTCCAGTAAAGCAAAACCATTTTTATTATGTAGTATTGGATTATATTTTTTTTATTTATACACTAAACAGGAAAGTTAAAAATCATTAGTTTCAGCATTGTCAAGATACAGCTGGATTCTAATACTTAGAGTTGGATTATAAGATTTCAAACATTTGACATTATTTAGGTTTGAAGTTAATGTGAATTTCAGAATCTTAGAGAAGTTATTCTACCAGAATAAGCAGAGATATGTATTAAAGGAAAAGTTATAGGAAGCACTACTGTGTGAATATTTTTACCTTAAGATTTGGGAGAGAACTCTTCCATTTTGAAAACGGCAGGTCAGAAAGATAAATCAATCCTATTTCAAGTGACAGATATGTACAGCTGTCTTAGAATGCTCTTGAAAGCCAATCTTAAACTCTTTAAAGTAAAATCAATAAATTCCTGATTGCATCAGGGAAATGCTTCTTATCAAAATAATCTTGCCTTCCGGATCAGATTTTTTTACCCATAATAAAAGCACTAAGCCTAAATCACCCTACCACTTTATCTATCTCTCTTGAACACCTCAGAGCCTTAGAACCTCCACTAGCAGAAATTGGGCCAAGCAGACCCACTCAGGGCAGCTTGGGAGATGAAGCAAAAAGGAACATGGCCATCACTCCTGCTGCATTTGTACTACTTCTGTAGTAAAAGACATCACTGGAAACTAGACCTGTATCAAAAAATTGCCTTTCCACTTTGATTTTCCTTCATTAATTTGTGTGTGAAGTGGGGAGAATGTATTAAGACTATGGAAGAGATTATTTTCTCTCTTGAATGCATTTGCACAGTGAGCACTATCATTACTGGTAAAGAGCACCAGCACCTCTGTTACACTGAATGCCTCTGAAGAAACAAAAGAATATCTAATAATGTAACTTAAAGTTTTTAGTGCATCAGATAGCCATATTAATTAGGTCTGATACATTAGGTATCTGGGTTGCTTATAAAGCAGATTGTTCCCCCAGAAGCTTTTTAATTTATTCTCTTTGTGAATAATTTGTTCAGGAACCAGGAAGGAATTATGCTTCTGACATAATGGATTAATAAGACAGTATTCAAACAACAGAGGAAATTAAGTAAAAAGGTTAGTAACCAAGGATGAAACAAATTTTTAAAAATACATAACCCATTTCTCTGAATTTCTAGTGCACTTAAAAAAATTAATAAAATTTCACTGAATCCCTGTGACTCTCTGTGATGAACTAGTGTTTTCTTGAGTACTGCAGGAGAATTTTTGTTGAACAAAGACAAACTTTCCATATAATTTATGTATAAATATATGTATACATGCATATTTACTGAAGTGTAAGAGTTGCTTTAGGAATAGGTGATTCTTCTGTAAAAGGTTATGTTTGGCTGTTTGTTGGTAGGTGTGTACAAGTGCTCACACTCAAGGAATAATTTGTAGAGAAAAAAAAAATAATTCAATTTTGTTGAATATCCAGGAGATGGAAATTTTGTTCAGGTTTAATGCGTATATTTTCAGCCTGGAAACCCTGTATATTGGTCCCTATTAAGTGTCTTTTACACAGGTTAATTTCTTCATTTACTGAAAGAGGAAATAGACCATGGGAAAACTATTAGGAAAAAACCAAAATACCACAGCTTTTGATAAGAGATTGTTTTGAGGGTTGTTTATGAATAACATACTGTTTACATCCAACATGAATGATGGAAAGACGTCAAGGTACTTGAAGACATTGGACTTTTTCTGTAGTTGGGAAGGAGTTCACCTATTTTAGTTCTGTGGAAAAAAAAGTATGTTTAACAAAAGTGTAGGATGTAGTTTGCAACATTCTCTGCAGCTCTGCCTGGTATTTGTTGTTTTTTTTTTTTTTTTTCTCCAGATGCTGGAGTATAGGATGAACAGTCATGCAATAATGAGAGAACTGAAAAATCTCTCTTTTTGGTTCTGTTCTAAATGAGCTATTGACAAAATATCTGTGGTTCACTCTACAATTGGAAAGGAAGATTGATTTCTATTTAGTATTGAAAAAAATCTGCTGGTTTCTCGCCCCCACGAGGTTTTACAATACAGTGACAGTTAATTGTCATTAATTCTAACAAAATATTTCATCCCTAGCTTATCATCATACTTTAATAATCAGAAATAATTAAAGTTACTTTTACATTAAAACTTTCATAAATACATAGAAACCTGTTAATCGATTCCTAGTGAGATAAATGAGGACAGAGAGTCTCTTTTTGTTCTGCATAGCAGAGAACGAAGCTCATTTGGAGTCTATCATGGGACTCCTGGGCTCTATCAAAACACAAAAAATAAATTATAACAGTAGAGGAATGCAAATTCTACAGCTACAAGTCTGTGCTGTAATTTTTAATGATGTGCATGAGCCTGCTGCACTGCTCATAACAAATATTCTCACACAGTCTTATGCCCATGTACTCATCCTGTTTACAATGTTTCTTTCCCTCCTGTGATTAAAAAAAAAAAAATTATTATCAGTTTGCTTCAATCCCATTTCATTTTCTGAAGTTTGTAAAATCAGTTTAAAACCATTGATACAAATCAATGAGTCAAGTGTATTTGGTGAGGGGTGGAGAGGAAGAGTGTTGCAGTATTTCAGTAACTCCCAATGGGTTTCTCAGTCGTCTGAATGACTGAGGGTTTCTGGTAATAATAAAACAGCAACATGGTTTGCTAGTTAAGACAGCAATCACACTGAAGTGGAGCTCTGCTTTCTTAGTATTATCAAAATGCAAGTTGTTCTTCACTCTGTGGTCCCTGGAGGACTCAGGCAAGAACTCAGAGGTCATAGATGATCTTCAGAGCCACAAAAGACGAAGAAACAGCAATGAAAACAAGGACAAAGAGGTTGCATTTCTACTTTTCCCGCAGGAATAAGTGCTCCCTCTGTATCTGCTTGATCTTTTTAGAGTAAAGGGAAAGTCTCTCTGCATCACCACCACATCAATTCTATAAGGCTTTCACAAAAATTCTGGTGGTACATAGATTGGTGCATTCCTCTCACACAAATTCAAGCAACAAATCAGATCAGTTAAAATATATACATATATATAAAATCTCTCCAGTGTTTAACCATTTTGGAAGTATAATTTAGAACATTTCCATTAAGTTGGTCATTCAAATATTTTTTTTCCACCATTGATTTTTGTTGGGGGGTTGCGTTTGTGTTTTATAAAGAAAATCACCTCATAATCCATTTGCTAACAAGTATTAGGTAAAAGTAAATCTTAAATTCACAAATGTCACACAACTGAAGGGACAGTTTGAAAACCTGGGCTGGGTGTGTCCTTCAGAAAATTTCCAACTTTCTGGACATTCAGCAAAGCAAGTAACTAAAAGTAATTTAGCTAAAATTTCAGAGAGACTTTAATTCCTACTTCCCTATTTTGTGATGTAATATGGCCAAAAGAGTAACACCATTCCTTATTACACAGAGCCTTCTTTTTGTGTCTCTCAGAGCACTTCTCAGACATTTATTTAATCCTTGAAATAGCCACATAAATCAAGAACATTATCTTCACTTTATACAATAAACTATCAGTCCTGGGTAGGGCTCACACCAACTTAAGTCAGCTACCAAGTGATATAATTGATTATTGAACTGATGTGAACTAGAATGAAAACCCAAGCTCTCCTGAATAAGACCTAGTGGAAGTTGGTGTTGGGACCCATGAAAGACATAATTGATTTAATTTATAAAGTACAGTGCATTTCTATATCATTTGAGTACAAAATGGGTCTGTAAATATGACACTCAGAAAATCATTTTGCAAAATTATCAGGACAAATAACTATGCTACTTTTCTGTTTCAAAAGGCAGAATGAAGATTCCTTCTTCCTCTGTTATCCCCACCAAAGTCTTCATTAATGTGGATACTACAGAGAATAGTGAGGTAAGAAAACTGTGGTCTCTTTTGATCCATTCAATTAACTCTTTTCCTCGATTATGTGAAAAGATTTAGAAACACATCAGCAGAAAATTTTAAGGCAAAAGCCAATCATATTCTCATCCAAGCTATCAACAGTATCAGTTGTGCTTTTACTACAGCAGGTCACATGTTCATGCCTTGAATGTTTGTTTGGGTTTCACTTTTTCATGTTCATTTTAGACTTAATGAATTCATTAAGGCATATATTTTGGATTTCAAAGTATTAAAAAAAAGTTGTTGCGCTGTAAGGTTCTTTTATAATTATTATGTTCATTTTACCTGTCAGCTATATATTTATGTTTTAAAAGGAAAAAAAATGTGATGTTACAGATGCCATCATGATTTGAAATGTCAGTTCTGTATGGGATTGTAAGTCTCCATGGCAGAAATTCACTCTGCTTTTTGTCAAGTATTGGGTGAATATGTCCATGTTTGCAAAACAGCTAATGTCTATTTTTTGTGACCTAGTAGCAGAACAAAAAATTTATTTTAAGGTGTTTGTATTGAGTTAGACAGAAAGAAACTTCTCCTCTACATGTATTTGTAGATGGTGAAAGAGCATAAAGCATCATTAAGCATTTCTGAGGCATTCTTTTTCTTGTATGCTGAAAAAAATATGGAAACCAAAACAGATAATGAAGTGATCACACTCAGCAGAGAAAAAGGAGAAAGAATTCCTACATTCAAACTCAATTCTTGTTTAAAAGCTTCATTGTTAATGTAAAATTCAACTCCTAAATTGAGGTTAAGTCAATGGAAATATGGTATCTAATGAGATACTAGCTACATAAGCATTATAGGTTCATTTCTCTATCTCTCTTTCAAAGAAAACCTCTAACTGATATACCTGGAATTAATTTTCTTGCAAAATGACAGTCTAAATTAAAAGTTCCTTAGAAGCATGTCCTTATTATCCACATAATCTATAATATTTGTACAAGGATATCCTACAGCCCCTAAAGATTTAATTATTACACTAAAAAAAATGGTTGCAGGACTCAGAGTCAGAAATATAACAAAAATACACTACTTACAACTCTACTAAGAAAGCAAACTATAGCACTAAATGGAAAATTCATTGATGCTAGAACTTCAACTTGCAGTCAATACCCTGTATACCACAATTTATTTCACTGCATTTAATCTGTGAAAAAGGTCAGAGAAAGATGCTCTTGAACTTCTCTGCTATATAGAAAAATGCCTTCTACAGAAAAAAAAAAATCCTGTGCTGAAGTTCATTTCCAATGGAAGCAGAATTCTGTTTTATTTTCATCTTGTGCTGATAAGGAGATGAAATCATCCCATTCAAATAGAGTTTATGGCCTCTAATTCATATTTCAACATTAATTGAATACATATTCTGCTTTCATTTGGCTGACACAATCTAATATTCAGGAGTCAGAAAAGAATTCAGTTCTATATTATGTTCAAAAAATGGAAATGCATTAATTTATTTCTTAGCACATGGTTTAGTCACATCTCAGTTCTTAAACCTTCAAAATAAAAAAGTTCATATTCATTGGAACACTGAAAAATTATACTCTTGCTCACAAAATTTTCAGCTTCATATAATTTTAAGAGTCACTCTGGATGGCAGAAGATCAGATTTCCCTTCACTATTTGCAATGTGTTCCAAATGTCTAAAAGTTCAGTCAGGTTGTGAAATGTGATAGAAGTGAAGTTTGAAAGCTTTGAGTTTTCCTGAAACAGGTTTTTCAATCACTAGTGAATTAGAGATGAGTTTAAAGTTCTGTTATCAAATCAGTGCAGCTGTATACTACTAGTTATGATACAAAGGTTAGGGTTTAAGAAAGCAAGAATTTTCATCTTACCTGATGAATGGAAAAAAAAAGTCCCTTAGGTACATAATGTGACTCTAGTATAAATTGTATCAAATGCAAAAAAATGTATAAAATTAGTACAAAATACTTTATTTCATCACTGTCTCAAGATACACTAATGTAATATTAAATTTTGCCACTATCCTGTGAAATTATTTTTGGTTATTTAATCTAGACAAAATTTGACACTTGTTTTAAAATATTTTGCTTTATCACTGCTCAGGATAGGACATTGTGTTGGACTAGGAGACTAAACTGGTCAGAATAGCAGTAATATAAATAAGATATTAAAAGAAAAATATTATAGCTATCTAATTTTATAATAACATTATATATATTCTAGATTAAAAAAAAATTAGTTTTACCTTTTCAGATTATAAAAATTTGCTGCAAGTGACTGATTGCCACTAAATGTTAGAATAAAAATACATATTGAGGTAGAAGGATGATTTTTTTTCCTTGAATCTAGTTGGCACTCCCTATCTTTCAAAATATTCTTTTCTCACACATACAGCTACACAACTAATTTTCTCTCCTGAACTCAGGTGCAATATGGTAACTTAACTACAAATGTCTGCCATATGCTTAAAATATCCACAAATTCTACATTAAGCTTTCTATTTCTCAGTTTGTAGCCACATTTTCAATACGTAATACTACTATAATTAAAACTGGGAAAAAGTTTTGAATTGCTGTTCTAGACTTCAAGTTTTGCAATCACTACAGGAAAAACCCCAAATTCTGTGGACCTTGACATTCACTCTATTGACTGTTTATAGTTCCTGGACTAAAACTTCAGTGTATAGTGGAATAATAATACTGTAACAAGTATATATAGCACTTAAAGGCAACCTGAAGTATTTCTGTAGGCTCAAAACCATGCCATAGAAATTTCCTGATCCCTTGAGCAGCAGCTACACAAAAATGTCTTTCTTCTAGAACATTAAAAAAGTAACCCTGTACTTAGCTGAACATGTTCTTGTCTTTGAGCAGTGTACCGATATGTCACATGCTAAGCATTAAGTCCACTGATCTCAGGTTTGCTGCCAGGAATCTGGTTTTCTGCACTGATTTTATGGTGCTGCAGCATTTCCACTATTCCTCATCACCTTTTTAATCTACTACAAAACCAAATTTATTAACTAAGAATTAATTTTAAATTTAATAATTTCTCATTTTGTATTATTGTATCCGCCTGGCCTTATATTGAGTGAAAATCTGTAATCCACTTTGTAATGGCTCAGCTATATGAGATCCAAGCACTAATTTAGTGCAGTGCAGCTGAAAAATTGGTGCATTCCCCTCACACAAGTTCAAGCAAAATTACTTTAATTTTACAGAGAAAATTTTTACTAAACTGAGATATAGCATACGGAGCACCTACAGGCTCACATCTGTCAAGCTGTTGGAGACTACACTGAGAGCAATGGGTGGTGGGACCCTCAAACTCCAGGACACATTTTTAGCAGAGGCCACCTGGGTAGTCAACACCAGAGGATCTGCCAGTCAGGCTGACCCTGCCTAATCAAAATACTACATACCATAGAAACAGATAAACTTCCTGCAGGGCACATTAAAAATATGCTGGGGAAAAAGGTTTGGTAAAAAGGACTATTCCTTCCTCAGGCAAAGGTAAAGCCATCCATAGGATTATTTTGGGACTTGGGTGCACTTTGTGGGTAATGCAGGAAAATGGGGAAGTCCAAGGTGTGCCTCAAGAGGTTTTGATTTTGGGTGAAAACAGCCAATGAATTAAACTGTAATTAATAGCTATAGTTAATAACTATCCAACACTGTGTATTATTGTTTCTGTGATGGCTCTATGTGCATCACCTCACAGCACTGCTCTTAACCTCAAGGGCTCTGGGGGTCTGAGCCTGACTTTCATTTGACAATCACACTCTCACCAATGAAGAATGAACTGTGATAAAACTGAAGTGCAGCAGTACTGAAGTTGGAACTGACTCAAGTGTGCAGCATGCAACAATCTAGCACCTCACACCATCTCTCCTCCCTGAAAGACTGTATTATCATCCACCACTATTACTGTATTTTACTTTACTTTCAGTAATTAAATTTTTGTTATCTTAACAGAGAAGTTTTATTTTGATTCTTCTCCCCATTTCACTGGGGTGGGGAGCAGACAGAAAGGGGGCTTGAGTGAGGAGCTATGTGGTATTTAATTTCCAGAAGGACTTAAACCACAACACCAGAACAGATTAATTGAGAATAAAATTAAAGAGTATGTAATCTGAAAAACACATAATCTACTGCTTTTTACTTTCAACACTAACAAGTTGCACTGCAGAAAGATGCGAGTTCAGTCTTCTTGCAACATTGCAGGAAAGCAGGATGAGAGCCAGCTGAACCCCAAAACCAAATCACTATGTTGGAATGGCTATATCCTGCCTGTTGTAATAAAAACCTTCTGATAGAAATTATTACCCAGCACCAAAAAGCCACATGGTTTTTGCTTAGCTTGTAGTATACTATAAAGAGTCCTGCAGAGACATGTCTGATTTCTCTTAGCCTGCAAAACCATAATGCAACTGAAGCAGTAAAATAATAAAAAATAATAATGAAAAAATCAGATGGAGCAGATCTCATTTAAAAATTTCAATCAAAACATTAAAACCCGAGCCCTAGTAGTTTAAAACACAGGAAGAGGATCCACAGGTGATTCTGTCTTATGTTACATATTCTTTGATAGATGGAACATAGAGGGGATAATAGAAATTCATCCAGATCACTGTAGGTTGTAACAGGACGAGTGCAAACTGTTTATCTAGTGCCCTGGAAAACTGCTAACACATGAGATTAAAAAATGGTGTCTGTAATTGCAGGTCAGACAGAATCCGCAATGAAAACCCTACAAGGATAAAAAACCAGCAAATTACATACAAAGCACACTGGCAACCACGTTTATGACCTTCTCTGCTTTGCTTCTTTACATAAAGCTGTGTGTAAATGTGTCTGACTAAAGAAAACAACTCAGCACCTCATATACCATTTTCTGCTAACTGTGAAACACCTGTGGTCCACATGCTGCAAGATGACAAACACTGGAATAATTTGAAGACCTGATCATGAGACAGAACAGAAGGAATAGGAACAAGTAAGACTAAGTAGGAAATAAAATGGTAAAGAGCAAAGTTAATAAAGGAGTGAAGAGAAGGGAGGTCAAGAAGTGCAAATGAAAAGAAATAAGCTTAAAATAATCACAGATTAGTAGGAATACTTAGCAGGAAAAACTTGTTTTCAGAACAGATGAAAAACTTTCTTATAGATGTGTATCTTTTTTTTTTTTTTTCCTAAGCCATTTCCACATGAAGTGGAGACACTTGTGGACACTGTGACATCTTTGTTAACCATGAGGCAGATGGAAGCATTAGGCACCCCACCTCACCAGCCAATCTGCATGCACCAATTGTGCATCTGGCTTCTGCCAGTCAATGTACAATGAGATTTTTCTGCCTTTCAGAACCTCTGCATTCTGTAATTTCTTTTAACAGAACTTGAACTGTTCTTATCTAAACTTTGGCTTTCTCTATCATGCTAGGTAAAAAGTTCAAAATTATGAGGAGGTGGGGAAGAGAGTGAGCATTTGTCATAAAAAGAAGCCAAGTAATACTTGTTCTCTTTGAGGAAGGAGGTGAACTACAAATAGCTTTGGAGTATCTTAAACATCAATTAAATGTTTTTAACTGTTCGTAGCTGAATACTGAATTTTGAAAGTTAAGACAATGTAAGGTTGAAATGAAAAGTATGTAGATATGACTGAGGGAAATGAGATTCATGAATGAATAACTGATTAATTTCAGAAAGGAGTACGCAAGTCTTTGCCTCTGGGCATGTTAAATTGAATTTACCTACACTTCTACTTTACACAGTTGGAAATTCACATTAGCACAAAAGTTGGCATTACATAGGCAGTACTTTGAGATGACCAAATTATTTTTGTAAACCTGAAGCTCTATTGCAATGATACTTGTGATGAGAATGGAATATTTTATACCTTACAAATCCTATCAAATCTTGCTGCTGCAAAAGTAGACAGTGCAGTGCTACAGAAATACATGTCCATATTAGAAAGGTTGGTCCTTACTGAGCCACCAGAGTGCTTTCACCTCTGCAATCTGGCACTGAACTGGAAAGCACCATCAACAAAACTCTTTCAAGACTGCCTGAATTACCTCACTAATCTTTACCAAAACCACTAAACAAGTTTTCAGAGCCATAATATCTCTATATTATAAAACATACAATCATCTATATGATATAGTCTCATTAATACTTAAATTGAATTGCTTTAAAGAAACTAAACTATATTTACGAGTCGTTGTCCTTTTCTTTTTTATTGCTTTCTGCATGTTAATGGATTTTTTAAAACACAAAGAAGACCACAAAGTTTTAGCAAATGTGAACAAAATGAGAAAAAAGCAGGTGAACCGTGAATTTAAGAATTTGTATATTTGTAGTCGGTCAGTGGGCAAGACAAAAGTTTGGCTCACACAGTGCTGCTGAGAGCACGAGTACTAAATGAAGCAAATGTTTGTCAAGTTTCTTGGCTCAGAGTGACTGCTGATCATGAGAAGAATGTTCAGTTCTGTATCAGTGAACCTAAAATTATATTGACTCCAAGTAATGAGTAGCACTTCCAGGCTGCATATGGATGTATCCCCTGATGAAACCTATACTCGGGGAGAGCCATGCCATGAAACAAACACTGGGTGTGTTGGTCATTCCCCTGTTCTAAATGGTCAGGGAAAAGGGATCACCTATTCCATGCTGACAATGATCCATCTAGCCAGTATTAAATCCTAATCTTCAAGCCCATAAATTCAACGTGGTTTACACAGCTGCAGGAGGCAAACCATAGAGTTTGAAGCAGTGTAGCTTTGACAGACACTGGCCTGAAATTCTACAAGTCTGAAGTATTACAGAATGACAGAATGGGTAAGGTTGGTCCTACCACACTGGGTGGACTGGTCCATTTCAATTCTTCACACTCAATAATTTTTATTATATTTCTAGTTTTTGCCTAAGCAAAAAGTAACAGTAGTACTGATGGGTCCTAAAAAGATTAAGGATCACAAATCCACATAAGAATTCAGGCTGGAAGAGACACCCAGATGTTCAACTACCCTGTTTATGCAGAGCTATTTGAAACTGGCTGCTCAGGATCACATCTAGATGGCATTTGAATATCTCAAAGAAGGGAGATTCACAAATGCTCTGGAAAGTATGTACCAGCACCCACCCTCACAGTAAAAAGGGTCTCCTGATGTTCAGAGGGAACCTCCCACATTTTGATTTGTGCCCGTTGCCTCTGGTCTTGTCACTGGACACCACTGAAAAAAAAGACCTTTTCTCTGTTCTCTTTATACCTTTCCTTCTGGTACTTAAATACATTGATGAGATCCCCCCAAGCCTTCTCTTTCCCAGGGTGAACAGTCCCAGCTCTTCAGTCTTTCCTCACGGGAGAGATGTTCCATTACATTAATCACCCTTGTGGTCCCTCACCGGACTCTGTCCAGTATGTTCATGTCTCTCATACTTGATAGCCTGGAACTGGACACAGTATTTCAGGCATGGCCTTACCAGTGCCTGAGGATCCCCTCATAGCACTTCCTGCTATGCCAGTGGGTAAACGTTTTAATCATGATTTTGTAATCAATTTAATATCTTGCAGAAATGCTTGCAACATTTTTTTAATACTGTGAAATCAGTGGAACAGACAGACAACTATTTTTTAAAAGCCTGAGAAAACCCAAAAACCACACGTGTTGGTGGTGGCTCACTAAAATATGTGATTTTAAGGCTATTCATTTCAGTTTATGCCCTTAATCCAATGGACTCTCATTGAGGGAGGTAGAAACACTCAGCAGACTTACAAAAACATACAATGGTTTGGGTTGAAAGGACCCTTTGAAGTTCACTTAGTCCAAACCCCTGTCATAGGAAGAGACATCATTTAATAGATCAGATTGCCCAAAGACGTTCCAGAGAACTTCTGGATGCTCCACAGTCCTAAAGGCATTCAGAGCCAAGTTGGACAGGACTTTGATCAATCTCTTCCAGTGTTTTACCATATTTAATGTAAAGAACTTCCTTATGTTCAGTCTAAATCTATTCTCTCTCCATTTACAAATGTTGCCCCATGTTTCATCACTACAGACCTTCCTAAAAATTCTTGCTATCCTTCTCATAAGTTCTCTTTATGGAAGGCTGCAATGAGCTCTCCCCAAAGTCTTATTTTCTCCAGGCTGAATAACCCAAGCTCTCCCAACCTCTCTTCATAGAAGAAGAGCTCCAGCCCTTCAATTATCTTTGTGGCCCTCTTCTTTACCCATTCTAACAGGTCCATATTTTTCCTTGTTCTGGGCATCCCAGAGCTGGATGCAGCACTCCAGGCAGGATTCTCTTAAGAGAAGAGGGGGGAAAAAAAACCAAATAACACCCCTTGACCTACCTGCCACACTTCTTTTTATACAGGATGCAATTGGTTTTCTAGGTTGGAAATAAACTTTTAGTCAATAAAAAACCTGTACAGGAAATCAACAGGAAATTTAAAAAGTCACTTTGAGCTCTATGATTCTCAAGAATCTGACAGTCTATACTGAGAAATTTTGCCCACAGCAGTGTAAAGATATAAATATTAAGGAAATGCATACATTGACTTTGGCCAGAGAAGCATTAGTCAGAGGGCAAAATTGGTTTTATATTGCAGAAAGAGGATGTTGCTTTTTGTAGCCTATAACTTTAAAAAGGGTTAAATCAGGTGAAGCAAAAAGAGAAATTTTTTTTTCCCATCATAACCCAGCACCAATTTGTTTGTACCTAAAAACCTGACTACAGAGAAATATGACCACTTTAGAAAGCATTCCCATTAGTAAATCTCCAGCCAATTTCTCTCTGAAGAGACCAATATATTTTAGGACATCTTTACACTTAGCTAGAACTTACAGGTTTTGCTCTGACAATAGTTGCTTAAGGAAATGTATGAGAACTAAAGGTCGTTCCTAATGTGTGCCAAAGGCTCTTCCCTCCCCCAGTCTGACTAGTGTAACCACAAATCTTTACTCAGGGAAAGACACCAAATCAGATATCTTTAAACTTAGTTTATTCTGTCCTTCATAGAATAACTTTATTCATTTATTTTAAGATTTAAAGAGTACTGAAGTAGACCTATAGGCAAGGAAGGCAGACCAACATAGGAGAACTTACACCAAATAAGTGTAAAAAGCATCTTTTTGTGATTTAAGCAAAGGCTTTAAAAGTGACATCATAAGGTCAAAATCAGACAGTCTGTTTTAGTCAGAAAAATTAAGTATTAGACCACATAAAACACAGGTGGTTAGTGAGCAATAATGCTTAACCTATCTTAGAAGCCCTGTCAATATCAGTTAAGTGTCTTTGAGCGATTATTAAGGAAGGTTGTGTTCTGAACACAGATCCATATCAGGTTGTCTACAAACACTGCCCATGGAGCAGTCTGTGTTTTGCATCACTGTCCTAGCTCCAAGTTATCCAGATCCAAATAACTATTGTAGTACACAGTGCAACAGTCTTTCCTCCAGTGGGGAATGAAGGATGTGGAGGATGAGGGATGCAGACGTCTCTCATCCCAAAGTGGACAGAGGGACTTAGCCATGATGTGCACACAAAGCCTATGCTGGGCACCAGGCAATGCATCTGTTATGCAGTATGTTCCTTGGAACATAATTGCCCTGGTTCTGCAGCCAACTCTGAATTGTCTGTATGTTTTGTACTAAGCAGCCCCTGGATAAAACTCAAGAATAACCCGGAATTTGTCATTAATCACAGTACTACAGCTGTAAAGGTGTAATAACCAGCATGCCTATATTCATGTATTCCTGTGGTTGCACAGTACCCCAGATTCAACTGGCTGGGTGAGAAGAGGTTTGTATCTGCTGGTGAGCATTTGTGATATGATCCCATAAATGCAACTACATAGGTTTCAGCTCCTTCAGACTGAAGTTTGCCTAGAACTCAGGTGTTTAACACGTGATTTAATTTCAAGATTCCTGTCATCAAGCTTGAGTAAAAGAACACAGCTGTTTAAAAGATTTAACTTCAAATGCATCCTGTGCCTGGGATGTACTACAGAGCATATTATATATGAAAAAAAAAAAAAAAAAAAAAAAAAGAAAGATTTATTCATTAATGAAATGCTTAATAAAAAAACCCAAGACATTAAAAGTAAGCTTTCTAGTGCGAGCATATAACTGAAAATAAGTAAGGCTGTGCCAAGAAGAGGACTGGTTCCAGTACAAATGTATGGAGTTTTAGTCTCTGAATCCCTCTGGAGAAATGGAGCATGTGGAACCTAGTCAGTTAGCTCCTCTTATCTGTGTTGTTCATATAAATAACGATACAGTTGTCTGTCAAAATTCTTTGTGATTCTTGATTTTCTGAAATTCTTAGCAAAGTCACTGTAGCTATTTCTTTTAGCGTAGCTCTCCTGGAGCTCTGAGAACCTACTGCAGTGCCAGGGTGAAACACTGGAAGGCTCAGAAAGAAATTCACTGCAGGTGTGCAAGAAGCAGATCCCTCCTTTCTATGTCTGTGTCACAGGAAGGAAGTTAACAAGCCTTATGAGGATTTTGGTCTGTTAATTCTGTTCTCTACTTCTAACTTAGAAGCAACTTAGAGGTCTCTGTCAGATTTTAGGAAGAAATAATTACCCAGCTGGGAATGAAACACTTAGGTTTTAGAAATTTTTGGCAAAACCAAACAAAGTAATTCATCTTTTCAGAGAACCACAGCCTTCAGAAGTTTTATTGTTCTGGAATGATTTCAATGAATTACTAGTACTTCTGAGGACCTGTAGAAGAGGATTTGATAGATAGCCTACTTCAATGCCTTACTAAACCATGGTCCTGCAACCTAAATTAGTACATAGGAAAGACTAACTGTAAAATTAAAAAATATATACTAGAGCACAGATGAAATGTTTAGCATGCATCTGGACATGCTTTACAGGCTGTGTCCCCATAACACAGTGTCCATGAAATGTAATGCATCGTGTAGGTTCATCCTACACGGCTGTTCTAAAACCTACAAATTTCCAGTTGCTTCCCAGCACCCCTGTGGAAGAGGGCAGGTCCATTTTCTCGTGATTATCCTCACCTAGTGTTTTCTTGAGAAAATAGGCCTACTCTTCCCCACAGAAGAACTTTGAATGCAGTAGCAGACACCAAAAGTAGACATCTGAGGGACAATTCTGTAGCACAAACTAAAGCAGTTCAGATTAACCCATCTCTAACTCCCCGTGCTCTGTGTTGAGGAAAACCAAAAGGCAGTGAGAAAACAGCTCTCCTGGTATGCTAGAGATGGTGCTTGATTCTATCAAGTTGGCACAAGTCAGTACTTGCTTGTCCTGCAGGGAGAAGAATAGCTTAATTTTTACAACATACGGAGAGATAAAAAGAAATCTTAGTATAAATCACTTAAGTAGTTAATTAATTAAGGGACACAAACCCATAGGAAATCAAGCACTCTTTCCAGGGATCATTAATGTACTTAGCTGTTGCTGTTGTTTTTTTCCTCCCCATGGTTCTATGAGAATTAAAAGATGAAATAACAAAGCAAAATGCTGTAATTCCTACTGTTCTTTACACATTGGTTACAGCAACCATAAGAACTGTGGCATTTAATAGAGTTCTTGATACTTTTGGAGCTATGATAATAGATATACTTTCAGAGATGAATAAAAATTAGGCAATCTCCTAAATAGTCTAATGTTATTAACTTCAGAAGGATTCTTCTCAGATATTTTTAATAGTACATAATGGGGGTTTTTAGGTTTAAAATGAAAACAAACTAGATACTACACATTTTAGGATTTGTAAACAAAATGAGGACTTGGAAGCAAAACATTTTTTCAGAAGTGATGCAGGGTTTCTAAAGCATTTTGATAAAAACTGAAAACTGCATTCAGTAATTCATGCCAAGTTTTAAACCCATGTACAGCTGGTTTTGTTAAGTTAAACTTTACTTTCTTGAGATGTTGCTGAGCCTCCTTCCACTTTAATTGTGATTGAAATTGACCTTCTAGAAACTAGTTCAAAATAAAATGCTACTTTTTCCTAGATCAAAAACCATCCCAATATAAAAAAAAAAAAAAAACACACACAAAAAAACCCCAAGCCTATTAAAATCTTCCACCACTGAAAACCATGACCTCTTTGTGCTATTATTTTCTGTCTAGTTACTGAAAGATAAGATCGAGATGTCTGTTCTGCCTTATAACAGAAAACAAGAGTAACTGAGAGAATGACTTCAACACACCCCTTGTCAGGGCTACAGACCATTAGCAATACTATAAATAGCATGATCAAATCCCAAATTACAGATTCAGTCATAAAAGTGTCCAGATTTCATGCTGATTCAGAGGGGCAGCAGCACTAATTGCAATCATCAGGGAATGTGACATCTCCACAGTATTTTCTACAGCTCACTGGACTGGTGACAGGACAATTGTTAAAAATTAATGGGGACCATCAGACGTGGTTAAGTACAGCTTGGCAACTATGAAAGCTGCACTGCTCATTTGAAAGTGATAATGTAATATTATTCTATGAGGATAGATTGTAATAGATTATGTTTCATTGAGGTAACGCTCTTCTGAATCTTTGAAATTTTGACGTTATTTTGTTAAATTGTAAAATTCATAGGGAATAGGAAGAGAGAAGTTGTTTTACATTATTTTCTTTCTTGAAAGTATTCTTCACCTTCTGCTTATGAATTATAATAATTTACTTCTCAATTAGTTAACATTCTAAGAAAGATCCTAAAAGTTAACATTCTAAGATCCTAAAATCCAAAGTTTATTAAGAGATTGATTGTGGAAGTTTGGAAAAATTCAAAGCTGTATACAGTAATTCCCAGCTACATGTCTGGATTCAAAAGCCATGACACAAGTTTGTTTGAAATCTTATTATTTTGCATTCCTGTACTTTTAAACTGCAACAAGTTATTTCAACCAAATCATGGGGCCAATGAAGTATTTATTAAATACACTTGTTTGGGGCTTTTTTTGCATCAGGGCAGAGTAAATTGTTACACTCTTCAGAAGATTATTAAAAACCCCTGCTTAGAGGCTGAACCAAAATGGAGGGACTGACAACCAAAAGGAAAAACTCATGACCATTTGTTCTGAAATTATTAGATTGTTTTCAAAATGGTGTTGTTTTCAAAAATGAGGCTAGAAAAGTGACATTTCTTTGTCCTTGCTCAATACTGTGAATGTCTGAGGAGTCCTAATGTTAGTACAGGGAACTGAAGACTTTCAGCAGAAAAACTTGTGCACTCTATCTTTTAGGAAGGGGAAAAATAAAATTTATCAAGTTGTAATACTTTAAAAATGTGCAGTGCATAGGAGAAATAGCTAGAGTCTCCAATTATTTTGACAGTAAGCAAATTATCAGGGAGAGGAATTATAAATCCTAAGCATGGGAGACAATGCTTGAATGTAAGAGGTGGAGCACAACCCCCCTATAGCTAGCCATAGATGTGCATTTCCCAAACCTTTACATTTCTTGTAAATACTAGTGGACTAGACCAGCAGCAAATACCTGCAGAACCTCAAAGTGTTGCACCAAGTGCTGTGGTCAACACCCTGCCACTGCAGAAATGAAGTCCAGAGTCCATCTATTGCAGAAATCAGTAACTGTGACTCCTATGTGCCACAAATAACAAGTATAGTTATTTGTCTGTTCATTTATTATTTGTGTTACTTGTGGGATTGAATGCTACTCAAATCTAGGAGACCTTAATTAGTCAATATTTAAAAGTCAGAAAGTTCGACAAATAACTGAAAGTATTTGAGTAAGTTGTCCATGTGGAGTGAATTTTCCCCTCCAGAGAGTGATTCAGTTCATATATCTGAAATAAATATCTTATATGATGAGATAGAGGCATCTCCAAAACCAAATCTTTCTCTCCACACATTAGAAAAGGAAACTTCCGGACAAAATTAGGCAAAACTGTTATCACTAAACCACGTAGGACTGACTCAATGCATTCACAATGTCACACTTGTGTGGAAATACAAATTATGCAAAAAAGCAAAAAGCACCATGCTATATGTAGGCAAAAGATCTAGGCTAAAGTTCCACAATTACTTTAAAATCTGAGTTGTAAGTCCTTGACCATAATCATATTTTAGCACAATCTTTATTAGGTATCAGGGCATCCACTGGACTTAATTTAGGATTCAAAACAAAAGAGAAAAGGAAAAGGTTGTGTCTGTACTGTGTGACAAACATGTGATCTACATTACGGTTCCTTTCATCATCCAGATAGGTGTCCAATTGGAGGATATCCAGGCTGTGTTCTCCACATCTGTCCTTCTGGATTTCTTTCCAAAATAAAACAATTACTTGGAGGGATAGATGCAGATCTGCATCTCGCTTTTCCCTCTTTAGAAATACTCTGTGAAATCCCTGTTGCCTTTGAATTTAGTAAGAGAAAAAATCTAAAAGAAAAAAAACCTCCTCATCACTACATAGATGAAAACTTTTTTTTTTATTTATTTTTTTTTTTTTTTACCTTGGGTAGTGGAATATAAGGATAAAAATCTAAGGGAACAAAATAGACTTTCAGGTCTCATCTGGCATTCCTACACATAAAGGACCTCACTGATGAGCAAGGAGGATGGCTGCAGCACAAGGTTTTAAGACAGTTTTTATAATTTGAAAGATCCTAGAGGAGTGTCCTTGTAATCTGTCTTAGATAGACCAAAAATCTAACCCATGGACCAAAGCTTGGAGTATAAAGAACTCCTCTGTCTACTGCGCTTATTAAAAATGGATAGAAAAAGAATGTGCAATTGCAATAATATTTTCATTTGTATTTTTCTAGGGATAATATTCCTTTCCCAGCTATAGAGGGAGAAGGATTCTTTTCAATTTGTATTTTTACTACTAGAGGTATGGATAATTTTTGAGAAATTGATGTTATTATCATATTTCTGCTTAGCTGGAAACTTTATTATCTCTAAGAAATACTAAATGCATTGAATTTTTGCAAAAAACCCCAAAACCTCCTTTTGTCAATTTTTCTCAAAATTACCTGACAAGAGAAGAGAGTATCTTGTGTAGGAGGAATGACTCAAATCTTCATTGTAAGGGCTATTACCTGATGTCATTGTCAAAATGTTCGAGTTGACTCATTCACAGAGAATCAGACAAACAAAATGGCCTATGAATACAATCAAGCAACCTCATGCTAATTCTTCTTTTAATACATCAGGCCATTGATGTAATATGAACTTTAGGGAGTAAAACCAAGTGGAAGACTAGAGGGACTCTTATCCAAAGCAATGGCCAATCTGCTAGGCAGTCTTTGGGCTAGCATTACCACAGTTATCTTTATTATTTTAAGGGAAAAAAAATCATAACATTATTTTATTAAAAAAAAAAGTTTTTCTACTTCTTTTTTCTGATAAATTTAGAGTTTTTTTCTTCTTTTCAATCAGAAACTAAATTTTTTCCGTAAAATGGTTTACCAGAAATTATTTCTCTTCCTTTTGAAAGGTTAAGCTAAAGAAGAAAGTCTCATTTCCTATAAGAAGCTGATTGCTATCTCTTTGGATTATCATATCATTAAGTTTCCTTGGCTTGCTTAGTTGCATGATTACTATCTAATAAAACAATGTGCATTGGTACATAGAAGAACACACTTATTAAAAACAGTCTTTGAATGCTTTGGATCAGAACACTGTGAGAGTGTAACAAATCAACCTTACATCTATGTTATATGCATCACACTTTATTTTAGCAGAAATAACATAGTTTGCTTATATTTGAATCTTAGTAAACCGTGTAGGAACAGAAATATTGGGAGATCTGACACGAAGCCTAATAATGATGCATTGATAAATGACATGGACCTATGCAATGGGTAGGTATGTAACCAAGGGACAGGTAAAACCACTGTTTCTTTAAATTAAAAAGTATTAAAAGCATAGCTGCAAGATTAGCATAAGATAAATTCAAGTTTAATAATGATCTAAGCAAGAAGGGCAGAGTAGTAAAATGCTAAATTCTTCTCTCCCTTATAGGCCATGGTCATCTCACCTAGCAAAATTTGCTAGTAAAAAGACAAGAAAGAATAATAAAGGCTTCACCTTAACAAAAATATGTTCTTCTAACACCATCCATATTATAGATATGTCATTTAATAAAAACCTTGTTTGTCACATTATTATCCAGAGCTGAATTAACAATGGTAAGTACCAGGAACAGCACAGACAAGACTGAACTAGTAAAGAGCACAAAAGTGTAATATAGCTGAGAAGCCCTACTGTCTTAAGTGGTGTTTGAGATGAAAATAACTATTATTCTTCTGACAGTGACTAGAGCAGAGATAGTCATAGCTAAATTGAATGACAATATATCTCAATTTTGCAAGCACTTGTAATACTCACTACATATGTCATTATTTTAAACTTTGTATTGTAGAATCATGGATTACTGAAATAAAGATAGAGAGTTCTTAAGTGACCTGGTGAATTCTAATCACTATAAAGTAACTGTCATCAAGCTTTTAAATTAACTGGAACCTGCTATTTATTATTTCCTATTAGGTACACTATTTGACTAGTTAAACTGGTTATTGGATTCTTCATACAGTAGCCCCCAAACTCCTTCAGTCAATTAAATTCTTTATTGAATGTGATTTGTCAGTGTCAGTGTCACTTCTAATCTCTTAAACCCACATTGGTTCAGAAGCTTTAAAATGTACTTATTCGGTTGCAAAACTAAGAAGTTACACAGACAGAATCCTTCCCCTCTCCCTCCTCTCTCTGTGCAAGCCATGAACCTGCCAACAGTGCAAAAGGTACAAACACTTACATATGCACACTTATGTAGCTACAGAATGAGCTGCTTTTTAAGGTGAGCTACACAGCATAAACAGGAAAAAGATATATACAAAAAACTCTGTTGGGTGTCTTGATACCAGTGTGTTGTATATTGAACACCTTTATCTTTGACTCAATTTCTTATCACTTTAGATTACAGAAATTAGCAGAACAAAGTAACTACAGCTAATTCCAGAACTGGAAACTTTAAAATCTTGGCAATACTCTTCACAGGTTTTGATTGATACCCGCAAAAGTATTCCAGAGCATTTTTAAACCTGTTACAAAATTAAATTCCCTCTTCTTAAACCTCCCCGTTTCTCTGTTCATCAACAAAAGCTAGATTTCAAAGGAAAAACACAGGTGTTGAAGGAAAAGAAAGGAAAAATATCAAGTATTAAATAATTGATCTGCACGATGTTCTTGTCAGCCTAGTAACTCTTTAGTTCACCTGAAGAGCAGCACAAACATGCAGGCTATTTATTTCCATATTGCAAAGTAGAGTTTGCCTGACACAGACTTCTTTTTCCTTTAAAACCATTCCCTTCCTAAAGGATCTCCTTTTTGCCAGTAAAAAATCTGCTTTTTGCATATTATAGGCATATAAGCCTCTGAACTATGAAAGCAATTCTCCTCCCAGGTTAGGCGCATCACCTTTATTCTGAAAGAGAAGGCAAACCAGACCAGGCTCTTACCAGACACAGGGAAAACAATTGCTTCAGCTGGATCCAGCAGCGCCGTGTGCGAGCAGGCAGCCCGAGCGATCCCTGGGCCTCACACAAAAGCGAGATAATTGGCTTTGGCGGAGGAGCTGTAAACATCCATCACGGCGGGGCTGGGCGGCGGCGGGCGCTGCCCCGGCCGGCCGGGCTGGGCGCTCCCCGGCGGGATGATGTCAGGCACGGCCCCGGGCGGGCGCTCATTGGCTTCCCTCACCTGGACCGGCCCTTAACCCTAAACTGCCGGCCGCCCACTGAAAGGTATCTCTCTGCTCGTTGCATACATATGCACAGGTGGGGGCTTTCTGGTTTTCATCTTTTTTCTTTTTTTTTTTTTTTTTTTTTCCCTTGAAGGAAATGAGATTGTACAAGAAGCTCCTGCTTTGGGGACTAGGTGCTTGTTGTGGTTTAGCTATTGAATGTAGCAATTAAATAAATTCTAAAAACTAATTTGCCTAAATTATTAAACAAGACCCTCAGGTAACTGCATTTTCATCATCTGTTTGCTAAATGACAGTAATCATCAAAATATTGTACAGAAAAGGTATTAAAGGAAAGGTTAATGCATGCAGCACCTAGAGAACTCATATTTTTAATGATTTTGCATTGCATTCTCTTCAGGCATGAGATTAATAAAGGCACATGCTGGAAAAAGGGTGTAAACTCAAGAATATTTCACTATTGCAAGGTTAGGTTGATTCTTGTATCTTTTTAGGTATTTAAAACTAACAGAAAAAGTATAGGGATGCACAAATGTACATGCAGAGTTATTCCTTGAATGCTAAGTAGCAGCCCAGATATTCTGTAGTAAATGAGGCGTGAAACGCATTGCCAAATGTATGATGTCCTAAATATAGTGGCACTAAGTATTTAGCCATGTTACAGGCAATATCATAAATCATGATAACTTTAAAATGAGTCCAAATCAGTGCTTAAATAATTGTTTTTTCCATAAATTAGTATTTTGATCTCTCACCTTTAAGTGGCAAAAAATCCTTTCACTCTACAGTAAAATGCAAAAAAACCCCTGATCTACCACATGTTGTATTTGTATCTTTTGTTCTATGTCAACTTTTTTTAATCTTGGGAAACTAATACTTTCTTGAAATGGATAGGAACCTGATCCCAAATGTATTTACAGTAAATAATATAACACACAAGTCTATTTTTGGTCTGCTATCCCTCAAAAAAAAAAAAAAATTGTTTCTTAGTTTGTTCTCTGGGGGGGAAAAACAAGACCAAAGAATAAACTACATCAAGCCAAAAAAAACCAGGAAAAATGAAATATAATCAAACACAATTTAACTTAATCTAAAAGATATGTAAGATAAGATTTCTAGAATAAACTTGATAAAGAGCTCTGTCATTTTCTTGTGGTTCTTTCACAAGTTTTAGAGACTCAGGAGATTAAATTCTGGGGACTTAATAATGCCAGTGTTGTGTGGGGATCTGGAGGTTAACCTCTTAGTCAAAACGTCCTTTAGTCCAAAATGAAAGCCTTTGTTCACTTATTTCTGCTCAGAAAACATGGTAGTTCAGATGGAAATCGCTATTAAAAAGATTCATTGCTATGCAAAGTGACAAAACTGAATTTCAGGTCAGAAAAGACTAATTTGGACAATGGCAATGTCAGCTTTGCTTTTGTATGATTAATGATAAAGGTAAGACATAGCATCATAAGACGTAAGGAAAAGCACTATTGATGAGATAAATTATGCTTAAATGTATCATTATATTCTCCTGAATATTTAATGGTATATATAGTCTAGACCAAACTGACACATTGTTGCCAAAATTTTACTACACTGGTTGATTCAGCATGAAAAATACCTGGATTTCCCATATCTAGGTAATCTTAAAATGATGAATTAAAGTTCTATGCATTTTTTATTCTTGTGTAGAGTACACTTTATACCTTTAAAGAGTGTATCACTCACAGATTACCTTCTAGACCATCTTTAATAGGAGAGTGCCATACTTTTACAAAGTTCTCAGTGTTCACAAAGTTTGTTATTCTCCAGTGATAATAGAGAACCTATGCTTTATGAACTAAGCAGTAATATAGAAAATTTACTTAGTGTAGTATCAATGCTAATTTGAAATATTAGAGTAGAATACTTTTTTAGTAAATGACCTGTAAAATTTGACATTTTCTTCACAAAAAAGTCTTTTTTTTCTACAATAATATATGATTAATGAATGTATTGAAATTGAACTATTTATGAATTTATTGATAAATTATCAATTTTTCCATGCTCCTTGTTTCAAAAATTAGCTATGACCCATATTTTTAAAACCATGGAAGAATTTGGAGATCCAGGCTAAACAAAATTAACAGTTGTAGATAACAGAGCAGTTCCATGATCCTAATCAAGTCACACAGCATTTTGTGCTCTTCCACATGGTGTCACACATGGGTTACAACCAGTTTGAAATACAAATAATGAAAATATATGATAGGATTTAAATTACACCCTTTAAATATGCAATAGTAGCAAGTCACTTCAGGAAAAAAAAAGAAAAAGCTTTAAGGGCATTTCTTTAAAAGAAAAACCTGTTCAATGAAATAAGCACAGGTTACAAGAGCTCAAAGCAGACTGTGTGTGAAATCCAGGAACACAGAATTCATAAACTCCTATCACTGTGCCGTATCTGAAAATATTGGCTTGTCCCACCTGGCACAGACAATAAAGGTGCCTTTGGCAGTGTTATTTCTTGGCATTTTTTAGTTTCAAGCTCATATCACATGGAAAAAGAAAGAGAAGAACAAGAAAATGAAAGAGAAGTGACTAATGATTTTCAATAACTATCTGTTTTACTTTCTATAACCTAATATTAATTGATGTATGAATAATGTTGAAGAATCTAACCAGAGGGGATATTTTAGTCCTCGAGCAAAGTGAAACACAGGTTTATTAGTATATATTTCCCATGAGCTGAAATCATTATTGCATTTAATTGCTTGACAATTATTTCTGTCACATCAATTTAATGGTTAAACCAATTATTTATATTGCAAAACATAGTTCTGCACCAAACTCTAATTGAAAAACACAAATGGTTTTTCAGTATTGCTTAACCTATACGTTAATAATATAGCAAGGGCTAGGTTTAAAGATTTTTGGGGAAATTAGAACTCAGTCAGGTGATGAGTTTTTAGAGATTGATTGTGTAAGCTCAAAATTACAGCTCTCATAATCCTGTACATGAGATGAATACCAAGTCAGGTAGACCTGATGACTATTATAAACATTTCTTTTCCTCCTGCAGACAACATCAGCTCTTAGAAGATTTTTATCCACAAGATGGCAGCTCTGTTTGCATGGTCACTCCTTTTAGCAATGTTCAACTTGAAAATCATAACACCTTTTTTTTTATTTTATTTTATAACTGAGATTATTTTCTATCTCTATAGGAATTTTAAAAAATCCCCAAACAAGCACAATAGATATGCATTGATTAACCCCAATATTGAGGTAAAATTTGCTAAATTAAGAAGAACATTCAACCGCACAATCTTTTTTGAAAGAAGTTTTGAAAGAATCTCCATTAAGATCCATATGTTTTTCATGCTTTAATTTCCACACCATCAAACCCAGCACAACCTTTAACAGATTCAATTTAAAGAGTATGAAAGGTTTTACTGATAGAAAAGGAAATTCTTATCTGCCTAAAGGAAACATAGCTTAATATGTTTCCTCTCTAGGTAATGAACTATTTTAGTTTGCTCTATACCTAAACTCATCAAGAATACTTATTTGTGTTACTAAAATCAAATAGATGTCTTTTTTTCTATGTTAAGAAATGCTGAGATATTTATGTATGGATAAACCACAGACATTTAATAACCATGTGTGCCTTGTGAAATTGATAAAGTACAGAAAAACTCAAATAGCAGGATTTAGCTGTTTCCAAGGGGTTCACTCACAGCTGAAATGATTAGCAAGAATAGATGTGAAAGCATTTTCTTCATCAATGAAACCCAGTAAATTGAAATGAAGCTTTACTGAAACAATGCATAATTTAACATGGAAACAGTTTGCCCATGGGATAGCCATTTCAAAGGAAATTATTTGGCCTAGCTACCTGTCTGTAAGCAGTCTTTGATGGCACTTCTGGAGTGGAATCACTGATCCCTCCAAGAGGAGTAAGGAATTCTGAGTTTCCTAAAATTTATCATTGACCAAGACCTTTTACATATATAATTACAAATCAGTGCACAGGAGCTTACAGGCTTGTAGAAAATGCAGAATTGATTGATGTAGCTTACATCTTAATGAAAAAGAGATGAACTCTTTTTAAGAAGTGTGGGGCAGCAGTATATGTGTGAATGGTTGTGATGGATCAGCTAATGGGCAGTAACTTGTTAACAAGGCAGCAAGGCCAAGTTCATGGCATAGAGGCACATACCTGTTCTCTCAGCATTTTACACAATGGAAAAAGCACAGCTCTGAGATGCGAAATGCCAGAGGACAAGGTCATGTTTGGCAGCCTAGCTCACATCAGCATTGCCTAGGTTGAGGTGAGCAGCAGAAGGGAAGTAGATTAAAAGGGTCTAAAGAGAAAAGGTCATCTGATAGAAGGATAAAGGCCATTGGAGATAGTTTAGACTTCTGTGAAGGTAAGGCAAGCTGCCCAATGCACGACATGAGCCTGAACTCTGTTATGTCAGAGCAGATGATTCAGTACAAATTACAATCCCAGAGTGAGTGGCTCATATAGCCAACTGTAACAGCACACTCCTCGTCAGAGTATTGTCACAACAGAAGTGCTGGTCTTTCATCAGAGAATGTCAAAATACATTTATGTCACAAAGTTACATGTTCATTCCATAGACTGAACTGTGAAAAGTGTCAGGAGAAAAGACTTTCAACTTTTCTGTGCATGCATATGTGGAGGTGATGTTCTATGTCAGCATAAGTCAGCTGTTATTTTGGGTCTACTGTGTGAGGGTCTATTTTAATAAACTTTCAAAAAACCCAAACCCAAGCAATTTTATATGGATTAGAATAATGTAACAAAGCTGCCTGGGCCAAGTGTTGGCAGCATTCTCAATAAGAAAACATGAATGTGAAGACTGAATTTTTACACTGAACAGAGAAATTTTCAGAAAAAAAAGCTACTGAAATGTGGAAATATTTTCCACATTTCACTGCAATACTTCAGCTGGTCACAAGGTGGTCACAAGCATCTCCTTGTTAAATGGCTACAATTTTTCTCTAACTGGAACTTTCAGAGAAGTATTTTATAAATCTGATTCCAGAGCTGAATGGTATTCATACAAAAACTCTGACGAATTTTCAGATCTCAGAACTATTGGACCTCTGGGAAAAAAATTCTAAGACAAAACTGATAAGAACATAGTTGCATAAATTTTCTGCATAAAATAGGATAATTTTGCAAACCAACTGCCTAGCACCTAGTTTCCAAAATTGCTTTGGAAATGTTTTGAATACTAGTCTATTGTATTTTGATAATTAATGACTTCATTATTGATGCCTAGATAAGACATTTAAAGTTTCAAAGTTGAAATATTATTTGGTAAGGGCAAACAGTAGAGAAGAAACCCATAATGACTCCACCCACAAGAATATAACCTGAGTCATAAAATACAAACTTCACAGATTTTTGGTTTTTAATTTAAATTTACATTTTGGTAATATTATCTATGAGTGTAACTCCAAATAGAAAGATCAAAAGCACTGCTGGAAGCTGTGATTGCTGTGTAATACAGCTTACCCAAATTAAGGGTCACAGGGGTAAAAGAATGACTAGAACTTCCTGAAAATCATGGTTTGAATACTAATGTTCATTTCAACATCTTGACCTGTAAGATAGTTGACCATTTTGGAGCAGAATTTTCAGACAGTACTGTAGCCAGGGAAGCTCTGTTAACATTTAAATCAGCAGACAAAGGACATTTTTGTAGATCCAAGTCTGAAATGCTTGTATTGGAGAACACCTCTCATGATCACTACAAAATACGATACAGGTATCCACCTCTTGAAGTTTTCAGTGCTGGGCATGCCAAATTCCAATTTGCAAGGGATACTAAAGGTACTGGATATTAATGACAGTCTACAAATGACATAAATTATGTCATAAATTCATCACATGAGATAATAATTTACTAGCTGTGCAACTCATCCTCCTTCACACTGGGTTTCAACTTGAGTTTCATTCTCACATGACAACTTCTTCAGCTGTTCAGTTGAAAGCTTATCAAAGAGGAAATTATTCAGAATAAATATGTCAGTGTTTGGTGTTTTACCAGGAGATTTTGAACCAGTATGAAATGAAGAGCTTGTTTCTGCAGCTAGCATGACAGTGTACAAAACCATGTCACACTAAAAAGGCAGGGGTGACTGATTGAGGTACAGTGTTGTGCTGACTGACCAAACAACCTTTCTGATATGTTAAATGTTAAGATAAATTTGAACTGACAAATAACTACATTTTTGTTATCTATACACAAAAAAAGGTTATTTCCAAAAGCATTTATAGCAATATCTAATACAGTCATTACATTATTAAAACAAGCATACTGAAAATACAGAAAAAAAAAAATTTAAAGAGGATACTAAGCAAGGTATTTATCTCCAGTGTTGATTGTTAAGGGAATACTAAATAGAAGATTAAGACCTTGAGGACATTGACATATGAAGTGATTTAGTCTTGAAGACATTATCTTCATCCTGACATTAGTTTGAGAAACAGAAATGGAAAAGACAGCTTGCTGTCAGAGGTCTGCTGGTGACTGGAGAGATGCATTTAAAAATTGCTGTTATATTCATATTAATATACAGGGTTATATATGGTGTAAGAGGCATGCCATAAAATGCATTTAGGCATATTTTAAAGTAGAGTTTCTGAAGGTAGTAAAAGAAAATAGGAAAAAATATTACTAACACAAGTTTTCAATACTGCTTAATAAAACTAATTCCAGGGGACAGTAGTAGTGATAGGAGAAGAAAAATAATTTTGAACTAAAATATGGTAGATTTAGATTGCATGTAAGGAAGAAATTCTTTGCTGTGATTGTGGTGAGACACTGAAGCACATTGCTCTGAGATGCTGTGCATGCCCAGTCGTTGGAGGTATTCAAAGTCAGCTTGGATAGTTTGATCAATGTGACCTGTTGAAAGTTGTCCCTGCCCATGGCTAGGTGATCTCTGAAGTCCCTTCCAATCCCAACATTCTATGATTCTATGATTTTTTGACGAAATCATAATTATCTGCTGTCACAGATCATGTTTTGAATGTTACAACACTGAGATGCAATTTGAATTCTTATTCAGCAAAGCACACATTCAGTTTCCTGTAGATTGAGAAGCATATACAAGATACAATGCTAACCACTACTTTTTAAAGCACAGTCTATTAAAATGATAACATCTTAGGTTTTAGAACAGTTTTAGTAATTAAAGCTGGCCAAACCATTCTGCACAAATAGTTGAATTTTGGGGGGAATGTTCAATTAGCCTGCTAGATTAAATCTTTCTCAGTTTAAATCTGTCTGCATGATTTAAAATGGGAAATCTCTGCTGTATATGGGATTCAGTTTTAAATTAACACTCACAAGTTCAGGTATCTACATGTGGGTTAGGTATCTTATCTCACTTTATAATCATGCAGGGCTAATCAATGCAAACACTGGAGCCTAGAAATCAGTTCATTTTGCTTTAAACTAGGTATCTTTGGACAGATATAGTTGCCTAAACTATATTGCTAGAGTTGTTCTAAAGAATGTTTAATATTTTTTGAGATGGCCAAGGGTATCTGAAGCATTAACACACCAGTGTAGCTGAATTCTCCTTTCTGAGAAGGGAAGGGTAAACACAGGAGCTACAGGAAACCTGCACCCTCCTCATCCAAGGTCTTCAGGCCAGGCAACTAAACAGCAATTTTTCAAAAACCCAGAAAGCAGCTTTGCAAAGAATGTATGTGTGTTTTACTTGTTTTCCCTTTTGATGTGTACTTAAAAAAACTAAACTGTGAGGTAAAATAATCCCAGTTATTGTACTTCTATGGAGCGAGAGCAAAAATTGCATATAGATCTTGCACTTGTAGATGAAGCACAGGAAGAATGGTAATCAATATTATGTTTTATTTTCTCAATATTACCTAAAATGCACCAAGGAAGGAAAACCAAAAGTATATGGCTATTTTCATTAGCAGGATTGTGAGAGTACATGTGTTTTCTGAGGTGGGACTTCTCCATAATGTGTTTGCTTTTCAATTGTGTGGCTGAGATTTTAATAGATTTAATTTTGTGAAACAATTTTATTTTTTTTTCTGAAGTAGACATTAGGATATCTAGAGCAGAGCGTTTGTTGATTCATTCTGCATAAAACTGAAATTCAGTGTTCTCAAAAGAAAAATCTGAGCAATACAAACATGAAAACTTAGGAGTTGCATCCTATGCTAGACCTTTGCTGTAAGTTTTTTTCTCTTGCTTATTTCTGAAAGTCACATCAAGGAATTATATGTGTACACCAGCACCTGTTAGCGCAACATCTCACGCACTTGCAAATTTGTAACACTTTCTTTGTAACACTTTATATATGAAATTATATAATTCACTGCTTCTGCATTAATTCTATTGTGTTTCTCTTGATTAATTTCTGGAAGTAGATTTTTTTGTTTATTTGTGTCTAGTGAATTGACCCTGTCTGGAT
>JANIJU010003063.1:40698134-40798790 GCA_025504685.1 Leucosticte australis
TCTCTGCCCCTCCATGGACCTCCCTGGGCTGCAGGGGCACAGCTGCTTCACCATGGCCGCATGGACCACGGGGGAATATCAGCTTGACACCTGCAGCACCTCCTCCCCCTCCTTCTCCACTGACCTTGGTGTCTGCAGAGCTGGTCCTCTCACGTGTTCTCACCCTGCTTTTCTCTGGCCACAACTATATCTGAGTAATAACTTTTGTTTTTGCCTTCCTAAATGTGTCATCACATTGCCATCATTGTTGATTGTCCCAGCCTTGGCCAGCAGCAGGTCCATCTTGGAGCCACTGAGGCTCTGCATGACATGGAGGAAGCTTCTGGCAGCTTCTTAGAGAAGCCATCCCTGCAGTTCCCTTCCACTGCTACCCAAACCTGGCCACACAAAGCCAATAAACTCTGTAAAGCATATCTTTCTTAGACAGAAACACTTTTTACAGTCCTCTATATATATATTGCTGGGTCAGTGAATCTTCTGCTTTTTGAGGACATGATAACTATTTCATAATGACAAGTTTTCTTCCTATTTAAAGTGCATGACTGAGGAATTGCTTGAAATTATGTCAAAACAAAGCACTGTTTGACTGTGCTAACTTCATGGGTAGAGGCTTCCCCCCCCACCACTGCTAAACCAAAAGAGAGACTCATGTTTTCCACATTAACTTTGTTTTAATCTAAAAAATTCCCAAAATTTATTCTAAAGTATACCTTATGATATAACCTTGCTTTGGATTTAGTTAATAATTAGTCCCCTTTTTGATTATTTTCTGCCTTACTTTAAGTTACAAAATTATAGACATATTATCTGTTCTGAGTTTTCTTATTGAAGCTAATGACTCATATATTCCACTTCATCTGCTTTGGATCTGCTTAATAAAGTTTGAATCCTGTTTTATCTTTTCTTTTCTGAAATTAATAATCTGTATGACCTTTGCAACCTTTCTTTGACTTAATGTTAAAGCTTCATATCTATTCTTGCTTTGAATTGATGGAGCCAGTTTTCTTTCCTTCAATTAAACCATTTCCTTCAATTAGTTGATCTTAATTTTTATTTAGATGAGAGAATCCTTTATTACAATTTTCTTGCCATAATTTCTTTGTTTCCATTAAAGGTCTAAAACAGTAACATATCAAGAAATATTATTTTAAACAAATAATCTATTGCTTCAGTACAGAGTTTATTTCACCTCTGTATCCTCTTCCCATACCATATGTGGTTTTTTTAAGTTTTTACCAATTTTATATTTTATTTGTATTTTTAAAATTTTGTTTCTGTTTTGTCTCAGTAAGGTGCACTCTGAGCCTCTAGCTACACAGCTTTCCTCCCACATGCTCTCGCTGCACAATCACATTTGCAGTGTGGCTGTAATTCATCCCTGTGGCAAAAGGTAGGAACAAAGTCTGTGAATTGTCCAAGTCCAACAGCAGCCTTTAAATAGACTGTGTATTATCACTGTGCATACAAATGAGACTTGTGATTAGAGTTACCTCTGTCAATTTGTTTGCTACTGTTAGATATGTACAGCCCAAAAGAACCCCCCTGGGAAAAAAAAAAAACACCAATAAAAGAAACCAAAAAAAGAAAAAAAGCAATCCTAACATGAAACAATCAAAACCATGACTTTTATGAACTTTCAACGTTGATATAAATT
Organism: Leucosticte australis; assembly: GCA_025504685.1. Classification (NCBI taxonomy): domain Eukaryota; kingdom Metazoa; phylum Chordata; class Aves; order Passeriformes; family Fringillidae; genus Leucosticte; species Leucosticte australis. The sequence continues at coordinate 40,699,789 of JANIJU010003063.1, forward strand.
ATATCTCTCATAAAAAAATTAAAATTCATTTTCACATTACTTATCAGTATTCTTATTGACAAGATGGATGTTTGAGGGTTTTTTCCCTTTATGTATTCAATTGGCTTGAAATTATTAACATGAACTGAACTCAGTGGCTGAAATAAATGTCCTTTGTGGACTCACCAAAAACTGAAGGTAAGTTCTAAGTCTGTTTTTTGAGCTGGTTGAAATGTTTACTTACTTCATATTTCAGAACTTCAAGATGTCATTTCAGAGCTTTGGTCAACCTCCATGCTTAGGAACTTTAACTCAGTCATTATTTCTGTTGTCGTGTGATCCCTAAGCTGTGATTGAAGTTTGCATTTTTAAAATCACATTTTACAAAAAAATAATTTTAAAACTACATTACCTAGATGGTTCCTGAATAGATAAGAATCAGAGAATCACAGACTAACAGGATCTCAAATGAGTAAGGTTGGAAAGGACCACAGTGGGTCATCTAGTCCAACCTCAAAAATAGCAAGTACTACATGAGAATCATGGAATCATATAATATCCTAATCATCAATGTCCAGCTCCTGGCCCTGCACAGAGTGGCCACAAGAACCACACCAAGTGCCTGAGAGGATTCTCCAGATGTTCAAACTGTCAGGGCTGGTGCTGTGACCACTTCCCTGGGGAGCCGGTTCCCATGCCCAACCACCCTCTGGGTGAAGAACCTTTTTCTAATATCCAACCTAAACACAACTTCAGGCCATTCTCTCAGTCCCTGCCACTGTTCACCACAGAGAAGAGATCTGCCTGCCCCTCCTCTTCCCCTCACAAGGAAGTTTACACTGTGAAGAAGTCTCCCTTCAGACTCCTCCAGGCTGAACAGACCAAGTGACCTCAGACACTCGTCGTGTGGCTTTCCTTCTTGATCATCCACCATCTTCATAGCTCTTTAGAAGTTCTCTAATGCCTTAACATCTTTTTTGCACTGAGGTACCCAAAACTGCACACAGGACTCAAGATGAAGCTGCACCAGTGCACAGCAGAGTGAGATGCTGGTGAAAAAAAAGTTAGAAAGAAGGTCTACCAAATGAAGGCCTGCTCCTAAATCTATAAAACTAGTATAAAATACACTAGTATACTAGTATAAAAATTCTCAACTTTTTTATTTAGCTTGGCCTCAATAGGCCAAGCTAAATAAATGTGATAGGGAACACATAATCAATAACAAAATGTTGGTTATTGCCTTCAAGTTAGGTGAGGCTGAATCCCCAGCAGATTTAAACTAGTGCAGCTATTAATTGTTGAAATTCAGTTGTGTCTTTGTAGATTAAATGAGGTTGTCTCAAAAGTTCAGTGGAAACTTTCACTGTGTACCAAAACATCTCTTATGAGTGAAATGTCTCTGTAGGTTAATTTGGGGTCATTCAGAAGAAATTTAAAGGCAGGTATTTTTAAATTTTTAATCACTAAAAATACATTAATTAAATGACCCTGTTCATTATGAAAAGTTCTTTGGGATGTTATCAGGGAGGAATGGTAACTAGTTTTAATTATAACACCCGTCTAGTCTGAATAATTTAACCACAGAGCATTTTGTGTTACAATGAGTCATTGCTGCTGCCTATGATCCTTCATCCTCTCAAGCAGCTCTTTTAAACCCCTCACCTTCATTCTCTTTCTGTTTGCATTATTCAACACCTTGAAGCACTAGTTAGAAACACTCATAAAGAGGCAATGATTGTGCTTCAAAAGCTTAAAAAGAAGGGAGTTCTTCTTGGTATTTCTTATTTTCCATTGTGAAACACTGTTTTGTACTTGGAACTAACCATGCTTTGTATTTAAAGAACTGTTCATCAAGATTATTGTGTTCAAGGATGACATTTTTTGTGCACAGTAACTTTTCATGATGAATAATTTCTTTCAGCTGCCTTCAAGAACCCTACTCACACACATGCAGGAAAACAGCAATTCACTGTGATGGTCAGGAGTGAGCACTGCTGATACCAAGAGAGGAAACATGTTCCAGTATCCTTTAAAATGAAAAATATCTTCCTTGCAGTCCCCTGCTGGTTCAGCAGAATGACTGTTTACTCAAAGATGACTGTCTGCAGGTGAGGAGAGATATTATGGCTTAGATAGGATCTCTCAGTAAAGAGATGAAAATGCCATCATTTTTTAATCAATAATTTGAAATATTTAAAGTCAGATTGTTAGGTGGTTTTTTTTTTTTAATTCCTTTAGCCAAATTTCAGCAGCTTCTTTCTCATTCAGAATGAAAATAATTGGCATGATAGAAAACAGAAATCAGAATATTAATTTCTTTCAAAAAGTCTCTTAGAATATATATATATTATTTTCCACTAAATGTAATTTCCTACAGGGTGTCTTTCAGATAGACAGTACTGAGTTACAGCTACTGAGAGGAAACATGCATTTTCCATTGTAAAACTAGATTCTAGACCTAGTTAGAACATATTTCTTACAGATATGTCAAGTCCTCCTTGGCTTGTTATCATCCTTGTAGCTGCAGGGATGGCAAATGTTGAAAATTCATAATGATCTTTCTTTACACAAACAAAACCCAAGAAAATAGTTTTTCTAAAAAAAGAGGTCATTTCTACTTACACAATTGAAAGAAAAATAAAAATTTGCATCTGGGTGTTTTGTTCTCAGATGGAAAAGAGCATAATGCATCCTAGAGAAGTAATTATGAGACTACCTAAAAAAATTTAATAATGATGTGTAGAAACTGTCATATATACATAGAATGTAAAATAAATTGAGGTTTACATTGCTTTCATTGTTTTCTACAATGAGTGCTGTTCAATTCTATTTGACCTTAATTAGTGTAATTGATAGTAGTTTTAGAGCTGCATGCCATTTTAATAATGTAGTTACAGCTTTTCACGACAGAAGAAAAATGAAATAGCAGCTGGGAGTTATCTATTAATAGTGAGAGAGCAGAAAGGTAAAAGGAAAGACTCTTCTCTTCTAGGACTCCAGGGCTTTTATGGAGTTAGTAATGAATGACTAATGTATTCTAAGAGGAGCACACTGATCTCCAAGGATGTAATGAAGGGCAGTAGGAGGTAGGATCAATATGAGTTAAAAATTTTATATCATTAGGAAATCACATGGTTACAAGAGTACACAGATAGACCAGTAAAAATGCCAAAGCTTGTGAATACAAACCATGTATATACATGCATGTATGAACAGGACACACCTGGGCCTGTGTGTTTGGGGCTCAGACTGTGTCAGAGTGCTTAAAAGTTTCTTGGGAAAGCAAGCAGTGCTAGAGAGAACAGGACAATCAAAAATTACTTGGGGATGGATTTGAAATAAGATCAGGGTATAATGAGAAAAAAGACAATAAATGAGAGCTTCTAAGTTGTGAGCAAAACATTCTAAATGAGTAGGTGCATTCATTAGCTTCAAGTGGCAATTTTTTTCTTGAAGGTTTCTCGTATCACTGTTAATGACATTCAGTTTCTAAAGCTGGGAGGCTTTACAAGAAAAGAAAACTTGTTCTACTCTCTCTTTCTCATAGATATGGTTAAAAAAAAACAGAATAAAACAAAATAAACCTCTACCAGTGGTACTTAGTGCATATTATAGTGGAAGAAACAAACATGTTGAGCTAACTGCCAATTATACCTAAATCTGTATTCCACTAAATTCCTCTCTGGCACTACAGTTTGGCACAGTACTTTTGTAAAAGTTACAGTGTATGATGAATCCATTCACAGAGGCTTACTATATTTTTTAATTTAACAATTATTTTTATTTCTTTAAAATAAAAAGAAAAACATGAGCACAGAGTTAATCAAAAATATGGCAAAAGATGGCTGCATGGAAAATTAAAGAATCTGGGGACATATATTAGTTTTTAACTGTACATGTAACCAGCAAAGAACTTAGTTGAATTAAGGAAGACCAGCTTGCTCATGAAAATAAATAACAAAATATAGCTTTTATAACTTCAGCAGAATCATACCTAATTTGATGACCATGCAAAAACATCTGAAGTGAGGTACTGACTATGTTATTCATAAAATATTTTTGAAGTTTCTGTCTTTATGGCATTTATATACAAACACACTTAAGAGTATGCAACTGTCTTACAGACATGTGAATACTCATATGTAAGAAAGAAAAATATTTCTAAAGATTTGTAAAACAAATTCTCATCCAACTTTTTTTCTAGTCTTGCAGAATTATTGTCTTATTTCCTTTTTCCCTTGTGCTTTTGCTGTCCTGTATTCTTAAACAACAAAATGAACTTTGATAACAGGGATTTTAAAACTTTATTACCTAGGAAAAGTGAAAAACATTCACCCTGTTGTTAAACCTGTTGTTGTTCCAGGTAAGAGTATTTTGTGGCTACATGATGAGCAAAGCTTTTTTTTTAGATCAATCAGCGCAAAAAGGACACACTTTCTTTTGCTGTGTATTTTGGTATGATATATTTTAATATTGGAGTTAATACTTAAGGGTCAATTAGATCCAGGAAAACAAGGAACTCAAGATTGGACACAAGATTCTACCTTTGATATGAAAAAATATGCACAACAATTGCTAGTTACATAGCTATATCAAATTGGTGCAATATTAGATGACTTTTCCAAAAATTTTAACTCTGCATATTTAGTCTTGCACTACTTAATTACTAAACATGCAAACATTATTTGCTTTCTATATCTTCTTCTCCTCTGCCTTAACTTAAGAATCCTTTAGGTGTAGCCACGCACTTCAGAAAGTGAAATCTTTCAATAAGAGGGCAATGTACAAGAGAATCAGAGGAGATATTTGAAATCAGGTCACAACTCTGATGAAGCACAGCACCTTGATTTCATTAAAACAATTAGCATTTTTGATTCCTCCTTTGTCTTATACACGGCTCACTCAGTCCAAGTACAAATTAAAACTTCAGAGATTGACGTAAAATTTATTTTCTGAGTTTCTTGTAGGTATTCAAATCAACTTATTAATCAGTGAAAAGCATAGCATTCACTCTCTGAAAAAATAGAACCCTCTTTTTATGGTTCAAAGCCTCATTTTGGTCTAGGTGATTTAATTTACTGGGGGAATTGTGGCAACATCAGTACCACCCTCCAATCAATAAAACTAAAACCACCACAAATCCACAAGCATTTGTATCTGTATAACACCTAACCATCATCTGTAAATGTTTCTCTAAGTGAGACAGTGTGAGTTTCCTCATGGATAGTTATGCTGTTATGTTTGTGTACTGAATTATAAATTGAACTGTGCAACAAAATCTGCTTAGCATGAACAGGTTTCTAAACTCACCAGCAAACTCCCTAAATGACTGTACTTTCTCCTTTTGGTTAAGGATGGAATTACCTTGTAGGGACGTGAAAAAATGATTGTGGCAGGGTATTTGCTATTTTATCCTGAAATGATCGTGAAACACTTTAGATATGTAAATCCTGGACTTAAGCTCCTTTGGGTTTTCAGAACATCTTGGTGACTGAATTAACTAAAGCTTAGAAACACAAGATTTTTAGCTTGTGAGTACGAAATAGGTTGATTCATATCTCATGTTTCATATATGAGGTCATTTATTACAATAGTGGTATTCTTTTTACAGCACCTCATACTCCATTCAGTTGCAAGCTGGAGGTGTCTGAGACTGACTTATCATCTTACATGGCAACATGGAGAGGATTTTAGCTTGTCATTGAGAAATGTGAAAGGTATGTAAAGAATTTGATTTTTTTGTTGTTTTTTTTGTTTGTTTTTAATTGGATGACTATCACGGAATCACGGAATATTTTTTCTCTGAAAGGTCACATGAAGTATTTGTTTGCACAGTACATCAAGTGGCTGTTGCTGAAAATGTATTTCAGCCTTTCCTGAATATAATATATGAGGATAAAGACTCTCAAATATATAATACTGCATTTTTAACTTAGCCTCCTTAAGCAGTAATTACATCAGAAGATTGGGGTGAACAAGAAGCAGAGTATGCAAATAATCCATTTCTAAGATAAATATTTCATAAAACTTGTCTTAAAAAAAAAAAGGCTAAAAGATACCCTTTGACATAGTTTAAAATCAAAGTTTTCCATTTTCAATCTTCAATTTCAATATACTAAGCAAACAGTTCGGACATCTTTCTTTCTTTTTTACTTTCTGGCCTGACTCCATTTTTATCAAATGCTAAGTGATTTGTAAAAACTCCTCATATTTACATGGCAATAAAGAAATTACATTTTTTTCCATCTTACCTGTAAAAAACTGCTAACTCTATGTCTTAGGTTGCAAATGCCAGATGTGGCTGGGGCTGTGTGTTCTATTGCCATCTGTTAGAGGTGGGGCAGTTATCTTCTGTTAATGGGCCACCTGTAAAACCCAGGGGGGCAGTTTTCTTTATCTCTTCCAAGACCCATCCTCCCTCTAGGAGATCCCCTCTGTTGATGGGCCATTGAGCCTCACTGCATGACTGATAAAATTACATCATCCCATTCTGAGAAGCTCCTCCCAGGGGGAGGAGCCAAGCATTTTCCTGGGTGTAATCTGAGATTTGGAACACTGCAGACAGCCTTTTCCCACTGGATTCCCAGAGGAAGATCAGGCCCCTCTGCACCACCACTGGACCTTCAGAGGAAAACAAACCCTTTTACAGGATCACTGCTTCAACAGAACCACACCTGTCACTATAGGAAGACTGCAGCTACCTTGTAATTGGACTGCTACCTACACCCTGACCCACAGGGCGTCAGGTCGTATTCTGACTCTGTCACTGTTGTTTTGCATTACTGCATTTTTATTTTTATTTTTCCTAATAAAGAATTCTTATTCCTACTCCCATATCTTTGCCTGAGAGCTCCTTAATTTCAAAATTATAATAATTCAGAAAGAGGGAGTTCACATTTTCCGTTTCAAGAGAGACTTCTGCCTTACTCAGTAGACACCTCTCTTTTCAAACCAAGACACTTTACTATTCTATATATCTATATATAGATATAGATATACATCAACTGAATTTATTATTGAGGATAAGAAATTGACAACTGCTTCACACTAGGAATTTAAATATAATGATCATATTTGATCACAGAAAAATTCAGTTTCTTCTAATGAAAAGGGAAGCAGAAAATTTCAGTCTGTAGGTGATATTTTATGATACAAGTTATAACACCAGTAAACCAGAAATTAAGAGTTGCTGGTGCTTGGCCAAGTGTAAAAATATTGCCTTCAAAAATAAAAAAAAAAAAAATCCACCCCCAATTATTTTGACTGGTACACACAATATTAGCCATCTGAATAACACATTTTCTCAGAAACAGAGATTTGGACACACCCAACAATTCAACATGTTTAAAAATTCTCTCATTATTTCTTTTAACCGAACAATCAATAGAAGGAGTTATAGAAACTCATTGCTGTTGGAAACTTCTTCACCCTGGTGGTTAAATAAAGATTCTACATTTGGAACTGGACATGTTATGATATGGAGTTAGCAGCATAGACCAATATGTGTATTTTTACATACTTTTATATGTATTTCATATATAGAGAGAGAGTTATATCTATATCTTCATTGCCTCTCTTTCCATCAATATTTTGCTTTCTTTACAAGCTCTTCCATATGAAACCAAATGAACAAACTTTTGCAAGTCTGAGCACAGCATGTTCCCGAATTTCTTTTATTCATTTCATTTTTGACATCTACAATTTAAATGAAGAACTGAGTGAAACACGTTTGGGTTTTAGTTTTTTGGGTTTTTTTGTAGACAACATATGTTGTCTATGTTGGGTATGTTTCATTATTTCATGGTATTCTGAGTCCCATTTTTTAATTATTTCTGGACAGCAAGTTGTCACATATCGATGTAAAGACTTGATTGGTTTAAAATTTCCCAGGGAACACTTATAACATTTAAAGATGAAATATGTAGCTAAACTCATAATTAAAAAAGAACAAGAGGCAAATGGACATAAACTTAAACACAGGAGATTCCATCTTAACATGGATGGAATCAGATGGAGAACCCACTTGTTTTACTGTGAGGATGGCTGAACAGTGGCAAACACTGCCCAGAGCACTTGTGGAGTCTTCTTCCTTGGAGATCTTCGCAAGCCATCTGGACATGGTCCTGAGCAGCTGACCTTATGTGGCCCTGCTTGAGCAGCAGAGTGGGACCAGGTGGCCTCCAGAGGTCCTTTCCAACCTCAATAATTCTGTGTGTTTTAGTCAAATCAGTGCACAGTTACAATTTCTGCTTAACAAACATTTGAGCCATTCGGCTGCTTAGAGTAAGGGACTGTATCTCTCTATTGTCGGCTCAGACACTGCACAGTTAAGCTTTTTTACACTTCTGTGTGTGTACCATCTGGAGTGGTGACTCTCTGCTTTTGAAGTTGTTGGTTTACTCCAAAAATGCTGTGTCTGTCAAGTCAGTCTCTGAGGATTCTTCATGTGAAATATTAAACAAGCCAGGTCCAAACTGCTGCATTGTGGTGGCAAGAAGCGATCCACTTCTCAGCATTATCTGCATTTTGTGTAGCTGTTTCTTTTAACCCTTTCATATAGCAAACAAATCTTCCCCTTCCTAAAGAACATTTTTTTTGCAAAACATCAGGATTCCATTTTGGCATTTCTGATTTCCACTGATTTTAATCATAAATCACTAAACATTCCTCTCCTTATTCTCTAGTAAGCCTATTTCTGGAGGAAATGTGATGGGGCACATCTCATGAAAAGGACATGGTATGTTTGTGTACATTGGCAAGAGCATTTTTCCTGGTGACCAGAATATAGTGATAGTAGGTTTTGTGTTTGTAACAACTTTGTTTTCAAGTACTTCATAGGCATGAGCATCAGACAAAGTTCCTCCTTGATTTCAGAGACTTACAATGACTACTGCTAAAAGCTATTGTGGGGAGCAATTCATCACCAATAAGTATCATAATCAGAGTTCTTTGGCAGATAAAAAGTACCTTTACCCCCCTTTCTATGAAAAAGGTCCAGCTGGTGATTTTACAAGGGGAATGTGTTCGGGGCATGGTTTTTTTTCAGTGTTTGGCAGGGGGGGGAGGGGGGGGAGGGGGAGTTTCCCCTTCTTTAATTTCCCTTTTGTTTTTCTCTCTTCTATACATTTTTAGTTTCTCTCAGGAAATGGAGTCTGCTCAATCCAGATTATCAGAGTTTAAACTAAATTGCCACATAAATCTTCTAAAACACTCTTCTGCTTCTTTTCACATCACTGTGATGACAGCTAGTCATCGGTCTAAGGAACTTACATATTCTTCATGCTCTAGATCTCCCTGTCTAAATATGTTAGGGATAGATGGATGCTTTTCCCTAACTTTTCTTCAGTTTGAACCTGCCTGGTCCTCCCTTGTGGAATTGAAAAGCTGGCATCATTTGTTAGATCCTCCATGCTTTCTTTTGGCTGGATGTTAGTAGAGAGTGAATTAAGCGCTCTGTTGAATTTGTGAAACAGATTTTACTTTTGGTTCCAAGCAGGCAGAAAAACACCACAAAGCCATTGCATTTCCTAGTAAATTGAAGAAAGAAGATAGGCAAATGGCATCTTCTAAGCAAAAGAACTTGGCAAAAACTATATATTTCTAGAATTTATTAAATTTTTAGAATTCCTTAAAAAAGAAAAAAAACCCAAAAAAATAGAGTTTACTCCAATTAAGTATGCTGTTTACTACATAAATAAATAAACCATCATAGAAACACACATTTCACTTGTTTGAAGTTCAGACAATTCAAAGACCCTTGCACAGTATTATTTCAGTAGTCTTTAGTGGATGCATTGTAATATGACCCTTGGCAACATCATTGCTGTCTTAGTATAGCTTTGGCATCTCCAGATCCAAAGTCTTAGTTGTTGCCTTCTCAGATGAAGTTTTTCAATCAGTTTCAATCTGAACTTGCCTCTGTCCTAGTTACTGCTGCATACTGCCCATGCCCCATCATGTATGCTGACTGTATAAATCAGCCTCATTCTCCCTGTTGAGAAAACTCTCCTAAATTTCAGAAAGTTATGTTTACTTTCAAAATACTAATTTCTTCTCTTAATTTAGAGACATAGCAAAAGTGGGCTTCTCTTAAAAAAAAAAAAGCCCAAAAACATGAAAAAGGAGGACAAATGTTTCCATACACACAGTTGAAGCAAGAGATCACACATCTGATGGATTACCTAGAAATTCTATATTAAATGCAAAAACCTATGTTAATTCTTTATTAAGTATGCACCATTAAATCTCAAAGTCAACCAGTTCAAAGGTTAAGAGTTTCACACATCAATAGCTTTAACAGAATAAATTTAATAGAAAATGGAATTTAAAAAATGAAGCCTACAGAACAGAATCTCCAGCAGAGACTATATGGAACATGTGGCATAATAAGGTAAAGAAATCAAATAAAAAAGTAACTATATGAAAAAGCAATTCTATTGCTTTGAAGCAATAAAATAAAAATTTAAAAATGTACTATACCGCTGAAGTTAAAAAAAAGAAAAAACATCAACTAAAATCAAATGAGTATTACCAACAAATAATGCAAGTAACTTCTTTTCATTCTCTAGCAACAGGAATATGTGACCACATATACATCATTCTTATGGACTCTTCAGAAACATTTTACTTAAAAGAATGGCTTCAGGATACAAAGGTAATTGTCCTAACAGCTGAAAACTTTAGTTTTCAGTCTTCATCATAAACTTTAGAGAATGTAGCAATCTCAAAGCTGAAATCTTCTTTCTATTTTCTGCTTTATATAAAAAGAAAATCCTACAATTTAAATGCACTCCTAGTTTACATATAACTGTGCTTATATATTAGTTTTAATATTGTGGCTTGGTGACTGCTTCTATAATAGAGAACATGTGTCTGATATTTCTCCAGTGGGCAGTAGAATTGCAATATGTGATACCCCAATTTGTTTAAGTCTGGAAGTATATTTAGATTAAGTAATTAAAGCTAACACTTGACTATTGATAAGGTTTTCATGAAGTCAGGCCATTTTGGTAAGAAATGTTTGACGTTTGCTGTATGTTAAAGTGGCAACATTAATGGGACTATAATGCAAACAGAAATCAAACAGCACTGAATAAATACAATAAAGATTTTGTGACCTCCACATTTGTTTGTTGTACCACAGATGCCATAAATAGATTCTTAATCTATATGTAAATTAGATTATTTCGTACTAGGAAACTGCATTAAACAACTGCTGGAGTGTCTTTAAAACAGCATTTGGGTGCCTGTAAAAGAAGATGGCTTTTATACATGAGCTATGAACCACGAGACAAAACTTTTTCTTTCTCTTTAGTTTGCTTTAAACTTTCTCATGGTATTCATATTGGGATATAACTATAGATTTTAGGTCCTCTAAATGTTCTTGATGAACCAATGCCTGTCTCTGTGTTTCAAGACTCACAGATCTGAAATTACTGCTGTCATGACTTAGCATCTACCTTTAGAAACACATGAACTCTTTTGCAACATCAGTGACACCACTACTGTGCTTCACTGGTATTTCAGAAATTGCTTTTATAGTGATTAACAGACTTTTACACAACAAACAGCAAATTGTAATCCATCCTTTCTGCTGTGAAGCAAACTGTCCCTCACTACTGCATGCATTTCCTCTGGCTTGTTTTTCAAGCTAGACTCATCAGTTAAGACCAGGCCAATCTCTTTAACTTTCCTCATGTATAATATAAATATCACCCTCTAGCCTCCTGCCTCAAAGGTGCTAAAAGGAAGTAAAATCTTTAACTGCTCACCAGTCCTGCTGTGGTTTTCCACTGCATATCTGAATCTAGCCATATGGGGAGCTGCTAAAAAATATGGACTGCATTGCATTAATTGTACTACAAAGTTCGTCTCTTGATTCTCTGTTTTTCAGCACATAAAAGAGGATAAATTTTGTCAGTTACAACTGAGCAGATGTAATCTAATCCTCCCCTGTCTGAGTGGGGATTTCAGGTAGACTTCTCCCCTAGATAGGAATTTCTGCTACTTACAGATAAATCTAGTGTACTGAGCTTCTGAAAACTGAGTACTTTCCTCCTGCTATGGGAGCCTCTTTGGGCCTGCTGAACATCTATGGGTTGCATCCAAACAAATGTGTTTGCTCTTAAATGATTGAACCATGTCCCCATACAGGCCATCCTGTCAGTGTTAGGCTGGAGATTCAGGGTAATATTTTTAAAGAGCAAAGTATTTATACATCAGTTACATTCAGTCATTCACAGAGAAATGTTAACAGAAAAGAACCGTGTTTGTTAGAACTGTAAACCAAATAGGATAGATTGCAAGAAAAAAAAGGTACAGCAGAGTTTTTTTTCAAATTTCCAAAGGTAAACAGGGCTGAATTTTTTAAGCACAGTTGGTTAAACATTGTGCATGGACAGACAATCTACTTATATAACAGAGTATGTTAACTACTGAGTACTTAAAAACAGAGAGACAAACCACAAATAAATACATAGAAGCAAACTCTTCTATGTCTAAAAGAAGACTGAAAAAAAACAAACAAAAAAAAACCAAAAAACCAACAACAACAAAAAAATACTCTTAAGATCTGGTATGACAGCAGCATGAATTCTAATTTGAGATCTAATTTTCCTATTTGCATGAATGCATTTGCAAGAAAGGATCCGAGGAAACAGGCATACCTGTCTGAGTTATAATTTAATTTGCCAGTTATTTCTAATCACATCTTTCTTGGTAGGTAAAAATTGTCATTGAGAACCTGCACATGTGCCAGCCTTAACTGATTGTTAGTCAGCACTGACAGTTTGCCTGCACAAAGGCAGCCTGAAGATGACCTGTATTTCTTCTGCAATACCAACAACATGCTACATACCAGGAACTCTTCCATAGCTATATATTTCAGACAGTAATATTTCAAAAGATAAGAAAACAGCAAAGCAAGAAAAGATGAAATTAGAACTGATTACTTAACTTCACATGTAAATATTTTACCACGATTTCTGTTCAAACACCATGAAGTTTTCCATATATAGATTAAGGATTTATTTTAACTTCTGACAGAGAAAGTAATCAAGACATCATCATGTACCTATACAGAAAACCACTAGCCTTGGATTACACCTGTGGCCAAGGAAAGAAACAAAATTGATAGATGAGTCTGCCAATGCTAGCCTAACTTATTGTAAATAACCCATCTGAACATAAATATAGAAATATACAGAAATAGGGTGATGTAAAACTTTTACAATAGATGTTTTCAGTAAATGGTGCATTTTTGGCTCCACACATTTCCATTCTATGATTCATTTTAGTTTTTTTCTCCAATACATCTAAAGGCTGTCTGCCTGAGTTGTATATTTTATTTTACTATTTCTTCCTCCAATCACAAAGTATGTAGAATATAAAGTATATTGAATATTAGGGATACGAAGCTTTCAAGATTTCAGCTTCCTTTATAAATTACAAAGGTAAAAAACCATAAATGTAAGTTTAACTTCTATAGAGTTGAGAGAAATGTATCTCTTTTGAATAATCCCTGCCTCCTCTTGAAGTAAGGCATAGACTACTCAGACATTATTTTTGTTCTTTGGTATAGATTAAAGAAATAAACAAATTTCCTTATATACACGTTCAATTACAAATGACATGATCTCATTTAAAATATGATATGCAATGATTTTAAATGGCTTTTATTGTAAATGGAAATAATCTTACATGTCTTGAATGTATCTTTTATACACACGTATTGAATAGAATATAAAAAGAAAGAATTAAATAGCTGCACATTCATAGTGGTATGCCAGCAGAAGACCAAGGCAGCACTGAAGATGCAAAATGTTGTTACCCTTACATCAACAGGAGCGTGGTATGTGTTCTGTGTCCACCAAAATTGAATCAAGAGTAACCAGAGAGCTGCATTATAAGACCTCAAATCTAACAGTAGTCTTGGAGTGATCACTGGTAATTTTTATAGTATTGCTGAACTCCCTCTACCTTTTCCAGCCCTTTCTTATCATATCTTAGTCATTCCAGTCTATGCTGTTATATTGACAACTATTTCCAGTCACTGAAAAAACTAGGTAGCCATGCAGCATAATAACATATTCCATATAAGGAGACCAGCATAAACAACATATATCCACATTTATGATCTAAAGTCCATCCATTGCATTGTTCTTCTCTTCATAATATTTTCTTCAATGAATATGAAATGCCATAATTAAATTTATTGAATTTTTCTAGCAATCCACGTTTGTGAAAATGGATACAAGGAGAAAAGCATTGTCTTACACCTCAATGACAACTTCAAGTACTATTAGATTTTTGAGTAAAAATCATTTGTAGGTGTTGTAGGCATATTCCAGGTGAAATTTGCTTTCATTATATGCAGATAGAAGTACCAAAAAAGTGGTCAAACGGGATAAAAGGCAGGATCTCAATTGCATTTCAAAGCAAACTATGTTCATGAATATCAGTATCTGCCTTTCATGTAAAGATTATGTCATTAAAAATTGCTGGAGAACAAACCCCCAACACGAAAAACAGATGAGAGATGTCCAGCACTCTGACAACTCCCTCAAGGGAACAGATATTAAAATGAAGCCTAAGACATATTATTAATTACTTTGTAAGTTCAGTAAGTGATTCATGGTATGATTTGATCTTCACAAATTCCTTAGAGCAAAAATTATGACTTTATTCAGTTTCAGGAAGTAAATTATTTTGCTATTGAAAAGTAAATTGTTTCAATTAAGAACAATTTCCTAGGCTGAGCTCCTCAGCACAAACTTTCAATTGTTCTTATTTAGCTCCTTTTTCTTTTATACCTGATTTAATCAATTGACATCAAGACTCAGATTTATTTTTTCATTTGAATGCAATTTTTTCTGCTTTTTTAATGCCAGTCTCCTGCTCTTTACAATAACTTTTTAAGTAGCTTTACTAAACTACTTAGTTTAGTAAATGGCAGGAAGGTAAAAAAAAAAAGAAATTATTTATATATACACATGTAATAGAACGGAATTAGAGTAGAATTGAGATTAAGATTGATTTCACAAGCACTGTGGTAGTCAACAGTAACCCTCCATTTATGATGAATCATAAAGGTAATTTATAAAAAATATTTCATTCTTTAATGTTTTGATTTTGTGAAGATTTCTGGGAATATATTCATTTTAATATCCAAACGCTCTGAGATATTAAGTATGGTTTCCATTACCAGCATGTGTGTAAAACCCTCTTGTATTTACAATGCTGTTGGAGATATTTGTAGATATCTTGTCTTTAAAGTTAGCTACTTTATAATGTAGTTATTGCTGCACACAGAAATTTCTTAGCACTTGTTTGAGATGGGTAAAATGAAGAACATCTCGTAGAATGGGAATACTTATGTATACTTACTTCCTTTTTTCTTTGGCTTTCACCTATGATGAAAATGATAATTTGTAGGGGTTTTTTTTTGTTATGCACAATTATTTACGTGCATAACATAATTTTTTTTTGTTATGCACAATTAGTAAGCAAAACCAAAGATGTATATGTCATGCAACATAGAAACATGGTCATATTCACAAATATATTATCATTTTCCTTACATGTTTTGGGATTTTTTACAAATATCTGATTTCCATTGTTTGCAGCACTTATTCCCTGGAGAAAAAATCAAAACATTTTGTGTTTATAGTACCACCCATTATTCACAATTTGTATGCAATCAAATAATTAGCTGCAAATTCAGCAATCTACACAAGCTACAGGAGAACTCAGCAAAAGATGTCATGTGTAGAAGACAGCTGCTTTAGTGTATGTGAGTCAGAAATGTGTCACTGGATCCTTAGTTCTGCACCTTTCCCTCTGACTTGTTTCTTTACTTGCTCATTTAAGATGCTCAATGTGTTGGAAACAATTTTATACAATGAAGCATTTCTTTTCATTTCATCATCTTCCTTGCTCAAAATAAATAAAATTGCCTCTTCATGTTCTCCAAATAAATTTGACTAATTATGAAACCAAAAAAAGTGGTGAGTGTCAAGAGTTGATCTCATGACAAGAAGCCTTTGGTGGAAATACCCACTGAAACTATTCCGTGTCCTTCTTGTCATGAGGACAGAAGGTGGGATTACTCCTTTTAAAATCTGAATCAGTTTGCTGTTCCCACTCACCAAATGACTCCACCAGTAGCTGCTGCCAACAAAATGTGGCTGGTTAAGGTGCCACAAGGGAAAAGCAAACAGTGCTATGGAATGGAAAGAAAAAGTGGGAGCATCTTAAACTAGCATTACTGGATATTTTGGATCAAGTAATTACAGCAGACAACATTTGATATCAGGCACAGTACAACAAATATTTGGGGTGCAAGAGAGGAAAAAAGCTACTAAGGGTTTCCATGAATACTTTGATATAAACATGGAAAGTTAGGAAATGCCTGACTTAGCCCTGTTTTCTGTATAGTGAGGAAGCCAGATAAGTAACTGCACTTTTCCACTGGAGTTCACGGTTCGTAAAGCTGTCACCACTGACACTTGCCTGATAGCACTGGGGAAATGACCGCTCACAGCACAACAAGAATGCAGATTGAATTGCTTTGACTATGGGTGTCTTGGGACCTTGCTAAACATTTTATCCAGGCACCAAGTCCTGTCAGTTCTTAAAACAGCTGGAAAAACTGCCCCATGATACAGATCCTACTCTCCACATCTTTTAGACTACTGATCTCAATTCCATTTAACGAAAACAATGGTGTCTCAACCGACAGCTTTACTTGCTGAAAGCATTCTTAAATTAATTTGCATGATGCATAATTCAGTA
Source organism: Leucosticte australis (assembly GCA_025504685.1). Classification (NCBI taxonomy): domain Eukaryota; kingdom Metazoa; phylum Chordata; class Aves; order Passeriformes; family Fringillidae; genus Leucosticte; species Leucosticte australis. The sequence continues at coordinate 40,716,559 of JANIJU010003063.1, forward strand.
TTGGAAAAGACAAAACTTGGTTCTAGAATTAGTTGAATTAATGTGCAGAAAATAATTAAGAAATAATGAACTTCATATCTAATTTTAGCTTTAGCTGGAATGACCTTTTGCACTTAAAGACTTCTTTGGAAATTTTAAAACAAGTTATACCAAGTCAGAAAGACTCCCACTCTTCCCTAAAATATAAGTATTTCGTGTTTGCATGTTGTTAGCCCAAAATTGGAGGAATGCTTCTAAAAAGGAAGTATGCACTGGAAATTAAATCTTCTGGTTCTCCATAATGTTCAAAATTCACAGTCAGAATATTTTTGTGGAAATTGCCTGTAGAGAATATCCACTGAGTAGGATGTCTGAGACTGTTATGGTTGATGGCTTAAACGTTGACTGAATGTTATGGGTCATGGCTTAAACATTGGTGTGAAGGACTTCTGAAATCTTTATAAAGAAGCTGTGACCACTGAAGCCCACCTGTGCCTAAAGATGCCTCCTGAGGGAAACTTTGGACTGTGGGTTAAGACACCTAAGGGAGCTTAAGGTAAAGGTGGCACTATTGTTCAATCATTTCAGGCCTAAGAAAAAACAAACAAGGCTGAGGGAGAAAAATTTATCCACAAGAAAGCCAAACCCAGCAGCTGTCCTGAAAACCAGGTTTAGCTGAGTTCAGAGTGGGGGAGGCCATAGCCCGCAGGCTCATCTGCTGAGGCTGGGTTTGCACACACTCCCCACCGAACGAGGCGGGCAGAGGAGAATTTTGGGTGTGTGTCGTAACCACTGAGCAGAGGCAGTGAACTCTCACCCTCCCTCACCCAAACTGGCTGAGCTGTATACCTCCCCCACCCCAGGAAAGTCACATCCACGGGACATTCACATGAGAGGCAGCTGAGGAGGTGTCATAACCCATCAAAGATCCCCCGAAGTGCCTCCAGACTCATCCCTGAGACCTTGCAGCACAGGACTGCACATGATACAAAGTGAAATGACAGATCTGCTTCAGAAGTCTGCTGAAAGAGGCTGTGTCAAATGCTCCCCCTCAGGAAAGGTATCTGGGCATTCCCTCCTGGCTAAAATGTATATTAATCCATTGGCCTCTCTGGGGTTTTTTTAGGGTACCCTCACTGCCAAGAGGACCACATGGAGAGGATCAACAGGACATCGCTGGGATCCACTGAATGGTGATATTTTCCTTAGTCTGTCCTGTCACTCTTTTTCTTTCCCCCCATCTCTTTTCTATATCTTTCTCTTCCCCTCCTCCCCCATCTGTTTCTCATTTATTAAAATTTTTGTTTTCTTTTTTAACTTTCAAAGAAATGCAAGGGAAAATCATCACTTCTAAACCTCACTGCAAATGTCTATACTATGGAGTTGAAGCTGCAAAAAATAATTTTAAAATATTCTTTTTGAATAGAGGATCAGAGCAAAATATCTACCAGAAATAGAACTAAAATGGGATTGAATTCTGGTTGTCCCTCTACAAAAAACTTATTTGACTTTGATTATATTAAAATAAAAAGCATGCAGCTCACTTTTATATGCTCCAAACTGAATAAATTATGAATAAAGGAAAGCAAAAGGGAAAAAAAATAACAGTGTCTCAGGTAAATCTGTGTGTCTGTGGTGATGGTATATTCCTTGGATGCAAAATTTGTTCACCGCTTCACCCTTCATACATGTACACCCACCCAGTTAAATTTATTTAAAGTTATAAACATAATGTATACATGAAGATATGGGGGATTAATTGGAATAACTCTAACTGTATACTTTTTAGAACCTCCTTTTTTGTGTAATATTTATTATGTACAATTGCAGTGTAAAGTATGTACAATTCAATGTTATATATACTAACAGTTTGTGTTTCCAGTGTATACATATAGATATCTTCATATGCTGAAATATATATATATATATATATATATATATATATATACCTTATATATTACCATCATATACATAACTGTATAATATATATTACTTACACATATAATACTAATCTATTTAAATATATATATTATACAATCATAGAATGGTTTGAGTTGGTAGGGACAGCAAAAAGCATCTAGTTCTAGACCCCTAACATATGCAGGGATGGCTTTCACTACACCAGGTTGCTCAGAATTCCATCCAGTTTGACCTTGAATACTTCCAGGGATGAGGCATCCACAACTTCTCTGGGCAACCTGTTCCAGCACCTCACAAATCTCACAATAAAGAGTTCCTTCCCAATATCCAATCTAAAATTACTCTCAGTTGGAAGCCATTCCCCCTTGTCCTGTCAGCACATACCCTTCAGCTACTGGAACCATTAGCTCACCCAGAATCCTTCCCTTTTCCTGGCTAAACAATCCCAAACCTCTCAGGCTTTCCTCATAGGGGAAGTGCTCCATCCCTCTAGTCATCTTGGTGTCCTTTGGACTGTGCGGACTTGCTCCAACAAGTCCATGTCCTTCCTGTGCTGGGACCCCAGAGCTGGATGCAGCCCTGCAGGTGGGGTCTCACAGGAGCAGAGCAGAGGGGCAGAATCCCCTCCCTGGCCCTGCTGCCCACGCTGCTCTGGATGCAGCCCAGGACACCTTTGGCTTTCTGGGCTGTGAGTGCCATTGCTGGGTCATGTCCAGCCTCTCACCCACCTGCATCCCCAAGTCCTTCTCAGCAGGGCTGCTCTCCATCTGTCCATCCCTTGGTTTGGATTTATAATGGCCGTTGCCCTGACCCAGGTGTAGCTCATTGCACTTGGTCTTATTAAACCTCAAAAGATTCCCAGTGGCACATTTTTCAAGCCTGTCCAGATCTCTGGATGGTATCCAGTCCTTCAGGCGTGTCAACATCACTCAGCTTGGTGTGTGTGTCATCTACAAATCTGCTGACGATGGACTCAATCCCTTCATCAATGTAATCAATAAAGATATTAACACTGGTGTGTAGGTATACACACACACACACACACAAAAAAAAACCAAAAAAACAAAAAAAACCCAAACCCTCAATAAAATAAAGAGATTATACAGTTCATTGAGAAGACACTGACATCTAGGTATCACCTTTCCGAAGGTGAGAAATTGCTCAATATTATGCTCAAAAAGTTAGAAGTAAGCATAGAAAAACAAGTCTTGCAATTTTTCTCTAACAATCCACTACCCAAACATAGAAGTGTGCAAAATGGTGTAATACACGAAACTAAATTACATAATATTTTTAGATTTTCATATATCAGCTTTATTCTGATTGAATATTAAAACTTCTTAAAGTAGAAGCTTCCATTTTTAATTTTTTCAAAGAGTTCATGCAGAAAGATGAAAAAATAGATAGATTTTACTGCTTGGTGATTATACACACAAAATGTTATATATATATCATAACAAATTTTTTCTAATGTAAAAAGATAATGTAGTTAACTACAAAATATTTAATTTCTTGCTTATTTTGGGAGTCTTAGAAGGAATTCATCTGAATGCTAACACTGTAATTTAAGGAAAGAATTGCAGTGAACAAAAAATGCAAAATACTGCTAACTTGGTTTTGTCATATATGGTATTGCATTTGGTTTTATATGATGTTCACAAGGGGAAATGATTGGTAATCTAATAGGCCTTTACATTTATATTTCACATAAAATAATCTGTGAAATATCATCAGAGTATCTGAAATGAAGATAAGCAGACTGAATGCAGAAAAGTTCAAATCCAGGTCTATAGTTGAAAGAGTTTTTGATATCTCAATAGTATAAAATGCAGTAAAAATGTATATGAAAAATAAAATCAAGCATTTTTAGTATTCCAGATTATGCATAGATAGATTTGACTGTGGGAACCTGAATGAAAGTTACAGGCTGTTTGAAACCCACTTGATTTTGAATTGAAGTCAGATCCGTGGAGCCATGATATGCTATTTAAGAATGGGGTAACTAATCTGAAGAGCAAAAGTTTTAAAGTGTTTTCATGTAGTTTTGAAAAAAGATAAATGTATGCTTCAGGTTTGGATCTATTACTGAAAATAAGATGCTTCTAGCCCTTGCTGTTATTGATAGAGCTAGGATTGTCATACCTGCCATACTCAGTCGTTTATCAAACTCTACATTATGTACGAGAACAGCTGATTGCTTCAGGGTTCCAGAGAATACATGGAAACATGGAAAAATGCATGGAGAAGCCTTTGAATAGTGATCTAATTCAATGTTTTACTATGGGTGGTATGAACTGAGTTAAAAACACAAACAACATAAAAGCACATGATTTTTCATGTTTTTAATTCAGCATTATATAAACCTGTATATCTATAACAGGTAAAAGAAGTTGGACAACGGGATTTGGTTCCTTGAATGTGAAGAGCTTACTCTGAGTAGAGTTTGCAAATTTAGGGAGATAAAAGAAGATTAATCATTTTGATTCTGTATATACAAAATGGGAAGACAAAATCAGGGCAAGACAAAGCTATAATGACTCAAAAGAAAGAAAAAAACCTTCAGTTTTTCCTCACAGATGATAAGTTATATGACTTGAAATATGTAAAGTAGAAGGTTCTCATAGAATAAAAATAATTTCAGGTGTGAAAAAAAAAAAGAATTTTTGAACTTAGGGCTTCTGATAAAGAATTTCAGCAAATTCTTCCAGGACTAGGGCAGTAGCATCACAGGGAGAGCTGGTAATGAGAGCTGAAAGGACATAGGAAATTGGCCCTTCAGTCATGTCTGTAAGGAACTAGGAATGTCTTTTCGCAGTGTGTGATATCAGAATGCCAAAGTGACTGTCCAGGACTTCTTAACAGGTTGAAAAGGAATAAGTCATCTAAAAGAGCATATGGGTTATCTGGCACAGCATAATGTACTCAGGTGGTCATGTCATGGAGGTCAGGCACAAGCACTGATAATAAGATTTTAAAACCACATTAAAAGAGAAGCATCCTTTATTACTTGCTAATGTATTATGAAATGTTCATTTCATATTTGAAAATGCATTATATACTGTATAGCCACAGAATTTAAGTGTATTATTTTGATAAAGGACGGTTAAGATAAAGATTATTCTATTAAGTCAGGTTGGTAAGAATTTATATATGGTATCCATGATTATATCTAGCAACTCACTTAAAAGTTACAGTTGCCAAAAAGAAAAGTTACTAATTTCTTGTGAGCTAGGTCTAAAGAACATTAATCCTACTTGGAAGTTATCACCAGGGAAAAGTTAAGAAATTTATGTTCAGGTCGTGATCAATATCCTTGATTTAACTAACAGAGACAAACTGGCTCCCCAGAGTCTTCTTCTTTGCCAAGGAACTTAACCTAGAGAAAAAGACAAACCTTACTCTCTCATTTTTTACAATTATAACATGGTTAAAAAAGAGTTTTTAATGAGAGGCTATAACCGAGGGAAACAAGTTGTTTTGTTTTACCTAATGATTTATAAATCCCAAGGTAAAGGTAATAAGAGTCACAGTTCTTAATTGTGGACTGAGTATACATGTAAATGTTGACATGCATAAAGAAATTATTTGGAAGACCTGAGAAGGAACTGAAAAATTATCATAAAATTCAGGTTTAGTAGCTCTTCCTCTCTGAGGATTTGTTTATTGGGACAGTTTTCTTTAATTAAATTGGGGTTGATATGCCCTGAATTTTTGTTACAGTTAAATTTAATCATCAGCTGAGGAGGAACTTTTAATGTTTAGCAGTCCGTTTTCATTTGTGCTTCCTAATGACTCTCTATAAAATATTTCTTCACCTTTTTTTCTCTGTGCTGTTATTCTCTTGCTGTATGTTTTTGTAAAGAAGATAAGAGATGAAGGCTACTTTTAAAAATTAGAGAGAGACATGATCAGACTTAGAATACTACAAAAATACGAGTATAAATAAAATACTGTGTACTTAAGTGAGGTTAGAATTATCCCTGTTTGAAAAAATTCACGTGTCATGAGAAAATAAATACTAAGAAGTGTGGCACAAATTGCATTGCTAAATGTAACCTCAGACATGAACACATCTCAATAATGAATAATAGATGCACATAGAATCCCATTTATTTCTACAACTTCAAACCAACTATGGAATAGTATTTAGTCACACAAAAGAGGCTGGAAAAAATCAAAAGCACACATGCACGCATCCTCTTTAATTCATGTTCCTTCCAACAATGCCACATTTGCCACAAATTATGTGGCCATATTATACAGGTAATTTTCCTTCACTCCTTTGGACAACATGTGTAAAGTACCCTTACCCTCCTGTCAGAAGGTATAAACTTAAATATCTCCATTAATCAAAATTATTGTCAAATTTAATAGTGTTGATCAGGGTCACTCAGCTGTAAGTTACATGCACACTGTAAGTTTCAATGCAAGGGATTTCACAACATATAATGAGAAAATTTTGGTTTCTCACTTGTAAATCAGACCCTGGGTCTTCTAGTGTTTATGATCATCTTGTTTAGGATTATTCACAAACTGCAAAAGCAAAAGCATTTTACAGAAGTGGATAGTATTTGTACAAAACATTTTTGATAGTACTAATCTCTGACATGCTATTTCTATTCACCTTTTTCATGAACAGATATCCAAAAAATTGTGAAGAATTTTTTAGGTATGCTAATGTTACATCAGATGGTTTAAGTAGGTACTGTTAAGGAAGAAGCTGCAAATAGAACAGCATCTTGTCTTCCACTCACTGAATGTCAGCTGTGATCTCAGTTAAACCAAAATCTATCAAATGCCATTGAAATATAGTATATGTGGCTCAGTACTGAAACATACTGCACTCTAGTAAAGCATGGCTCCTGCCAAGCAAGTAGCAATTGGGATTTTCTTCAAGACACTATCATTACTTGTCTTACTAACCTTCTTCATTGTCTTAAGAAAATTGAAATGTAACTGGTGGGAAGACCAGTGAGTCCAAAGATTCTTATTTAATCCCTTTCAGCTCATGACCTGTCTATTTATGGAACTCAGTGCAATAGCCCTGATTGTAGGGCTGCATAAACAGAGTGCTTTGGGTCTCCTTCTCACTAAACTGCCTATGAGGTGGGTAGCAATGCATAGCTCTTAAATTGTTCCATGTTCCCCTTTCCAATAGATCAGAGTGTAGATTCAGGCAATTGCTTATCTACCACCAGACACCTTTGCTCTGTGATTCTTCTTTGAATTGTTCTTCAATATGTATGTGGTGCAACAAGGAGGGAGAGAGAAAAAATAAATGGAAAGTTGTGTCAGCAGAGATGTGAACCAGGCTGAGTTCTGCCATTTTTTTTGACTGAGGTGTCTTGATTTATGGGTGCATTGCTGAGAGTGAGTGTTTGGTTGAGGGCAATGGTTTCTATAACTATAATAGAAAAGAGAATTTTATTACGAGAACATTGAATGAAACCTTTGGATGGATAGAAGGGATTGAGAGGGTCTTTATTATTTACTTATACCCACTTACATATCCATTACTCTTACTGGCTTTAGCTAAAAAATTTTCCTTTTCTTTTCTGTCTCATTTTAGCTTTGTAAAATTTCTGCAAGTCTCATGATAAGCAAAACACCTAAAAAATAAATTTTTTGAATGGGCTTTAATCACATACATTTATATTTTTTCTAAATTCTTTAGCAGTCTCACATATAACTTAGCTAGCTGAGGGCATGTAACACAAAAAATTGTTGTGTCACCTAGTCATTTCAAAAAGGGATAAACTCTTCATATGAGATCAATGTTTAGTGAGTAGTTCCCTGAATTATTTTAGGTAGAAGAAACAGACATTTTCATTGCAATCTAGACTTCTTCAAGTCCTGCCAACATTACTGTAATTTTATAGTAAGAAGCCAGCCTCTTGAAACAAACTTCCAGGAATGCACTAATTTAAAGAATTATAGTCAGTAGTACTGTGTGTTAGAGGCATGGCAGTATCACAATAACCTAGAGATGGATGACAATTTGATTGGCATCAGTAAGGAGATTTAGGAAATTGGAAAGTATACAATAGATGATAAGCAGGGAGGAACAAGTACTTAGGGAATCTATTTATTAGCTAAGAAGGCCTTTGATACAAAATAAAAACAATCACAGCAAACTTGCATGTTTTCCTGTTATAATGTCCATTTAATCACTCAGCCCACAGCCAGTGAGACTTCAGGCACACTGGGCTCGATGCTGAAGTGTGAGTGCTTTGCTCACACATAGTGGCCAAACCCAGTCACTTCTAGAAGACACCTGCAGCAGCCTGGGAAGAGCTTGCACAGAAATCTGTGTCTGTATCTATAATCAGAGCAGCACCACAATGGATTACTGGCTTTTACTGACCAGAAACATAGAGTTAATCACATCAGACCAGTTATTCTATGTAGCAGAATGATACAGAACTCTACCAAGTGTTATTCAAATCACTAGAAATGCTCCAAATCACTCTCTTCAGTATATTTGCTTATTAACCTGTATTGACAGGCAGCTGTTATGCAGGAAGGAATGGCAAAATAGCGCAGAATTGGCACATTATAAAAAATGTTCATCACAAAATGAATTAATACACACATTAAAATGTATTAGTAGTTCACATCATCCACACATTAATGCAATGCTTCCTCCCTGTATTGTTTGGATTATTCCTTCTGGCATTTTGCGTTGTCAAGCAGTATGTTCTATGCCCAAAACACTGTTGTTAATTTCAGTAATCTACATAGATATCTGAAGAGCCCATACTGAAAATGACTCCCTGGAGAAGACAGTGTTTATCAGTGATGATGGAAGATGTGACAACACTATATATTTCACTGGCTTGGCAATAAGCATAGTATAGAATTTGCATACCAATGATTTTCGATATTTGTTTATCGTTCATGCAGGGCTTGTGTTATCAAATTAATACACGCATTGGATTTGGTTTTTTTCCTGAGCTTTCTTCTAGGGTTTCAGCAGTGTTAAATGAATGTTTTCATATATCATCTTTGTTATTACCTCTATGAACTGTGTATATATATATATATATATACACACATCTATATGCAGCTTAGTGACCTGCAAGTATGAATCACCAAGTCAATGCATCCACACGACACAAATCAATGAGGTTTCCCCCATGTATAAAAATTAGATTTATATTTATATATCTATGTCTCCATATATAATTATTTTAATAAACAGAATAAAATCACAATTCCCCCCAAAGTACATCAAAAATATTGCAACCTAAATTTAAATTGAAAAAGCCTTTTAGCTTGAATCTATAATTATTGGTTTTATATGAGGGTGTCTACTGACTGTAAATTCCTTGAATCACGTAGGTAGAAAGCAAAATCCTTCATTTTGGTAATTTAAAAAGTAATTACAAGAAAAAAGATTAATTTCTATTGGACATTGATTTCTAAGTACTTGCAAACTTTAAATCTTAAAACATATTTTGGGATTAGAGAACTTTATAATCAATACATTTCAGGACATATTCATCCTTACAAAAAGCCTTTTTTGAATGACCATAAAATTTGAAGTCAACACCGCATTCATTGACTCACTGTTTTGCCCATCAAGATAGCTAAAATTTATCTCATGATAGCTTCCAAAAATATTTAAATACCTAAATATAACAATGTATTAATTTTGATAAGCAAAAGTGTTAATATCTCTTTAAGTTAAGGTGTATTTTTGGAAGTACATTCTGACCTAATTTATGAGGTGCTCTTCTAGTAAGCTGTACACTTGCCCAGTTGGAAAAGAGATCTTCTAAATAAGGCAGAAAGTATGTGCTACCACCTTGAACAGTCAGCACCTGGCTAAAGAAGAGTAAACCAAGAACTGGAATAAATAGTAACAACTATTCCTTGGTGACCATTCAGGGAACCTGTGCTTTTTAGTATATGGTGATGATCTGGAAAAGGTATTAAACAATAACATAGATAGGATTATATTAGAATTATTTAGACAGATTAAAGTTGACAGGAAAGAATTGCAGAAGTGGTTTATGATACTAAGTAACTGAACCATAAAATGGCAGAAGAAATTCAGTGTAAGCAGTGTAAAGAAAAAATATGGGAAAAGTTTTTTTGTCCTTATATTTGAAACTGGGTTCTAAACTAATGTCTTAGAAAAAGCATTAAAGTTATCAAGGTTAATGTTATGAAAACAGTTCCTAGCAGCAAAAAAAAATGGGGCATTTTAGAGAAGAAGAAATAAATATACAAGAAAATTATAAAGCATTACTGCAATGTTTCACAATTGTGTAATTCCTATGTATCTTGAATGCTGAAGATCTTTCAGGTCTCCTCAACTAAAAGTGTTTTTGTAAAAGTAAAAAAGAAGTATGAAAAGACTTGTGTATGAAGAGATATTAAATCAACTGGGATTCTGGAAAAATAAATTATTGGAGAAGAATATAAGATTGCAGCAGAGAGAGGTAAGTGTTATTCATCATTTCCCACAATATTAAACTAAAAAATAATCAAAAACAGTATTCAAGAACTGTTCTTGAACTAACTGAAATTTGGTTTGGCTTTTTTTTTTACCCAATGTGTAAATGACTTGTGAAACTTATTGGCAACATGCTGTGCCAATATAACTGCTGTTGCAGTTATTAAGTGATATCAAACAGAAGGATGTAGAGACAAATTCCAGTTCAGAAGGTATTAAACTACAGGATGTAAGTAGCTGTGAGGTTAAACTGAGTGAAGCATTAATTTATTCTTGCATCCACAACTGACCACTGTCTAACACAAGTTCTTGAAGTAGAAGTCTTTTATCTTGCCCATTATCGTTGCTTTTATGATCATTTCACAGTCTGATCTTTTCTTGAAGTATTTGACTTGTGCATTTTTTATATGGGCCTGTGAATGAGTAAAATTAATGAACTGAAACCTAGTAAATTTGGATGGCTTTATCTGCAGACATGCAAAGAACTTGTATCTTGTTTTGGCTGTTTTTAATCAGATGAAAATCCTAAACAGTCGTAGTGCTATAGACAGTGATACACAGAGCTAAGAGTGAAAGACAAGGCCACATAAATGATTAGCAAAAGCCTTCACTTTAGTAACAATCTGAGTGCAAAAACTTGATTTTCTTAATATATGTAATTCAAAAATTGCATATATTTTTGTGGTAAATCCTGTATTCTGGTTTACATTTTAAGAACATCACAAAGCTGAACACATTGAGCTAGGAGAAATTCAAGTTTGTAGAAGTGGCAGATTTTTTTTCTTCCTAAAACTTGCAGAAGAAGTAGAGCTTCAGAGTTTCCTGTGATTCTATTCAAAGAATTCCTGCATGTTTGAAATGTTTCAGCCTGTGTAGCTGAGAAAGATAAACTAGTATAGACTCAGGTGCTCTGTAAGAAAAGGGAGAAGTAAAAGACCTAAAGGATTGCTATGACATTTATTCCATCAGTGCAGAATTGTTGCCTGCTGTGTATTTAAGGGTTTGGACTAGTTTGCCTTGAAAGACTGAGCAACAAGTTGATGTACTGCTTATTACAGTGAATACTATTTTATGGTTTAAAATTGATATATATTTTAAAACCATTATTCTAATTTCCAGTGCCATTTCAGTCACATTTCTCTTGGAAATCCCTCCTTGCATGTTCATCAAGACCATACAGATTGCTATTCTGGAGGAAAAGAACAGGAACAAATATTTAAAAGAAATTAAATGTTTGCTATGTCTTTATATACTTCTCAACTCTTAACCTTTTAGGAGGAGTTTTAACATGTTATCTTCCTTGTGCATAATGGGTTATGAAATTGAATTTTAAGTTAAGATCTCTTAGTACTTATGTTGCTGTTATTAAATCTGGTTGAAGAGGTACAGGAGTATAATGTTTTGGTTGGGTTTTTTTTAAGCTAAAGAACAAAAAATGATGCTTATGTTATTAAATTTATATGTGCCAATCTGATTGCTATATCTTCCCTAGATTGATGAACACTAACTGGTTCTAGCCTATTGCACCTTGCTCTTCCTCACATGCTGATCTTCTAACAGAAAGTAGGCTTCATGTATAAAGAAGTCAATCCTTTGTGGGTCTCATTTCCTATGAACAGCCCAAGACAGAATTTAATTTAAAAAAAAAAAAACAACCATCCAGAATAATATAAGCTTCTGATTCCCAAGGACCTGATCTAGATGAGACAAATCAATAAACCAGTATTTCCTCCAGCAGCATGGAAGGGAATAATAGTCATGGTCCTTTCATAAGCAGTGGTGTGTTCAGTGAACAGATCTTTCATATGATTTCTGGGTTTGACATCAGATCTGTAAAGTTAAATTTTATCAAAGATTGTAGTTTAAAGAATTTTGTGCCTGTTCAAATTATTAATTCTTGTCAAATCTTCCTTTGTAATGAGACTATGAAAATTTCCCTCAATAGAAATATGTTAAACTTAATTTTGGTTTAATACATTTACTGCAGATTTCCTTTGGCACATGTGGATTTTGAGATGCAGCAGTGCCTCAGACAAGAAAAGTACTTTTCAAAAAACTTTAAGAGTCTTCTATAAGATTTCTGTGTTTCAGTTTGCATAGAGCAGCAAAAGGAAAAAAGTACTTTTCACAGTGGCATATAGTTATAGATCAATTATTTACCAATATATTATAGAATAGTTATACATAAAACAATTCAGAATAGTTATACATACAACAATTTGGAATAGTTTTATAATGGAACTTCAAATTTAAAAAAAAAACCCTCTTAACTACTGTCCTTGAAAAATCAAAGGGAGTCACAGAATAATATAGTTTGAAGACAGCTGCATGGTTGTAAGCCATGCAAAAGGTAGCACTGAATTGAGATATATGTACATAATGGTTGGATTCAGTGATCTTGGAGGTTTTTTACAATCTTAATCATTATATGATTACTTCCAATCTTAATGATAATTAAACATTAATTCTGGCATTCCCAGTAGCCCATTAGATCTGGATAAAATTTTTTCTGGATCTAAATTCCTTGTTAAGAGACAGTGTAAGTATTGTGCTTTTTATTTATTATCTCTCTTCAACACATCCATAGCCTGTCACCTAGAGATGTGCATTGCACTGTGCTTTTTTGCATTAGGGGTGTCTTTAAGAGTTATTAATTAATGGGTTCAGGCACAATCATTTTCTGCAGTTTTCACCTTATGCCCAGACTGTTCAGTGTTCTGCCAATTTTCAAAAGGTTCACACAACAAAAAAACCAAAAAAGCAACAAAAAACCTCAATATGGCCTAAGATACTGAATACAGTAATGCGTATTTAGAGAGATACATGGAATAAAAGAATATGTTCTTCAATGGCCTGTGAAAAATCCAGATTTTACTTTTTGGAGTCTTTACTTATTGCACACCTAAAAATTCAACATATAAATTCTGGGCCTGCAGAATTCTTCAGAGAATTCTTAAAATGCTATATAGTTTGCACAACATATATTTGTCTATACAAATCCTGATTTTCAGAACAGAAGGAAGAAAACTTTTTTAAGCTGCCTTTATTGCCATGCCAAAACCCTCATCTCCAAGGCCTTGTACAAAGCTGAGCTCGTCAATTTGTAATTAAATCTTATAGGATACAGCAGTGATACTTGTTAAAGAAAAGGCCTTTTATAGTCTACAACCTTATTTTCAACTAACAGGATGACACAAAAGTCACATTTCACAGAAGTTTTATGTCTGTTATTTCATGCTGGAATAATGCTGCACAAACTAATTAGCCAGTATAATAGTGTCAGGGTGTACTTCGAGAAAAAAATGGATTTGGCAAAATACCTCTGACTTTCTAATATTTATAATAACCTGTGTGTTACTGAAACAATATTCTAACACTTGAAGGGTTATTCCTTTGGAGTGATAAGAAATAAATCTCATTTAGTCTAAGGCACTTGGATCATACATAATTAATGTAGAATGGTGTAGTCACCATTTCACAAATAACATTTTTCTTACAGTCAGAAACAATGGCCATGGTTCTAGAAAAACCAAAGCTGAAAAAAGCTAGTAAAATTAAAGACAAAAATCATTACAATACAAGTCCTTCAGTTAATTCATCCATTGAGGTAAATAGAATGCAATAAATGAGAAAACACAAAAAGTTTTTCAAGCAGCTGAATTAAGGCAGCAATGCACTGAGGGTAGCAAGAAGGTTTTTCATATCCATGAATTCTTGTTAGGATGGCATGTTTTTGTAGTGGGTTTCTTGGTTTTTTGGGTTGGTTTTTTTTTTTTTTTGGTTGTTTGTGGGTTTGTTTATTGGTTTTTTTTAGTTTTTTTGTGAGTTCTTTTGTTTTGGTTTGATTTGGTTTGGTTGGTTGGGGGGCCGGGGGGGTTGGGGTTGTGTTTATTGGTTTATTTTTGTCTTTTTGTTTGAAAGACAACTCATTCAGGAGCATCACAGAAAAAGGCAGAAAAATGGGAAAGGAAGAAGATTGAAGGAGTAGTGAAAGATTTGAAGGCAGGTGAATTTACTGCCTTAAATTTAGCACAGAGTTCTAACTCCCAGAAAACTTCTCTCATCAAATTCTTGTAGATTTGCAGGTAGCTAAGATATGTATAAACTTTTAGAGGCATGATGAATATTTGTAAAGCACATCTCTTATTCTAATCAATGAATAAAGATGTTACTGGATTCTCAGAAAGCCACCAATTGTTGTACTGCACTAAAATATGTCTTACAACTAATTCTTGCATGATCTACTAAAATGAATTTATAATATTGGTACATTTTTACAATAGCAAGTGAGTTTGAAAAATTATTAAAACTTCATAAAATGTGTAGGAAACTGTCACATGTAAATATTTGTCCTGTGGCTACATGACATTTCTAGGGAGTTGCAAAGCTCTTCATATTGCTGCATCCCTGGAAGCGAGCTCAGTATCTGTGAGTATGAACGAAAAAAAATTCACCACAGATCCTGACTACTAGCTCCTCTTTTGTACAGAACATTTTCAGTCCAAATCTGTATATCATTTGGATATTCATATTGTCCCCCTCTTATCATGACAAGGAACTTTAGACTTTTATCAAAATATCAACATATTTATATGACAATTTCTAATCATATTCTGCTACTATAGAGCAGTGGCAACTTTTCCCTTTTTGATATTTGATGCTGTTTTAATTGGACGACTATTTCAGTTTCACATTTTAAAAACCTGTATTTTTTTATGTATTCAGAAAGGACAGCCAGGTATATTAATTAATATTAAAGAAGTTTTACAGCAGGATATAAATGTTCTTTTCAACAGAGGCCAATAAAACAAGTTGCAAAAATGAAAAAAGAAATTAAAGCAGTTTTCAACTATAGAATTATCGAGTAGGCATTTTACTTCATTCAGAAGGAGGTTAATATCTTCATGTCTTTCCTTTCTTTAAAAAAACCAAAAAAAAAACAGGCTTAAAAAATTAGAAAATGGAAATATTGCTGTGAGATTACCAGACAGCCCATCTTTCTGATAGCTTATGGAGCACAAGAAGAAAATTGAAATTAGTCAGTGAAACAATAATTTCTACAGCTAGGACTGAAATTGTAATTTCCAAATCTACTGCTGATGTTCTAAAGTGTTCAGAAAATCATGAACATGTTTTAGCTTAAGTGGTAATGTGGTTAAAACAGATTAACTCCCTTTGCCTTGTGCCTCGTTTCCTTTACTTTTCATGCATTACATGGAAATGAACGTAGCTGGGGTAAGAAAATTAAAAAACCCAAACCATCAATGAAAGAGAGAAACATTGAAATAATATCTGTGACATTTAGGTGACATGTCCCAGATTAAAAATGAAAGTTAAAATGTTAGCCAAAAATCTTTTCATCTAAAAAGGAAAAACACTGTGAATTACTGTGTATAGATTTTTTTATTATTCAGGAAGTTTATAATCTTTAATCTTCACCACTACTTATTAGATAGAAACACAAGGTTGAAGTTCCTAGTTTAACTTACAGATTTTTCATTTAAATATTGTGAATTCTAAATTATTGATTTAATAATCTATCTTTCATAAGGCCTTAATAAGTACTGATATTAAAAAAATATCATTTACAAGGGGAAGTGATGGGGAAGGAATAATTCTTAATCCATGCAGTGTAAGGTTTTTATTTTGGCCTACAATATACTGTTCTTTTAAAGTGGAAAGAAACTATTTCCATTTGGTTGGTGCTTCATCCCTGTATAGATCATGAGCTTCTCAACTTTTGCAGCTATAAAGACTGCAATAAAAAAAATCATAATAAAAAACCCCAAACAAACAACCCTCCCCCAGAAATATTGATCCTATAATATATTTTACTTGTCCTTTATGGAAATAATTTCATATCATAAGTTGGGAAATGGAAGTAAAATAAAACATTTTCTAATACCCACACTAGGAAAAAAAAAGGAATTTGCAACAAAAAATATATTTTGAGTCAATGTAACCTTCATCCATTGAAAACATGCTGATTTACTGTTAGGAAAAAATGCATTATTTTCAAATTAAAAGATTATTCACTTCCGGGGTCAGGACTTCAGGAAGTTTTTAGAACAGACAGGCTTGAATAAGTCTGCACCAAAAGGAGTAGATTTATCTCTGTTGTTCTGTAGCACATCCCCCTGACTCCAAAAAGAGGACCTAGTGACAAAGCAAGAAATTGAGTCTATCTTTAATATCTAGTAATTGCTACAAAAAGCTTTGCTAGCAGATACCAAAAGATTCATTAAGAATCTTGACAGAACAATTAGTGGCTGTTCAGTGGCTACATCAGAGGTAGAATTAAATTATCAATTGAATGACTTTTATCTATCTACAAGATATTAAATAAAAAACAGCTTTTCCAGAATAATATTAGGAAAGATAATCTGGTGGAAAATCTCCTGAATAGCCTGAGATTTCAAACACCAAGTTCTTGACAGAAACAGCCTGTCTGAATCAAAAATGTTCCACCCAGGAACATGGTTCTGATGACCCCTGAATATGACCTACTCCCAGTGGAAAGCAATTTAATGCTCTACTGCACATAGAACAGTATCTGTGAATACTGGGGGGTTGGGGGAAAGCCCAAACAGATTAATTACTGACAGGTACATTTGAATATGACTGCTTCTTAGCCACTTGTCTGTAGCCAGGCAAGATTATTTCACCTCAGTTAGAGACACATGGCAGGCTGCCTCTGCAAGTTCTCATTAGGCAAACAGCCTCCATTGTCCATTAGAGGAAAAATCCCCCTATTATTTAAGGAAATGTGACAGCAGTGGAGCTGAAGTTTTGGCAGGAAATTCATCAGTGCATTACAAAGCTTTTTGCATTCTACAACATTCACCAGCCTCTTTCCCCTCTTTTATCTGACAGCTCAAAAGCCTCAGAGTTGTGGTCATGGCAAAGGTCAAGAACATAACAGCAGGACTGTAAAAAGAGATTCTTTCAGGGGAAAAGCTGCCATACACAAACAAGCTTATTGAGCACAAGACAATGAGATGAGAGCTCACATCTCAAAAAATTTATCTAATTAGTTACCATTACATCTGAAAAACCATTAAGAACTTTAAAAATAATTTAGAACTTTTACCTACTCTCTGAAACCTAATACAACAAAGGAATATGAAATTGTCTGTTATGACATAAGTATTGGAAAGCCTCATATGTTGGGAACAATTGTAAACATGCATAAATAAGTAGTATGTGTTTAGAAAAAAACCCATGACAGTTGTAAACTATTAATTAAAAATATTAATAACATGATGTATTGCTTATACCAAGATCACTTAATTCATATACAAATGTGTGTTTTCCTGAAGACTAATTTACTTCAGCATGATGCTAATTAAATAAGAACCTGAAAATGTGTATTTCTATTATTAAAGAAATTTGCAATGTTATAGTGGTCGAGTTTAAAGCTAAGGAGTTTGCTATGTCTTTAATTATTTAGCATCAGTGGTAGCAATAAGGTGAATTTGAGTTACCTGTCACAATGTCCTGTAGTACTCTTATCAGGTCCAGGAACAGGTTGGCTGTTTGATTAAAAAAGCCACAATGCAAATTCCTGTTAAAACAAACACAAAACAGAATCTTAACTTCCTATTCCATCAAATATTAATTTTTAAACATACACATATTTAGTGTGTGCAAGGAATAAAGGAATTTAACAAGTATGAAATAGTTTCTGTATGCGTATTCATTCAGATATGAATTTGACAATAGACCAAAGTGTCTACAGTCAATATCTGGTTCCTGTTAAAATGCACACATCACATAAAAACATACTTGAAAGCAACTCACCCAGTAACAATTGTTAGGCTCAAACACCAGTGGTTTTAGGTGTATGTGTAGTTATACCAACATCTTTCATTCTCCAGATTGTATAATAAAATGTATGATTCAAACAAGAATGGACTGACCTCAGAGAGATAAATAGTTTTTATTTTTAAACTGGTTTTATATAATTCATTTTTCCAACTGATCCCCACCCATATAGATACCTACCAAATACACTGCTGGATGAGATAAATAACATCACATTTAGAGACCTGGGATTCTTCTGATCTTCATTTTTAGATTTCATACAGGTATTCTAGTCTGGGCTAGATGTTTAAATTGGGAAGCTTGGATGAAAAATGATGTATGTTTTTTTTTTAATATACTTCTGTGTTGTTCTGTATTGTTATGACTGATATTAAGGAGACCATCTAAGGAAATATATGCCATTATTCTATCTTTATCAATTATACATTCAGAACACAGTAATAATAATAAAAAATTTAAACTATTAATAATGATTTTAAATTTTGAAATATTGTCATAAGCTATTTCAGGCAAAATAGCTGATTTTGCAGAAAGAAACTGAAATAATATATCTTGAAATTTATTAGCAAGAATTGATTTCTACTGCATTGTCTGCAAAATTTGTTACCTTAATTCTGTATGTAATGCTTCAATATCTGTACAATCTAAATGAAACTCCTGGAAAAGTTAAAAACAGTTTAAGCAGAGTGACCATTACTGTTAGAATTTGCTGAAAAAATGCTTATCAAAAATTTAGGTGCCTTAGACTCTAGATTCACTGATGGCACTATGCAGATTGATTAGGCCTATCTAGTTGTAAAACTTCTAACAAATGCATCTTGCTTTCAGTGCATTTATCTCATCTGCAATATCTTAGGAGAATTTTTTTATCTCTTTAATTTTTTTGTGGAGCTGATCCTTTCTATGAAATACTTGAATAAAACACAATTGCAATACATGTTCAGAAATTCCTGGAAATGTATTTCAGATATTTCAATATTCTAAAATTAAAAATTTCATCATGCATCTTGCTTGCCCTTGAGTTTCATTGATCTATTTTCACAGTGTATGTTTTATGCTGAGTAGACTAAAATGTGTTTAAAGAAAGACAGATTCTAAATGTTTGTATTTGTTAGCATTTGCACGTATAATACAGATATTTATGTATCCCTTTAAAAGATTTTATTTTGCCATATGTGTCACACCTTCTTACATTATATAGGCATGATCCTTACTTTTATGCCAAGAAATATTTTGGGGTTATTCCACACTGATAAACGCAGGATATTTTCCCTCAAATATTTTCTATTAGATGCATTTCTGTATCTGTGAATAGCTCTCCCTCTGTCTATCTATCTTTATATTTGTGTATGTATGTATCTAACTTCAAGAGCATGTGCAAAAAGCAAGGGAGTTCCATTCCTCTCCTTTTCCTGTCATCATTAACATGGCTCAGAATGGCACAGTTTCCTCATGTGCAGTCTGTGCACACTTCCCCACTCACTGAGGGCACTATTACATTCTTTGGAGATGCCTGAAGCTGATTTCTTTGGACACCACTACATACTTTTGTGGATTAAACTAATATGCCCTAAATCACTCTTTTATGTGGTGAACAGAGAACAGATAGCCTGCACTATCACTGACTCAAGAACTTGAATGTTTCCTCTTACACCTTGGGTTTTCAGAAGATAAGAAAACAATGGACAATACACTTTTTTTCAAAGGTAGTCAGCAAAATGGAAACAATGCCAAGCAAAACACTGACAATCAAGGAGGGTTCTCTTGGACAAAGAACGTGAGGGAAAAGGCAGCAGAGAGGAGAGCTGGCAGGGAACCTGATCCCCTGAATACCTCCAGCATGAATGCAAGGAGAACTGGTCTTCAGATCTCGAAAATAGCAATTTCTGATATCTTATATTAGTGATACAATGAATTGTCCTTCTAACATATCCACCAAAAGAAAAAGTATAATTATAAAAATAACAAAAGAAATGCCTGTAAACCTCATCAGTTCCAATGAAGGGAAAATATACCTAAACCTCTAAAACTAAGAGTGTAATACTTAATTTCTATTTGAGCAGTCCTATGCTGTAGAGAAGCATTTACGGTTTGTAGAGCAGTGTCATTTCAAGGACAGAAAGTGTTT
Organism: Leucosticte australis; assembly: GCA_025504685.1. NCBI lineage: Eukaryota > Metazoa > Chordata > Aves > Passeriformes > Fringillidae > Leucosticte > Leucosticte australis. Next base: position 40,736,871 of record JANIJU010003063.1, read on the forward strand.
ATTTTATTAAAAAAACATAGTCTAAGTATTTACAATATTGTGCTTTCATGATTAATGCTGAAAGCATGGCTAACTGTAATACATACTCTAAAAAAGGATTAATTCAAACTCACAGTTCACTTAAGAAATATTATTTAGATCAAAATTAAGACTTAAAGAATAAATCCTCATTAAAGTGACAACAAATTATATGATATAGTGAGGTAATTCTCCAGTGATTTTAACATGTCCAACACACTGCAATAAAAAATAAGACTCAATTATCTGAAGAACTGCTGTTTGTGGTGAAACCTTGACCCTATTTGGAGATGCTTTAGTACAATTTTTAGAAAAAAAATTAAAGATGACAGAGTCATAAAATACATAAGCTCTGGCAATTTGTTGGAGGAACCACAATTTTTTTATAATTGTTAAATCTTTATTAATATTTGTGGCTATACCATCAATCATAAAGATTCTGTTTGGTGTATTTACACATGAACTAGGACCTTTTATCACAGTTCTTTTCCATTTTCTTCTAGCTGTTAAAAATGAATTTTGGATAAGGGTTGTAAGAAACATGTATAACAATATATAAACCAAGATGAAATCTAATTTTGATGAATTTAAGGTATTGCAGGAAGTCACATAACCCTTTACCTAACAGGACTTCATTCTTTAACTAGGAATAAGATTTTATCTATTTCTAAAAAATAAAAAACAAATTTTATGTTTGAAAAATATAGATAAAAACTAAAACTGGATCAAACAAATCCCTGAAAAAATAATTCTAGGGTGAAAAGGAACTGAACTAGATTCTGTGTTGTTGGAAAAATATGGTAGTAAGTACTTTCTTTGGGGAAAAAAAGCCAATGGGCTGGATTAAATGTTTTTCATGGATAAATATGGGAGATGCCAAGGACATCGTGTTAATTAAACTTCCCAGACTGATAATCCATGGCTGCATGCTGGTGAACACTCTTGTTATGATACATGTGGTATCCATCTGCAAGAGGACAGGAAACTTTTCTTAACATCAACTAAAGAGCTGCTGCTATTTCGGTTTCAAAGGTCTGAATTTTATCAAAAATCATTCTAGAAAGTTGTGATAACAGATGAAATTTCAGCTTTATGATGATGTGTCTCAGGGAACAAGAACAACAGCAAAAGTCTGTGCACGTTAAGAAACATCACTGTTCTCTCTCTTTCATACCATTGCATCTTGTAAATTCTTGATAGTGCTAAAAGAGTGCAGAAAGGTGTCTTGAGGGTATGAAGAAGCATAACTAGATTTCTCATTTACGTGAATTCTAATATAAATTTAAAACATCTCAATTTCAAGGTTCTAAAAATAAATGAGACTATTTCAAGGAATCAAAACAAAAAGCAGCAAAGAGGTAAAATGCCTAACTTTTACTGTCTCCCAGGTACTACATTCTGCTGTTACATTATGAGAAATATATTTTGTCTTCAGATAAAGTTGTAAAGTCAGCTTATTGTCACATCACTTTTTTATTCTTACACATCTGAATACAAGTTTGAGGGGAATAACTAAAGAGTAACATTTTTCACACAAGAAAGCAGAAGAAATATAGGCCTTCCTCCCCTGATTTCATTGTTAAAATTTGAAAGACCTAAAGCAGAACAATGGACTGTCATTTTTACAAAAATCATCATTCAAAGATAGATTGGTCTAATCAATCTAAGCAAATTACAAGAAACCTGATAGTCTTAAAATGACAAGAGAAATTATTTCTGAAGATCTCAAAGTGAGTGATCAGGCTAACTATACTTATCACATCTCTTTCTTGAACTATCTGTAAGAAAATGCATCCTTTTCTTTGCAATGCTAACAATCAAATAACTAAAAAAATCTTTTTCTTGACTATATTAAATAATAAGAATTTATTAAAGCCATCAATAACTCCCCAGTGTTTCACTAATATCAGTGACCTCACAGGAAGTTGTAACTCGTATTTACTCACCCCAACATTCATGATTATGCAGTGATCTTATTTAATATTATGCAAAATAGAGGTAAGATAGGGTCTCCCTAAAGGTTTAAAACACAATTCTGGTACCATGTTTATTTTCACAAGTAGTGGGATGATTGCAAGTGAATTAGCAGGTCAAGGCAATGAAGACCCTACAGCTAAATTGTGTTTGATGGCATTCTAGTTATTTTGACCATCTGGATTAAGTGCAATCCATGCTGAAGTTCTGCAAGGCCAGCAGCTCTCTCTGGGCTGGGGGAAGAGGAGGGGAACACGTGGCAGGCAATAGGGCAGTTCTGGCACACAGAGCCAGCCAGGCTTCCCCAGCCAGGAACAGGGCATCCCACAGGCACTGGGGCAGCTCCATGGAGAGGGTGAGGATCTGACCTGGAGAGGGGAACCAGTGTCTCACAAAACCCTGAAGTAGCTTAATTCTCCTCAAATGATAGACTCCTCCTGGAGCTGGGTCAGGACATCAGCCCACAGGCTGGACAAATATGAAACACTTTTTCTCACATATGAAACACTTTCTCACAACTACAGGAAAAACTACACTTGAACCTTTGGTAAGCCCAACAGAGACAAGCTGACAAAGAAAGAAGCAAGGAAAAAAAATACAAAAGACTCAACCAAACAAAAAAAACCACAAACAAACAAAAAAACCCCAAACAAACAGAAAAAACCCAAAAAACCTAAAGGAATTCTGTAACAAGATAACAGTAGCCAAAGAAAAGGCAAGGATAGGAAATTACATCAAGAAAAAAATCTCTGTGGACAGCAAAGGAATGGGCTGTAAAACCAGAAGGCTGGTGACTGACAAATTAGTTTTGGCCTCATATAGAGCATTTCAAATATGATGATGTTTCTCAGTGGCTTTATTTTTCTGTGAGTGCTTTGCAAGCACTGATGTAAGCTGCACAATCCCAGATTTCAGATGCTCCTGTCTGCACTACACGAAAAAACAGTGTTCTGCTAGAGAGGGTTTTCCAGTTAATTTTACTCTGAAAGTAATCTTGCTTTGACTTGGCAGTCCCAACCAAACACAATAAATGAGGAAGTCCAGAAGGGTTGTTTCAGAATTGCATTACTCCTCCAAACTAAAATGCTAATGAAGATTGATCTTCTGACAAATATAAATGTGGGGAAAACTAGAAAGAGTGCTAGACAGACATTCTCATCAACATAACTTTTCCCTGCATTTCTGTTGTAGGGCTGTCCCTAGAGAAACTGTGGACTCTGATCATCTTCACAGCATGGAACTTCCCTGCTGTGTTCAAGCAGTAGCAACAGATACTGGCTCAAACTCATGAAACTTGGAGAGCACAAACAAAGAATATTTGAAATCAGGAGACCTTAATGTCTTCTCAGATACCATAGAACTAGATCATTTAAGTTCAGAATGAGATGAATGCAAATGGACATAAATGATCCCAAATATATTAAAGAAGAAATAAGTGATTAACCAGATAGGAAAGTTGCAAAATTGAGATAAAAAATGCAGTAACTTTAAAAAAAAGATCTTATCCACATAATGAGATATATTTCCTACTCTTCCTACTCTTTTGCTACTATTCAGTTTTTTGTCAGCAGCATATTTGTTTATGAATTTGCATTATGAGTAGAATACATATGAAGAAAAATTACTGTTTCTCTTTCCCTGCCTTTTTATTCCACTTTCTGTTAATAGAGCAAGACATCTACTAGGATAGTAATTTTAAAAAATAGCAGGTTTTTTTTTTTTTGAACCAGAACCACAGATCTATAAACCTAGCACTTACAGAACTACAGACAGGGGTTTTTTTAGTGAGTCAGTATGAAAATAGCCCACTTCTTTATGCTTTATATCATTTCAGAAAAATATGTAGTTAGCTGAATGTGAGACACTTTCCTTTCCCTGAAAAACATTAGGCAGATATCTAAGGAAGTACTGACATACCATTCCTTGACAGTAAATTAAATTTTCTGACCTCAAGAAAACAGGACCACAAGCGGATATATACATTAAAAATTAGGAGAAATCTCATAGAGTAAAGACAGTGTGGCTTTTTGAATGTCATTCCCATAGTTCCATCAGAGAAATTATATCTTGAAAATGCATACATTGGCTATTTAAATTTTTGAGGTTACTTTACTTCAGTTTCTCTCTGAAAACTTTCTCTTCTGCTCCTCTGCCCAATAGTTAAGTATATGTGGGGAAAAAGTGGTTGAAAATGGAAAATTGGTGAGAAGAAAGAAAATTAAGCTGGTTTTAGAATTTTTTGTGCTGAAATACCAACCTTGCATCTGGGAGAAGCTAAAAATACTCAGTGTGGGAAATTTCACATATATGTGTTTGCTTTGGGTTGTTTTCTGTCTGCTGAAAATAAATGGAAGTCTCTCAAATCAGATAACAGGATGCTGTCAGAGACTTACAAGTATTTTTCCCATAGACTTGGCCCTCCTTGTAAGGGAGGAAGAGAGATGAGAAGTTTGGAGAGTGTAAAACACAGCTTTGGGAAGGATTGTGCTTGTGTCAGACCTTTTTTTTTAATGTGAGGTTGGGCAGAGTGCTTGCACTTTTGGCCCCTGCTAAGTTTGAGTTAACTTAGCAGTGCATGTGTCCCCATTCTGCCAGTGTAGTGATGGAATAAACCTACTTTTTACACTTCAGGTGTGGATTTTGGCCTTCTTGGTTGCCTGCAGATATTTGGCTCATACAGTATATTTTATATTTTGTTACAGAGATTGTGGCTTTTTAGAATTGGATTGCTCAATAATCATCATTCCACTTTATGTACATTTGAAAAATATTTTGCAAAGAAAAGTGTTTTCAACAGGTGAAATAATACACAGGTGATTGTCTAAAATGAGTTTCAGAAGACAACAGGATCAGGCATGGTGTTGTGCATTTCCTAACCAGAAACAGAAAGTGGAACATGGCTTTTTATCACTGTCTCTGTTATCCCTTTTTATTTTGAATGATTCCTTCTTTTATTAGTTGTGAAGTCTAACAGAAAATTAATGCAATTTAAAAATGTAGCATTGATCAAAGATGGATCCACAGGTGTCTTACTTCACTACCAATAAGTGTAAAAATCTATTTTTACTTGGAACACAATGTTTACAAAATCTTGGTGTCCTGAAGGGAAGAATAATAGTGCTCTGTGCTTTCTGATGCATCTCTGAGAATCTTTAGAAAGTTTTCCTATTGTGATTTCAGTTAATTACTTCTTGACAAACTCTTTTTTATTTCTTAAGTAATACAATATTCCTAGTTTATATGTTAGGAAAAGAGTTGTCCATACCATGGTAAAATTTGAAGCCAAATATGATTTTTCTGGATCTAAGAAATATTTTCTTTATGCTTAGCTGCAAAATACAGGGAATTTTTATAACAGAATAATCATATGCAGGTGATGTATCATATGCATTACCTATTTGCAGTACTGTCTTTTCTGTTCAGATTTCCAATGGCCAAAGAAGGATTTAATTTTAAAAATTCTACTGAGCAAATAATTTTAGCCAGTTGCATGAAGGAGGGGAAGTGAAATTATTTAATTTCAATATTTAAACCACATTAGTTATATTTAGGTCAAAAATAAATAAAATATCATATTTTTTTTCCTTCTTCCCCCAAACTGGCAGCAAATTGATAGATGGAAGCTGAACTAGCCACAGAAATGCAAGAAAAACAACTACAGAGCTGGGGCTTTAAAATTATTTTAGAGATACTCACTTTTTTGAAAATGACTTTTGCTTTCCAGCTAAGGAAATGCCTCCTTTTCAGCCTGGGGTTAACTACCACTTTAGACAGATTCTTGTGTTTAATGGTTCTCATTAATTAACTCCAGGCATACCCTGTGGGAATATTAGGTACCTAGACTCTCATTAGTCAACAGAGCAAGGGTAGAGTATTTGGTCTTCAAATGTTTTGCAAAGGAGGCTACTTCTCTTCACAGAGCAAGATTATTGCCTGCCTACAAAGAACATCTGCTTTCTAACAGAGGATACAGCTCCCTCAAGTCCAACTTTTGAAGACTAAAATAGAATATATCTTCCTTTATACTCCTGAAAATTGAAAAAATGTAACATTTTCATATTGAATTTGCTGTACTTTTCAGAAATATCAAAAATCTTTTCACACTCATCAAATTTATTCAGCAAAGTTAGTGTATACAGAAAAGATTTATGAACATCCAATGCCAGTCAAACACACTCGTAGGGTTGCAGCCAAGCTGATGGAATATCCAGATTTGTCTGTTTTACAAACAATTTTTCAAAATCCTCAAAAATTATCTAAACAAGAATTACAGGTATTAACAAAAAATATGTGCAGGTAATTCAGAGATGATGGCTGTATTTCTGTACATCACTGGCACATTTTCTTATAAATTGTTAATGTTCTAAATTACTTACAGACAATTTTTTTTAGTTCTATTTCTGTATAATAAGCTTTTTGTATTCTGTATTCAAATACCAGATGGAATGGAAGAAATTCTTAAATCTCAAAGCTTACTGGACATGAAGAGAAAATAGCACATCTCACACAACCAGCTAGAATAATGTGGATTTATTTATGCATGTAGACACAGGTGATTAAATATAATTATCTATCTAGCCATCAGCTTCATCTCACATAGTTCCAACATTTTAATTGGAATTAAGACACATGAGACTGTGCCTTATTGATTCATTAACAACTGCATCAAGTGTACTGTCAAGCATAAGGCTAAAGATTGCACACTTCTAGCCTCCTGAGAGATTTATTATTCAATCACTTCCAAAAAACTCAGTGTAGGTCATTATTACAATATGGCAAAGAATTATTGCATACATCTAAGAGGAATAACACATAGCAAGAACTTTGGAAAGTCTTCTAATTATTGAAAACAATGCTCAGGGTGGAAGATGGCAAGTGATAGAAAAAGTCAGGTGACCAGGCACTCAGAGACACGGAGCTGACAGCCCTCAGATTTTAAGAGGCTTGGATTGTGAGGATAGAAAACCACATGGTTTTCTTTAAAGCTCTGCCTGGGATTTTGTAAAGGGCTACCAATAACTAACTGTGGACTTTTGGACTCTGCCATTATTTCTGTTATCCCCTGCTGTCTAATATATTTATGTCTCTCCGTGTTCTTTTTTAACACTGCCTGATTTACTTATTACTCCCTTTTGCATTGAAAAAGCCCATGATTATCAGATAACCTCAATGAAGCAGATGCTTTCACCTATAACATTATTTTACAGCCTTTTTCACTGAATTCCAGATTACCCATCTGCCCTTTTGACTTCCACCTATTACAAAAATGCTCAACACAAAGCTGCAAAAGGGAAATAAATTTTTGTTCAGCAGAGGAGACAGTTGCACCTGTCTCTTCATGAGCAGGTAATGACCCCATGACCATCCACCCAGTCATTTCCCTCATTGATTTGACAAATCAGTCTTGAAACAATGCTTTTAATTACTCTGTTTGAAAGAAAAAAACCCTGAAGTGTCTTTATGCTACAACACTGTAGAAGCAACATGATGAACAATAGTAAAAAAAAAGTAAAATCACTGAAACACTGTTTGTATAAGGAGATAACTGTATAGCTAACATGAAAGTAATTTTGTATTAGGAACTGCAAAATGTCCCTGAGTAAGGCATTTTGAAATTCATATCTTAAGTTATTGTACAGTGATTTCTCTTGTTGACATGCCCCAGTTTCATATCTTTGCTTAGGAAGAGCTCCAGGGCTTGCTTTGTTTTACTTCTTTTTAACATCAACAGCTACCATAAGAATGATAGTTCAGCTAACCATGTTAACTCTTTTCTAAGTCTGGGAGAAGGAAAGGATATTTATACATCTGGATCCTGTCTGTTATTTCTTACAATCTTGGTCTTATTCATCCCATCAGACCTCTGTTAATCAAACACAACATCCCTCTGGAAAGCTTACTGAAATTCTCTTTCTGTGGTGCCCCACATATAAAAAAGTAGGATACCATGGGTACAGCTTCCGTGTTGCAGAGTAAGAATGGCAGCCAACCTATATTCACTTAGCTCGTGAGAAGTAAAGTCAAAAATAATCGTAAGTCTTGCAGCTAACTGTAGTTTTAGGTTTTTTCTTCTATAATTCCTTAGCTGAAAAAATGTCATAAATAATATTTTCCTCCTTAACATTAAAATTTTATGAACACAAAAAAGATTATAAAACCTTTGTTAACAAAACATTGAGGGAGTCAAATGTAATATTTTAGATTCTGTTTTAAGGACCTTAAATTATTACAGATACTCATGGTGTTCTGGACATATGATATCCAGAGAAGATTTTTCTTTTATCAGTAATAACCTATGGAGTTCAGACCTGGCAAGCATTTAAGATGTTGCTAGGTGTCTCATGGATCAGATGTCATAGTCACACATGGCTGAGAACACAAGTGTTCCTATAAAATTGGAGCTTAAGAAAGAAATTAAAAATAGAGTTTAAGAAAAAATTGGTTTCCATTTATTATTTTTTGAGGCAAAGGAGTAAAACTAAGGAAACACTCTGATTGCTCTTATGTGCACAAATATTCCTGAACATGCACAATTAAATATTCTTATCAATAAAATATTTTACTCAAATCACTGGATATACTATATTCAGCAGTACTGCAGTAAATAATAAGAGATATTATTCATAGTTATTGCCTAAAATTTTGACAAAATTGTGAACTAAAGAGACATCAAGACAAAATGATTGTGCTATTTTGTTAATATTACTTATTTCCCTACTAAAATTAGGCCGGCTCTTACTTGATCAACTACTCTAGCTTTCTAAATTGTGTTGCACTGCTTATTATAAATAGTATAGATTTTTATTTACATCTTTTAGTTTTCTATAATTCCATTTCCAAATGAAAACTGTAAATCTCTTTCTGCTTTGTAACTTGAATATATTCTTAAAACAAAGACAGAAGTCATAGTAATGCAAAACTCAGATTTGACATTTTCATACTACAAAATGTGCATACTTGTTAAAGCTCTTTCTTGCCCTGTCACAGATCAGTACCAAGGAACTTTTAAAGACTATGAATTTTAATTTCAAGAAATGGTCTCCTAATATTCAGGAAAATAGAAAGTTATAGAACCAAAATTCTATATTCTATTTGCATATTCAATCAGGAATTTGAGTCATAGTCTTTTTAAGAACAACAGTTATGTGTAATCTGATTAGCTGCTGTTTGTTTGTTGGGTTGTAGGGGTTTACTCTTTTTAAGTTTTCATTTTAAGGATTTGGAAGAATACTCTGATCTTTATTTCCAAATAATCCATGAAAAAACAATCACAGCAATGGAAGATGCAGTAAAAATCCATTTGGCTAATCCTTCCACAATCCTGGCATTGTTAATCAAATCCATCAATTGCTTGTCTAAGATACCAACTGGGTAATAATAATAAAAGAAGTTCAGCATTTGGTCTCAGTGCTGTATTACCAGATCAGCATAATGGTTCACACTAGTCATGAAAGAAAATATGAATCACTCGAATAAAGGCGATCCATACATTAAATTTCCATTTCCATAATATGAGATTAATTTAAATATATACATGTGTGCATGTATATATATACACACATAGATATATATTTTTCTTAAAATGTAAACACACAGCCATGTTGTTCAGTAAGTTCAATAAGCATAGTATTTATAAGTAAGATGAAGTTATTTTAAAGAACAGAACTTGCAGTTTCCATTTCACCTGTTGTGACACTTCACATACCACTTCGAAGAGATAAGGAAAAATAACTCATTTTCACACATATATCAGTAGAATTTAAATGGTTAGCACTGACATTTTTATTCAGATTTTCTCTTTTGTCAGAATCATATTCAATAGGGATAAAGGGGTCAGGTTAAATTAGAATAAACCTTTTTTTCCCTCCCCATCCAAGGTCTAAGTCTCTTAATATTTCTCTGTATCCTTTTACATATGTCCTAGTTAGAAGCACTGCTTCTTAAGAATCTGATGCACTAAGGTTTTGTTAGCTAGATATAAGTGGTGAAAGCATAAGAAACACATCAAAATATAAACATTTATGTAAGGATTTTATTAAATCTTGTGAGCATGGCAGTTACTGTACTCTACATAATCTCAGAAACCTTATCAATGGTTTAGAAGTTTTTTTCTGTAGAGTAATAAATTGTTTTATGATGACTGTGGCATACTTTCTAATATCAGGACTGCAGCTGCAGCACAGTTTTGAGGCAGAAATGTCAATGGGGTTTATGCACATGAGCAGATATGTATGTGCATGTATACATATCCATAGATATCCTGGTATGCATACATATGTTTCAATACAGACATATAGAGACATATATAGGGTTTTGTTGTTTTTTATGAGTTTTGAAGTCTTCATGTTTTTTAGTGTCTGGCTGTTTGGTTTGGGTTTTTTTTGGTGGGGGGGGGAGTTGTGGGGTTTTTATATTGTTAATTGGCTTCTTTTTCAAATAAGTAAAAATGTGTACATAGTGATCCAGAGCTGCATTTAATGACTTTAGTGAGTTTTTCACACTTACTGGGTGATACAATGAAAGTGTCTTAAGAATTTTTTCTGAGATGCAAGAGAAGCTGCTATGATAAGACAATCATAATTAGAACAATGTAACTGTTAAAAAGAAAATTGATAATAAAGGCTTGGTCTTCAATTTCTGTTCTCACAGCTTACTGAATGGATACCAATAAGAATAGGGACCAATGGAGTGGGAGGCAGTACTCCAATGTTAATGATGCCATAATTTGCAAATATAGGATAGAGGATTTCTGCTATTTCTATTTTGTTTGTAAGTGCATCTTATAACCCAAAATATATGGTTATCAGATGCCTAATGGTCACCAGAGACTTGACAACCTAAATTGCTTAGGTCTAATGAAGATAAATAGCATTCTAGACACAAATACATACTACATACTGAAGGGAAAATGACACAGATGTTGTTGCTAGGCAACTCATCAACTTATCTCCCCATGTAAAACATATATTTCCTATGATTTTACTGTATATGTAGCCAGAAAAAGATGGGGGCAGGGAGCACACACTAGTATGCTCTTTCACTAAATTACTACTGCAAAGTAACATATCAGGAAAAAAAAAATCTATATTCACTAATTAATTTTACTGTGTTCTTAAATATAAGACATTAATTCCTTTTTATGGCTTTTGTATATAAAACAGGGTAAGAAAGCACAGTCACTGCTGATCAGTCTTAAAAAGTTATATTGCACATTTTGAATTGAATAATGAAGCTCTCTTTAGCAATTTATGTTGGTTGCAATTTACTTGATACAGCGCCAATAATTTTCTGTAGTTGGATGAAATAGCATTTTGTCTCAGTTCAAACAGTAAGAATAAAGAATTCATCTTTATAACCATTTATTCTGTATGCAACCAATTTATGACAGATTTTAGTTTTCTGTTTTATCCTCTTTCTCCTCTTATAGAACAGGTCTTTGATTGTTCTTGTTGCACAGAGGTTTTCTAAGTGCTATACAAGTACTGCATTAGATTCATAACTGTGATTTGTTTCTAACAAAGCAAAATTGAATCACCATTAAGAGAAGTGTGTAGAGCTAAATGATATTCTAGAAAAGCTCAGAAACCCATCCCATGACAATCATTTCTCTAAGAACCTGCTCTCTAAGGTTTCCTTGGTCGTGCTACGTCGCCGATTAATGCAGAAGTAGAATGAAGATTGTTTACAGTAAAAGCAAATGTCATTTTGCATTCCATTCCACTTTGATTCTTTGTTTTAGAAACCACTTTAATGTACTTTGTTCCTGCATTCTCACATAGATACTTGGTGACAAGAATAAAGCTATAGAAAGACATCAGCACACTTACCATACCGTAACAAGTACAGTGAATTTAAAATTAGTTCAGCAGTGTACTTGATACAAAGCTGCATGTTCTTTGATACTGGCCCTGGCTGTCTTCTAGAGAGTCATCTATGGCAGTTATAATAAATATTCAACATTTTTAGGATGCATGAGGAATGTTTCTTAATTTTACACAACCCAGACTCAGACTCAGTTTTCCTCACAGCTAATACTTAGATAGGCAATTGGGAAATCCTAATTTAGTAGCCTCCAGATCAAGCAATGATACCACATGCAGTTATAGTTTCAAGAATCTTAAACCTAAAATTGAGATCAAGCATTCAAAGAATTATTGTTTTTTGATTCATGTTTACATTCAGCACTTGTCATTATTTAGGCCACTGAACAATTAAAAAGTTTTTAATCACTGATCAAAGTTTGATTTAATGCTGTATCCAACACTGGATAGGAGAATATGTAGAATCCCCTGTAACTTAAGTCTCAAGGCTACACATTGTGATATGGGTCTCAAAAATAGCTAAGTTTTTTCTATTTTTAATATGAAAAATATAATATTCACTATGTTTTTCTGTGATCTTTTTTCCTCTTTTCCATCTTGCTTGGAACTTTGTTTGGTAATGTAACTATAACTCCTTATGCTACATTTTGTTACAATGTGATGCAGCACAATGCCCTTCTAACATGCTTTAAATTTTGGTCAGTGCAGCAGTGTTCAGGTAAGTAGACTAAATTATCATTCTATGTCCTTTCCATCTGGAACTATTCAAATAGCACACATATTGCATTTGAACTCCATGAAAAGTTTATCCACTAAAGCCATAGGTTCTGCATCAAAACTAAAGGAAAATATTGGGAAAACAAGGCATATTGCATTGACTCTTCCAAGCTGCAAGCTGCATGTATTTCTTTCCTTTCTCTGCTGCTTTTAAATGGAATTCTTACTGCCCTTCTTAGGAGTTACCCAGGGCTAAAAATGGAAATGATTTTTTTTAGTTGTCTGATTCCATTTTTCTGTAAAATATAGATCAGCTTTGGAGACTAAACTCAGATTGTTTCAGGTACAAAATATCTGTCACAAAGAAGATTCAAAGGGTCTATTTTTTTCATAATAAGTGCATTTCAGAGAGTTAAGGCAACAGATGTGGAGTTGGTTCCCCCTTGCCAGTGAAGGCAGGAAATTTATGTCTCCTTGCTTTGGAGGAACAGGGTCCTTCTGAAGGCATGAGTTCTTTTGTTTTACTCAGTTGTGCACACTGGAAAGAAGTACATTTTGACAGGATTCTCTGTTGCCTTTTGCTGAGGACAACATAAGGAATACTTAGTGCTTTTCCAATGTCTCAGGTTTCATACCAGAGAATATGTCTCAGTGTAGCAGAAATACAAGGTGGGCAAAGCTGAAGAGCAAAGGTGTTCACACACTTTTATCCAGAGAAGATTACTTTCAACTGTAAACAAAGGTCCCATCATCCTGGACTTAGTCCTAGTATTAAGTGGTCACTGGATACAATACAAAGAGAATATCCCACAAAGAATGCCTTTCCCTCAGACATATTCAGTGTTACTCATGTCTTCAAACATTCCTTAGCCTTTTGATTTTATCCTTATAACATATGCTGATGACATTTGTTGAAAATTTTGCACAGTGTGGTGCAGGCCTCATCATATGATAATCTTTTATTTCTAATATGCATTTATAATCAATGAGACTATTTAAAGGTAAAATTCACAATATTATTACTGGAACCTAACTGGGTACCACTAAGACTAAAGATCAGGGATTTTGAATTATGCTGTATTTCAAGTAATTCAAGAATCTACCAATAGCTCTATCTGCTTTCTTTTGCTCATTAACTTAACAACAAAACAGGAATTAGGAAGAGATACTTAGAAGTCAAGTGATCAGTGTCTTTTAAATATTGTTTTCATGCTTAATTAAATATTTCAAGAATGTTCAGATATTAAAAGAATAGTCACATATATTTATGCTTTTAATATTGGCATGAACTATAGCACATCAAAACAACGGAATTTATACACTGAAGAATGGCAAAGAACAAAGAATGCAGAAAACCTGAAACTTCTGTTTAGAACTAGGCTTTGTGGTTTTAGGTGGATTTCAGCTGTACCTTCAGATAAAGCTTATTCTTTCTGTAGTAAGAAATAGCAAGAGGAATTATACTGGAGTAAGATATTTTTAACATTTTTATTGCTGAGGCAAGTAGGTGACATAGTTATGTTAAACAATGTAACAGTACTGTAGAGAAAAGACTGTGAAAAACCACTTCATTTCTGTGCCCATGTACAATAATAGCCCTCTGGAGGCTACAGACTTACAGGCAACAAAAGATTTGACACATATAAATTCATAACAAAGTAGTCATATAGGCAAAAGTACAACTTTAAGAAAATATTTCCCATATAAAAGATTTTCATAAAAAGTAGGTTTAATTTATTGTATTGGTGCTGGTGTTGAAGCAATGTAATTCATAATTAAATATTTTTTAAAAATATTTTTCTTTTATCTTCTGCCTAACATGTAATTTGCTAAAAGTTATCTTGTTAAAGTAGCTATAAATATTTCAAAATAAAAAATTATATCATCAGTATGTTAATTATATTATTACCAATGCACTATTATTTAATTCCTTAATTTTTTTTAAATTTAAAATATCAGGTGTTTTTCAGAAATTTTCAAGAAAGTAAAATGTTTGATATCATAAAGAGGCTTGAACTGTTAGGCATATAAATAGTTTTATAATAATTTTTAATAAAACAGGTTCTAGACCATCTGTTAGGACTTAACAGATAGTTAGCCATTGCAGATTTTAACCATTTTCTTGTAGAAAGTTGAAATGGAAAGCTTATATACCCTATACTCATTCCCTTATCTGTAAACATATCTTCTCCTCTCACCCCTATGCAATGAAATCACACATTTTCTCTTTAGGTCTCCCAAGAACTATTTCTAGTGGGAAAAATTAAAGTGAGAAAATCTCTTGGACTGTATTTTAAGAGGGATCAGTGCTTCTGACAAGGGAAAACACACTTTCTAAATAAGCTGTTTTAATGCTCCAAAACAGTCCAGCTGGAGCTACAAGAAAATAAAATGTCTTGTAACAGAGACATTTGTAACAGTGGCAATTGGAATTGCCTAATTATTGACAAAAAAAATTAATTTTAGAGGCAGACACATGAACCAATTAGGACACAAGAGAAGTTGAGCCATTCCATGAATTTTACCAAAAAGGGAATTGAGATCAAGTAAGACAAGAACTTGCTCTTCAGTTACAACCAAAGATATGCAGATACTGGTGTCATTAACATGGCAGTGTGCAGTGTCTCTGAAATTATTCAGCAAGTTTGAAGAATTTGAGGCTGAGAAGAAAGCATTGGTCTGACACTATATATCCTAAGTTCAAATATTTGAAACTACCTTCCTTTTATAAGACTTTGCTTGCTTGTATGTTTGTTTGTTTTAATTGGAAGAGAAGGCTTAATCTCAAGTTATTCATAAAACTCCTACTTAAAAAAAAAATGTGATCTTCCTTCTCTACTGGTTTGCTGTTTCTTACTGGGGGCTTTTAAGCTTTAAATATTATATGAACTGCCTTGTTGGAGAATTCAATAAACATCACTTTGAGCACAAGACCCAGTCTTCAACAGTTACAAGGGAATAAAACATATGGAGGATCTTCAGCTGGATTCTATGTGGGAAAAATCTATGCTGGCAAGGGGGTGTTTGTAACTTCATGATCATAGACTAAAATAAGCAAGCTAAACATCCTTTTAGTTTACTCAATATTTCTCTTGCCTGTGTTAATAGGATCTGTTTTCCCCTCATGAAGGCTTATGTGGCAGAAATCCTTCACTGAGGCATGTTGTACAGGTAAATTCTACAGTTTATATCTGTATAATGTAGAAACAATCTATTTGGCATCTATTGTTGAATCCCATCATGCAATTGCCCACATTTTCCTTTAAATTGCTCCAGGGTTAAGGTTTCCTGCTTTGTTGAGGGTGTGGAAATCTGTGTTGTCAGACAGATTTCCAGTAAGCAGGCTTAGACATATTAGAACTTTTCCAGCTGCCCAGTAATCACCGATTCTTGAGCATAGAAAAAAACCAGGAATTTTCTTTTCTTCCATTGTGACCACTGAACACATAATGTCTTCCTGATGCAATTGGCTGGATTAGGAAAGACTTCTGCTGCTGACACTCCAACCTTTTTCACTGCAGGCTCATTCCTAGATAAAGTATGATGAGAATGAATTTTGTCGGTCACTGAGAAATCCTATATATACAATTAATGAACTGGCCAGTAATTAATATTGAAACTTTCAGCCATATTGCAGAGTCAAGAATAATCTGAAATATATACCTTATGTGTTTGCAATAATTATGTAAAACTCATTACAATATTTCAGATATTCTCACAGAAACTATTCCAGTCTTAATAAACCTTAAATTTGTTTTGCTCCATGTTTTTAAAGCTTGAATTTAAAGTACTGCTTGATGGCAAAATATTATGCAAATACTGTTGTGCAGTAAACACTACAACTTTGTCTAAAGTTGACATTGCTACATCTTTCAAATGACAATTCATCATGCTGACATTTCATAAGACATTAACAATTCAAAAACTGCTCTATGGCTCACAAGTGAAATGCATGCTCGACTGATGGCTTTGTAGGAGATGCAAAGGCCTATTCTTCACTGTGATGATAACGAGAAATAGAAAAAGGTTGTGTCATCAGTAACTAATTGAATCAGACAAAAATTACTCTTACAGCTATTGTTAAAAATATCACTTTAAGAATTTTGTAAAATTCTGCTTGGTTTATAAATAATATTTTTTCTATTATATTCTATGTCTGTTTGTATACAGCATTCCAAATATAATTTGTTAGTACTACTTTGATCTTTCTTTTATTCATTTTAACCTGTATGTATTTAATTCTATCGTATTTTGTAAATACAGTATACCAAAACAAGTTAAAAGAAAATAAAACGCTGGTAATTGCACTGGAGGCAAAATTTTTAGTTGTCTTTAAATCAATATTTATGGACTTGCCTAGTGTGATACCAGTTTAGACCACATAGAGACTTTTGAGAAATATGTAAATCACATGATAATGGCCATATAAAACTTGTTTTTCAACTCATTTCTGGAGAACCTGGTTTAATTCCCTTCCCCCTTCAAACCTAGTTTAAAACCCTCTCAATCAGCTCTGCAACACATGGGCTAGGATATTTTTGTCCTTCCTAGACAGATGAAGCCCATCAAACTCTAGCAGGCCTAGTGCTGTAAAAATTGCCCCATGATCAAAGAAACCAAAATTCCACTGGTGGCACCAGCTCTTAAGTCACTTACTGATAACGTGGGTTTGTTTTCCCGTTCCTTTCATCATTCATCCCTGCTGCCAAAGGAGCTGAGCAGAACACCACCCATGCTCCTGTGCCCTCAGCCAATCAACACAGGGCCTTGAAGTCCTTTTTAATTACCTTGGTACCCTTCTTGTCAATCTCATCACTGCCAACCTGGACAACCAGCAGTGGGTAATAACCAGAGGGATTAATTAGTTCAGGGAGTATCCAGGTAAGATCTCACGCCCCAAGAGGGCGAGTGCTGCTTGATCAGCTCCTTTAAATCACCTCCAAATGAACCTCTGACCATTCCTGATCAGCTGAATGGCTGGCAAGAGGGTGGATATGAAATAATTTTCAGAAACATATAAAAACTCTAACTGTTTCCATGGAATCAAGCCATCTTCCATAATGAAAGAAGAAAACATTCTGAAAAATTTCTGTATTCAAGTAGTGGAAAATGGCATGAAAGCTAAAGGTGATTTTGAGAAGGAGCAACTGCAACCCTTTCAAATGTTTTAATAATGATCCACCACCAGAACAATAGTACCAGCTGGTACACATGGCATAAAAACTCTGCAGAGGTGGGGCTGATAACTTAGAGGAAATGAGTACTAACAAAATTTGTTAGGTAGCTTTCTTTTAAATTGTCACATGTTCTTCAAAAAATTATGATTTGGATTTCCATGGTTGTTGTCTATGGTTGACAGATATAAAGATGGTGGACAGTATAAAATATATTGGATATGTAAAATCAGAGTTGATCTTATCAACATAAAGAGCATTTAATTTAATTAATGTGTTCAAAGAGCAGCTTTATTGACAGGCCAAAAATGCACAGTTGCATATATTGCTCTTTCTGTTGTTTTTGTAATCATTCAAAGGAAGGAAAGATACTAAGAATGGATGATTGTGAATTGTTCAAGGCAATAATGACATCTGCTAAGAATCCAGTTGCAGTGTCTCGGTATTTTAAGATTCCTGAACAATCTCTTATTTGCAAATGCTGTTGCTTTTACTAACTAAAGCTCCTTCTGTACTAAAGAAATTATTTAAGGACATAACTGCTAATGCATGAAGCCACATCTTTTTCCATTTACTTCAGTGAGTAATGGATGTTTGCATTTTGGGTTTTGACCTTGTATGGAAAGATTAGCAGAGGTGTTGACTTTCACAAATCATATCTATTAAGCTTTAGCTTGAAGAACCAACTGTATTATGTCTACTAAAACCATTCCATCCTGAGCTCTGTTTATGTGGGCTTTTTTTGGAAAGTAATCTATAAACTAACTTCAAAAGAAATATAATCACATATTCACCTGAATTTCTAATTGTTTTCCAATGTCTTATTTGCAAGCTTTTCTTGACTGTGCTAACTTAAGCCTAGTTTGTACTAAAGATACTATCTGTGGACCTAATTACCAATACATTTAAGCAGTTCCAAAATCTATATTTAAAACATTGATCATTGACAACAGGACATTTTAGAAATATTTACAAAAGCTTCTCCCACCAGCCCCACAAAAGTAGCAACAGAGATAGACAATCTCATTGTTTGCACTTTCCCAGTGTACAGAATTGATTAGGTAACTGAACACTAAAAGCTGGTTTTCTGTGCAGTCAAAGGGTTTGTGTGGTGTAGAATCTAGGAACTGCCTTTCACAGAATTATAGAAACAGTGTTCAACTGAATTTGAATCCATTTTTTTATTTCATTACTTTGAAACTGAATCAGTAAAGAAAGAAATTTTTTTCCAATTTAAAGTGCTTTTATTCTGAAGTAGGGGATTACAATTGAATTTTGTATTAAATATTAAACACAATTACAGCTATGACAATTCCATTATTTAGAAGTGTGTCCAGAACTGTAACTTGGATAGCTGTAGCCCAACAGAGAATTTAAAGACAGAATTTTAGGATATGCTGAATTGGAAGGGACCTACAAGGATCAATAAGTCCAACTCCAGGAATCCAGGAGCCTGTTCCAGTGCCTAACAAACCTCTGGGTGAAAAGCCTTTTTCTAATATCCAACACAAACCTCCCCTGACACAACTTCAGGCCATTCCTTCCAATCTGGTCACCAGAGAAAAGAGACCAGTGCCTGCTCCTTCTCTTCCCCTCTTGAGTGAGTTCTAGACTGCAATGAGGTCTCCCCTCAGTCTCCTTTTCTCCAGGCTGAACAGACCAAGTGACCTCAGACACTTCTCATACAGCTTCCCCTCTAAGCTCTTCAACATCTTTTTTGCCCTTCTCTGGATGCTTTAGAATATTTAATGTCTTTCTTATATCATGGCACCCAAAACTGCCCCAGCACTTGAGGTGAGGCTGTCCCAGTTCAGAGCAGAGTGGAACAATCCCCTCCCTTGCCTGGCTGGTGATGCTGTGCCTGATGCCCCCCAGGTGTCCCTCCTGGCTGCCAGAGCACTGCTGACTCACGTTCAACTTTCTGTTTGCCAGTATCAGTTTCTTCTCTTTCCTCCTTCAAGGTAGTTTAAAGCTCTATCAATGAGCCTCACTATCTCCTTTTCTAGAACCCTTTTTCCCCCTATACAAAAGGCCCATTCTGTCAGCGGTCAATAGATCATCCCATGGTCAAAATCCCAGTATTTTCCTGATGATGCCAACCTTGGAGGCACCAAGCTCCAGCAAGCATTGAACTGATGAATCTATCTATTCCCATCAAGGTTATTCCTTTCTAGCAGATTGATCAGACTACTTTCGGTAAACCTGTTCTTGGAAATTACAAAATGTCATCCAAGTTAGATTGAAAATAGAAACAAAAGCACTGCCTCAATTACTTTAGTAGAATTAAGTGCTTCTCTAATCTGATATTCTTCTCTAGTCTGATGTTCTTATCGACTGATATGCTAGCCTATATTAATTTCTGCATTTTTAACGTTTCTTTTTGCTATATTATACTTTAAATCTGAAAGCAAAGACAGAAAAAAAAATATGAAACCACAATCAAAAGTGGATATTTAGTGTAGTTTTCCCCCTCTTCCTTATATCACTTATCAAACCTGAATTCAGGGCACAGAGAGAATTCTGAAGAAGCATATCATGTTGACAGCAGAATCTGGAAAATCCATCACTTCTAAGTTTCCTGAACTTTTTTGCATTGCTCAGATTTATTTTTAGCTTGATTTTTTCTCAAAAACTCCAACATACCAGCCTGAAATAAGTTTTGAAGAAAATTTAGCTCTGTAACATTGCAGCTTAACTATCATCAAAATTACTGACAGCTTCAGATCATTTTCTCCAGGTGGTTTTCTTGGAATCAATTTCATTATTTCCAAAGGGTTACAAGAGCAACAATTATTGAACTGGAAAATCAGGAGGAAAATGTGAGATCAGTCAGGAGAATGTATGTTTAAGATGTGAAAGTCTCGTATTTCCTATGGTGGAAGAGAAAACCTAAACCAGGTTTTTCCCTGTGCTAGATGCCTGAGTTTTAAGGAAGGAGACCAAGGCTTTACCAGCAATGATGGCAGTTCTAGTCATTCTTCTATTTTTCATTTCTTCTATTGTTTTATTTTGGATATTCCAATAAACATACAGGAAAACAAGGAACAAAACCAAACTAGATATATTTATTTTACTCTTTTAATCAAAAGCAAGCTTTTCCACTCTCTTTTTGTAGGTAAACTCAAGAGAGGAGTTATAAAACAGTATAAAAATGTAAAAGTTCAACTAAAATGAAATGCGGAAATGCACTTCTTGTATTTGTTAAATAAAATTTATTCCTCTCCTACACACATAAAAATACAAACTTATAATCTGAGTGCATATAGATACATTCAGCCTTTTTTAAGCTCAGATTCTGTAAAGAATCGTATGTCTTTTGCATCACACCTCTATCTGTAAACCATATAAAAATGTTAACTTTGGTTTCCCATCATTTACCTTGAAAGAGTAATTTACTAAGAAAAAAGTGTTCTTGGGATCCATAAAATCTGCTGCTAGTGCACTTAAAGTATTATATGTCCCATGTCATATGCCTTTCATTAAAAAAAAAATAAAAAAGAACCCTTATGAAAATCCTTTCTCAAAAGCAGGGGGGTTTATTATGTATAGTGACCATGAAACATCTCTACAGAGGTTATCAACAGAGGCAGCACCTTTCATGGATGTATGGAAATACAGAGGCTTTTTTTCCAAAAAATTAATACTTGAAGTGAAAGTAAATAAATTACTTGTTTCCTAGAAATACAGTATGTGTTGAGAGACCTATTAGTTTGCTGTGACAAAGAATCTTCCATCACTTTGTTTAATATGTGGTTTTGAAAATGTGTTCCTATAATATAATTCAGATGTTTCCTATAACCTGTTTTAGGTTCTTCTTGGCCAATACACTAAGAAGACTAGAAAACAGCAGACCAAAAAAATCCATAATTTGAGTAAACTGTCTGGATCTGACATATTTAGGACATACTGAATAAAAGTACTTGAAAATTGAATCTATAGTCTGACAAGAACCATCAAAAGTCACTTTTAATATTCTTCATTTGGTTCAGATATTTTCTATTTCCCGCCCTGTAATATGCTCTTCATTTTTAGAAGAATTTTTTAAGAAAACATGTAGCCCTGTAATATGCTCTTCATTTTTAGAAGAATTTTTTAAGAAAACATGTAGGAGAATAGAAAAAAAAAATCAAATTAATATAAACTAGCACTTTTTCTTGTTATGGCAAATAAGAGATGCTTTTTGTGCTTAAGTGAATAGAATCACCTGTCATCCCATAAATGCACTCAGTGACTACAGTGCATCACTGATAATTTATCTAAGGCACAAAAACTGTGACAATCCAGTTTTCTAACTGAAGACATGAGAATTGGATGGCTTTTTCTACTTCATCATCAAAACAGGTCTATTTAGGTTCTCCCAACCAAAGCAGATCCATTCCAGAATTTTTCATGTCTCTTAATGAAGGCAATTCATTAAAGCATTCCAGTCTTCCAATATTCAAAAATGGAAAACTGACATATTTTTATTTACTTACTAGCCTTGTTAAAGGTTTTGAAAGCCTTGTGACAAGACTCCCCCTATTATCTGAGTTTTTAATCATTAAGTTGACCCCTCACACAAAAGATAAGACACTCACAGACTATATTTAAAAAGAATCAGAACACTCACTTTCAAAAGAGAGAAAATCACAAATAAGTAAAAGAATCCATGTGCAAATAAAAAAAGTGTTACTCATTATCCTAATATAACATGGATGATTAAATTATAAAAGGCATACATATGTAAAAAGATATAAAAATAGAAATAAATGTGGATATCTTTCCAAACCCAGTGAAACATTAGTATTCATCTTAATTTAAAGCTGTGCTACCAGAAAGTTATTTAAAACTAAGCTGTATTTCAGCAGCAGTCTGAGAAATGGGAGGAATTTAGAATGAGCTGTTAAAACTCGAAAATCAACTTTTAGGTGCCAGTTTCCTCACTGAAATGCATAAGGCAATGCAATAGGAACAAGAAGACAGAACAAAAGTTTCGATTAAATATTAAAAAAAGACTGGATGTGACACTCAGTGTCATAGTTTAGTTGATGAGGAGATCTTATATCATAGGTGGGACTTTGTGATCTCAAAGGTCTTTTCCAACCTAGTTAATGCTGTGATTCTGTAAAGAAAAACCTCTTTACAACATGAGTGATTAAACATGGACCAGCCTCTCCAGAGATGGAGTGAAATCTTGCCCTTAAAAAACTCAAAGTTCAGCCCAAAAAGACAAGGGGAAATCTGTCTCTAGCTCTGAATTCAGCCCTTCTTTGGGCAAAAGGTTGGCCTAGATGATCCCCCAAATACAACAGCAAGAGTATTTTTATGGTTCTAGACCTAAAGTGGTGAGGTTAATCCTATCTCAGTAATATTTTTGTTCAAAATGTAAAGCTATTTTCTGTTTCAGAAAACCTGATTTTAATCAAATTACATCTAACCTAAAAGAGATCCAAACAAAGCCAAAACTCATGCATTTGTCAGACAGATTGGAAAAATAATAGCTTGTTGCAATGATTTACTGATGTTGTTTTTGAGGATAACAAAACTGAAATGAAAAAGGTGGGTTCAGAAGAACAAATAAACACTATGAAAACACCAAATTCTCAAAAGGAGAAAAAAAAGTTTATTAAGATTTTATGAACATCAAAAAAGATTATATGAGGTTCAAAAACTGTAAGCCCATGTGCATTTGACTTTGATCATGTACTAGATTCTGCTCAAATGTATTTGCTTGTGTCTACATCAAATTGTAGCAAAGTGCAGTGCACATCAAGCAGATTTTGACCTTCAGTTCACCTGCACCTGCTATGCAATAAAGTGCTTTTTCAGCAGCTTGCAGTTCCAAATTTTTTTTCAAAGATTTCAACAATGCTTCATGAACTGAAGAAAGAGACAGTCATGTGGATATAGGATGCAAAAGGCCCAGAATCTTGAAAATTTGTTGTAAAAATTAGAGCCCTAAAGACTGCATTTACTATTAATTCATTTCTGCTTCCAGAACCAGCATGATCTCAGGGATGGAAAGTGTAGTACAAAATTTAAAAACATCTTTCAAGTAGGAAAAATCTGTGTGCATGTAAGAATTTGAGGCAACTCTTAAAATCACAAAATCCAGTGTGACTCAAGGTTTTAAATGCAGAGCTGAAATACAGATGCTAATTTCAGCTCATAAGTGACCTCTTGCTAACACAGATCAAAGATTGATTATGGCCCTGGATCACAGCATGTTGTACCCACCTTCTATAATCACATCACTCTTGAATTTACCAGCTCTTCCTCCCTGTCAAGTTCTAAGCAGTTCACTTTATTTTTTTTTTCAGTATTTTCTCAAAAGCATTTAGGAGAGTGGAAAGTTAAAAAATAGTTTGATTTGTCACTTCTTTTTTTAGTGAACAATGAAACAAATTGAACTATTTTCCCGGGGATTTGTGTTGTTTCTACCTACGACACATCTGCTTCAGTTTACCACTTTGCTTCTCACCCACCCTGTGTGTATTTCTGGTTCTTTCCATGCCCTTTTACCACCTATCACCTTGGCAGGAGTGAACAGGAATTGCCAGGGTTCAAGTCAACCCAAGTCATCCTGGAATTCAGAAAGAATAAATAACTCCTGAGTTCCTGAAGAAGCGTTTCTTTCAATATGGTAGATATTTTTCTTTCTACTCACCTGTGAATTTTAAAAAACTCACAACCATATATTTTTTTTACACTCTGTAGTTCTGTGTCAGATTTAGTTTAAATTGACCAGCAGGTAAAGGGTTATTAGAGAAAAGGAAAAGACAGATGGATAAGTGATTGCATAATCTCTTCTTACTGAAATTGGACTAAAACTGAGAAGAAAAGATAAAAACCTGTACATTTTGTGGGCATTCAAAATTATATCTTCAGCACTCAAACTCCTAGATACTTTGTAAAATGTCTTTTAAAGTTATCTTTGAATAAGAAATATCCCCTTTCAAGCCATACAAGACAGTCCCAGGGGACAGAATTGAGTTTTATGAATTTCTGTTGTCTGAGAAATTCAAGCATGGTTTGTCTGTAATTGCTCTGAGAGTAGGGTCCTTTTAAATCTTTTCAAAGTAAAAAAGTAGAAAATATGGAAAATTAATATTATCTTTAAAATATTTTTTATACACGTGGAATTGGTTTTGACTTACAGTTTTGGGTTTTGAGTGTTAAAATTCAGTGTTTTTCCTGGAAAGTTGAACTGAAGAAAGAAAATATGTAAAATTAGGTAATGAACTCAATTCAAATCCAATACTAAAGATACTAAACCTGATAAATGTCAAATTTGGATGCAAAGTAAGCAATTTTCTTATACAAAAATTCCCAGTAAGAAATTCAAATTAACATAAATTTAAGTCATCTCTTTTAGAGTCCTTTTCTTCATTGGAATTAGACAAGGTTCACTCCTAACACTGCTTTTCTCCATTTTTTGGAAGTTAATATTTGAATTAGAGTGCTTCCATAAATTCATGGAGTTTGGAGTTATACCTACTAACCAAGGATGGATTGTCTTAAGCTCTGAAGATGAGGACATAAAGGGCACCTTCAGGCAATAATTTAATGCAACTACTATTCCCATTCCAAAATGTGATTCAGCTGAACTGAGATATTTCTCTGAAAAAAGGGAATTCTACACATCGTTGTCCAATGCAGAGGAAGTTATTCAATTAATACAGATCTCCAGTTTAAGATTCATAAATGTCAGGGATATACCTGGAAGCTCATTGGTAGCTGTATAGGACTAACATGAAGCTAAATTATACCAGAGACAAAGCGCATTGTTAAATACATTTATTAATCTTCCATGAAGATAACTGCACTACCCAAAAACAATAAAAAAAGTCTTTGAATGCTATAGTTAGTTTGACTAAAATCCTAGTTAAGAAAAAAGTTTTATCTTACTTGTCTACTCTTTTCATAAATTGAATTTGAAAATGTCCTAGACAGAAGTAGAAAAATCTTCCAGACTAATTGCTGCACCTGCAGTTTTAGGTCAAGCTCTGGAGAATATAGTCATCTTATTTTGTAACAGTTTCTTTTCAATCATATCAAGCCAAATACTGCCATAACTTCAAAGAGAAAGAAAATCATATGTTAATTTATTCTATCACCGACATACTGGACAGAGGTTTTAGACTCTAGAGGTTCTTCCTTGTGAAGAAGCTGTCAAAACCTTGCTAGAGTTTCTTCACTCCTAAAGGAATGATGATGTCTCTGATAAAATCAAAACATATTTGTACTATATAAACTTTGCTAAGGAAGAAGAAAGGCTTGGTGTTTTTTTCAGATTTCCACCTCATCATTCTTTGTGAAGAGGTATGCAATTATTTGTTTGAATATTTATTAGGTCCCAAAATAATTGAAAGAAAGTCCAAATTGGATATGAAAAAAAAAAATCCAGCTTTGAAAAGTTGGAGAGAGCAAAGTAGGTCTGTCAATCACTGTCTTCAAGTTCGTTAAAAATACAGTACAAAAGTTAACAGTGGTTGCTTTTCATCTAAGATAAATTTTTTCCAGCACCTAGCTGACTCTGAACATCTAACCAAAGAATTAAATCAATACCAGAACTATTTCTTAGCTTTCATTTGACTTAGAAAATCTGGGAAGCCTCACGACTGTGATAACTCTGGCCGAAGAGAAAAAAAAGAAATAACCCCCCCAAAATCCCAAATAACTACAAGACATAAAAACCCAAATCAAAAGAACAATAACAAAACCAAATCCTGATTCATTGGTCATGCCTCTGACAATAAAAAGTCACAAACTCTCTATTTTGCACAACAAGCTATGGTTTTGTAGGTACACACATCACACAACTACTCTTATTCTGTTTAGAAATTAAAATGCAACCAATATTTAGATATAAATACCATAGGTTTTCTGGCATCTTTCTCAGGCTGCAAAAGGTCATTAACATTAGTAAGAGTACAACATATACAACAAAAAGTGTATGTAGCAATGCAAAAACCTTTTTCTGTTATTTTTTTTCCAATGCTGATTCTAATTTGCTTCCTTTTTTACTGTGCTGCCCCTAAACCAATGGTTAATATTCCCTATAATTACAAATACTGTGTCCTTCACTTTTTTGAATACACCAGAGGAAAACCAAAACACTATAATCAAACATAAATATGTAAGTGTATGAAGAAAATTTGCAAAGCTTAAGCAGCCTTGTTAGGCATATGTCGTTAAAATGCTAATCTAAAAGAAATGGTGAAGTTAGGATTAAATGAAGTTGCTTAAAGCATGAATTATGCAGCTTGTCAAAGTCACTGTAAAGTTAAGAGTTTCACAGGAATCAGTTTGAATTATTAATAGTATATACTTGACTTCAGCTGTTGTCCAGGGAAATAGTGGTTTTGGTCTGAATGATTCTGACTGTAATTTATGGATTTCAGAAGCAGACTGTCCTCAGCACATTCTGAAGTTACTGACTTATATAATACATCTAGGAGTGTGTTCAAAAACCTTAAAGCCACTGTATATGTTCTATGGCTGTTGTTGATCTAGCAGGGATATAAAAAAATATCCTCAGTAATGGCATTCAATGTCTATCTATTCTTTTCATTAAAAATCCATATATGTAAAACAGAGAAGTTAGAAAAACTGATAAAAGTAAAATGTCAGGTTTGCACTTTTTGTCTCAGACATAGACCTTTGGAAGAATGAGAATTTCAAAAATGATAAAATATGAATATTATGAATATGGGGCTGCATGGTGTATTTCCTGATCAAAATTAATTTCCTGGACGATAGTTACTGTAATGAGTAGCATAAATGGTACTTCTTCAGAAATATGACTTCAAGGTGTGCATGGAATTAAGAAGGAGTTTTATGCACATTTTGAGTGCATGGACAGTCTATACTATTTATGCCTTTCACAAGAGGCAAAGACACAATTTTAACTTGCAGGAAACTATCTCTACAATAGCAAATGAAAAAAAAAGATGTTGAGGACTTGAGGCAAGCCAAAGCAAGGCCTCACATGTAATTTATGTCACAGACAGTACCTTTCCTAGTTGAAAATATTTATTGCTTTGTCATCAACATTTTCTCAATAATGTTACTGTCTCAGTGAAATTTTTTGTGAAAAAAATGCTACATTAGTAACTTTAGAAATTAACACCCATCTACTCAGAGAAAGAACAAATTCTGCAATATTGACTTAATTTCAGAACTGATAATGTCATCAAAGTGAGCTGTCAGGGGTTTAGACTCCTAAGTATTGTCACCAGCCCACTGATGGAAAACCGATGAGTAGAAGTCTGAGACTGAAGATGGGATGTGGGTGGTTCATGAAGGAATCAAAAATACAGCTGTATGGTAATCAGTCAGCCAAAGAAACAACCAAATATACAGTAATGCAGCAAAAAATACTGCACTTAAACTTTTAAAATGAATTTTCAAATATTTCCCTGTTAAAATGAAAATTGTTGGGATGGAGAGGTATTTTTATTTCTAATCAAAATATCAGGGAACTGAATCTTTTGTGATCACACTGAGCTGTCTTTCAATCACTTCTTTCTTTGGGTGTAAGCATGCTTTCCCATTTCTAACTCATGTAACAAGAGATTCTTAGTTGCATTCCAAAGTTGCCTAATATACAGCTGTATTCACATATTTATACCTTACTCCTTAAGGCTACTGGCTGATGGGGCTCCTTTGCACTCAGACTGAATAGAACAGATGGTGAAACACTTAGATTTATCTTATTTTGGCTTTTAAATGACCACAGTATAAAAGCAGTTTGGTTTACTAGGAAGTGAATTTATGATGCATTTGAATTAATTGCTAGATATACATATTTCTGTTCTCAATAGATAAGATTTTCAGCAGGTTTTTTTTTCCTTTAAGTAAAAATTATGAGGATTTCAGCTATTTAAATTAATGGGAGTGATTCAGAAAAAGGCACTAATGTATTCTGTTGCCTCAAGCATGGCTCCACATTATGAAATGATTGACCAAAGTTCCAGCTTAATGCATTCTTGCTGCTCTCAGTCTCTATTATGAGCCCCAGCTCCCTGTCTGAGAAGCACTTGCCTCCACAGGTTTTTTTTCAGTCTGCCTTTTAGGGAATTCAGTTGTGTACTTGCTTAAAAAAACCTGGAAACATGCCATTCCACAGATAATACTAGCATATTTCTGTAGGGAAAAAGAAAAGCCCCAAACCAGACATACTGAACCCCAAGTACTCTTAATTCATTGTTTTCCCACACAAAGATGCTTGCTATTCACCTCTCAACAATTTTATCTAGCCAGAAAAGCAAATAAGGAGGCTGAAAGAAAGCAAAAAACCCCAAAACAGTACTGTGCAAAACTACTAGCCACATTTATGATTGCAATGTGGAGACAGGATCAAGTGGAGGTGAAGGAGATACAAGATTTTGTGTTCCTTCCTAAAATCAGTTCCAAGATTATGTCTGCATTTTTTTGTTATACACCACAAGAATAAAAATAGAAACAAAAAATTGGTTTCTAAGTGAATGAATATTGTATCAGTAATTTCAGAGTGACCTTATTTTAACAAAATGATACTTTCAGGGAATGGTGGCTTTTAATTTGAGAATAGTAGGGTCCCTACTCCCTAGATCTTTAAACATAAATCTTATTTTGTACCTCTATTAGGAATAGGTTAAATATATATTGGGACCAAGCCTGTCACAACACTGAAACACAAAGCTTTAACTGAAATAGAAAATCAGCTGCACCTGTCTGTTGAGATTCTCAATAGATTAAAGAGACTTTAGTAGTTTCTGGCTTGATTACTGGGTTGTTTACTATTTTAAAAATACTGTTAAACTTGATTTAGTTTAATATATATTAATATCCCATCAAACTAATGAAAGTTACAGAATAGCTTGTTACCTTATAGAAGCAGCAGAATTAAACACTGCCTCGTCTTATCAGTTTTTCAGGTAGACAGTGAATGGAAGAAAGTCATCTTAATTAAAGACAGATCTGAAATAGTCAAGAACAAAAGAAGCAAAGTGCCAGTACTTTCAATTTGAATTGGTGAGCATTTCTGAGATAGTAAACTATTAAAAAAAAAATTAACTTGTGGAAGATTGACAGAATCACAATGGGAAAAATGCATTCTTCTTTCTTAATGCTGTAAATAATATCATTATTTCCTCCTTTTTAAAATTGTGCTTTTGACTGAAGAAGTTGCAAAGCCCTTCCCAGCTACTAACACATATTACTTCACTTTAGGGCAGACTGAAATAATTAGATATGTTTCTTTGGTAAACAGGACAGGGCACAGAAAGAAAGGCATTTCCCTCTTGGATAGAATTAATTAAGTATCCAAGTTATAGATATGCAGCCATTTCTCTGGGGAGATTTAAGTTGATCTCCAAGTCACATGAAAGACAAAAGTTCTCTATCTTAGTTCAGAGAATGCAGTAACTCACATTTGCTCATGTCTGAAAGCTTAGTTAAGAACTCCTAGGAAAAATGCAAATGCTTAAACTGTATCATAACAGTAAAGTTACTTTATAGGACCATGTTCCTGTGTTCAAGAGTCTTCTGATGAAGCAGCAAGCAGAATCCCCTACTTCTTAATTCTTAGTAAAAATGTGTGTATGCAGTGTGTCCCTCTCTCTGTCACAAGCAGGAAGGTAGACATGCATCATTTGAGAATTTATATCATTCATGGAGAAAGAACAGCGAAGGAAATCATTATGTACTGTAATGTCTCCTGCTGGTTTGTGTTAGGGAAATGCTGAGAGACAAATAGAACACAATATTTATAAATAATTCCTCAATACTTGTTATTCTTTTATTTTATGGTAGATATTCCAAGACATTCCAGGCAGAATTGGACTGTATGCTTCTAGGTATTCGATAGATTTATGACAAAGAGCCTTCCCTGTTGAAATTTACAATCTAATTATAAGAGAAAATAGATGGGTACACTGTCCTGAAACAAGTAAATTGTGGTTACACAGCTATGGATCTTGTTTTATTATGCCTCATGTCATAACAGGTTTCATATTTTTTCTCAACTACATGTCTTAAAAGAAATAAAGTTGTAATTACCCTGGCACAAAGCTACTATTTAAGAGAAAGGACAGAATATTAATATGCTGCTTCTTGTTTTGATTTGTTCTGCTTAAGTATCAAATTTAATAAAAAAGAAGTAAAGAATTGAGAAAGGTAAAGAGAAACATAGGAAAAGGAGGGATTCCTGGAATTAATATATGATTCAAAATCAAAGGGTATGCTAAAGAAAAATAAGTGTTCCAGGAATTTCTACTGGGAGAAAAAATGACATGTAAAAGTTAATTTTGGATCAAAAATAGATCTAATTTTGCTTTCCTTTATGAAATTTTCAAAATTCAACAGTCTTCTTCATATACCATTTCAACATGGATTGTTCATCAGTCACTGCCTTAAAAATTATAAACCCAAATCCAAAATAATCCCTTATTTTTAATAAAGGACACAAAACCTTATTCTTAATAAAAGACAATCATAGACTAGCTAAAATATTATCATGTTAGCTGTTCTTGCTTGCAACCTGCAGAATCAATTGAAAATTTCTGGCAAGCTCACATAAAGTTAATATTTTGTGATGTA
Organism: Leucosticte australis; assembly: GCA_025504685.1. Classification (NCBI taxonomy): domain Eukaryota; kingdom Metazoa; phylum Chordata; class Aves; order Passeriformes; family Fringillidae; genus Leucosticte; species Leucosticte australis. Next base: position 40,768,138 of record JANIJU010003063.1, read on the forward strand.
GGATAGCATTCCTATATAGAATATAGAGTTTTGGAACTGGAAGAACACCTTTTAAAATGAACTATTGTATGGTTTCAAATAATAGATATTGACTTTGGGAATAAAAAAGGCAGTAAAAATATAAGTGTAACACCAGAAAATAAGGGGTCGACTGTGTATAAAAAAAACTTATTATTAAAGGATTTCTGTAATAATTTCTTTGCTTCCTTTTCTCTCAAAATTGATCTGGAATAATATTTTTGTTGGTGATGCTTTCCACCATGTAGGCTACCTTCTAGTTTATAATGTATGATGAAATTTATGTCTGCAGTCCACAAATGTTTTGCAAGAGAGCAATTATTGTTTCTAGGTCCTTAACAATATATTCAGTATAAATATGGAAAGGCAAATGGAATATAACACAGCAAACACCACTTCTGAGAAACAGAGAAAAGAAGACACTGAAGTACTGAATTAAAATGGATTTACAGAACAATCAAAACTTTATATGTGTATAATTTTATACAACAATGTATATTGACAACTTGCAAAAATATTCAAGATATCCAAAATGGAAGTAGAAAAAGAAGAAAAAGGGTTTTTTACAAAGAAAAAATAATAGATTCTTAGTAAAATAATATGTGTTAAAAAATACATTTTATTTAGAAAACTGTATGTAAATTATCTAGGTAAAAGAAAAAAATAAGACATTTTATTATTATATGAAATTATCATAGATATATTTGGTCTTACATGAAATTCTCAGTTCTCACCAGCCTCTTTCATATGATTTTTTTCTTTCTATGGTATTTTAGTTGTCCTCTAAAAGTTTTAATCTAAATATTTAATTTGTATGCAATTTAATTGAATTGAAGAGTGATTGCAATTCAAAACAGTACAAATGGTGTTGTTCCTTTGCAATTTGTTATTAGGTATTGTAATGATAATAAAAAAGATGTAGAACTGTGAGTTTCAATGAGATTTTTACTTAGATTTCAGGATACAATGATCCAGTGATGATTAGCTGAAGAACTAACCATATAGACTGTTCTGTACTAGTATTATTTCTACATTATAAAGTTTTCAAAATATTTCCAGAGAATTATTAATTTAAAAATGTATTTTATTATGATTCTTCTAATTAAAAAATATTCACCACCTCCCTCCTTCTGTGATATAAGAATTTTTTTTCTGTGACAGAAGATTTTTCTTTCTAGTTATTTTAGAAGGTACAAAAGACACAGCTCAGCCTGCTTTCCACAGCATTATGGGTGACATTCAGAGAATGTCAGCTGGAGCATCTAAATTTGCCCACAGAAAAGAAAAAATATGGGAAGGAAAGGTACTAATGAGCTTTACTGAAATGACCAATATGCAACAAATGTACAAGATAGATTCTACAATAAAAGAAGAATATGAAGGGTACCATTTTTTTCCCAAACAGTAACAAAATAGCCAATATTTTTTGTGCTGGATAAAGTACTGAATAACCATTTTATTACAATTATTTAACCAAGACCAGAACTGGATTCTCTGCATATGAAAATACAAAATTACTTATCACATTCTTTGAACAACTGTGTGACATGCATTTTATAAACCAGACCATTAGAGGGAATATAGCTTTAGACTTGTAGATTAATCTTATATTAGGAGTGTTTTTTAAATGTTTATGAAAGTACTTGGGAATTTGGAAAGGCTAGCAATGAAGAATATTAAATTTAAAATTGATTAGCTTTAAGTAATTACAATTGAGACTGTTTGCAGACTATTAGGTACTCTGAACTGCAGAGAAAAGTCTCTGAACCAAGGATGGGAGACTTGCAGTCCTCACTATGATGAAAACTTTTAAAACTCACTGTTTAATCTAAAACATCCATGTTAATGTATACAAAACAATAATTGGATCTTCTAATGCAGAGACAATGGAAAAGGCAACATAAGCAAAGGTAATCCATCTTCCAAACTATATAATTTCCAAAAATGTCAGTGCTTGAGATTTGAATTTATCAGTGATTACACTTTGTCTCTCATTCATGTCCAAATAATTCAAAGAACCTGTTTACTGAGAAAATTACTAAAGTAAGTGAAATTAAAACTTTATTTCAGCTAGTTTGCAATAGGAAGCACATACCATTGTGGTATTTCTAAACTTACAAAGCACTCAGGTTTATAATTCAATCATTCTCCTAGATGAATGGAAAATGAGACATGCAATAGTCTGGTTGATAAATTTAGTTTTTCCCCATATGCTAAGTAATCCCCTGTTTTGTGAATTCAGGGATTCATAATTCTTTTATTATTCAGAACTATTTAGAGGTCTCTATCTATAAATCACAGCATGTTGATCCATCACCATATGGCTCCATCTAGGCTTGCATTGCCTCCCTGGCTGGCAGCACTGCACCATTGCCTTTCTGGTGTTCCATTGAGAGCTTTCATAAGGTGCAAGGAAAATTGTCTCCTTAATATAAAACTGATTGCAAAATAAAGATGATATAAAACCAGCTGAAAAATTTTTGACAAGAGTTTCAGAAAGAAATGAAATGGTCCATAGAACTAAAGTAGAATTGCAGTGCTCCTTGCCTCACAGAGATTTCTGAGCCAGTTCTCTCTTCTATCATCCTTCATCTTACCTTTCTGACTTCTTCTTCCACAACGCTAATGAGTACTGTGTGCATTCTAAGGTTTTTGAGATGTGCTCATTAAAGTAAGACCTTTCAAAATACTAAAACCTTTTGAAAAACTTTCAATCTGAAATCTCTGTACTCTGTTTTCCTTCCCAAGCAGTCAGAAAGAAAGTTAGACAAGTGATCATCATAATTGCCTTGCCTGCCAAGCAAAGTCTGCACTAGTGTTCTAGTTCATACCAGGAGTGAGGTCTTGAAGTAGTCATACCCACCTAGTGAACATTGGTTCAAATTTCAGATTTGGACATAAAGACTGGATTTTGAGTTTGGTTTTGATAATGCAGAACCAGATAATGTTTTCTAAGAGCACAGCTAATGATGTCAAAATTCTCAGTGAGTCAAGAAGAAAATACAATAGAAACTAAAACCACACAACATATATGTAGTTATAACCTCACCTCCATCTCCTGAAAAGTCATTTTATTGGGCTGAAGTAGACCACCTCGCAAGAACGTTGATGAGAAAGAATAATTTCAGACCCAATTTAAATTCAAAAACTGTCCTGATCGAAGTGATATTGTGGAATGATTTATAGCAAAAGCAGTACTTCCCAGAGTTAAAAATACCTTTTCATAACATATATAATATACTGGAATATAAAGAAAAGCATTATTTTACACCTTATTATTTTAAGATGATCAGAGACACAAATTCTCAGTTCACATATTGGATGGTTTCAAGATGTGGAATAAATTATCAAATTCTGTCAAACAGCATAGATATAACCCTCAGTTTAACTTTATCTAAAATCAAAGCACTTACAAACTTTAAAATAAGGATGATCACATGAGCATAATTGGTTTTTTAACCAATCAGGGTTTAATTTCTTCAGTAATCTATAATTTGCACAGGCAGCTAGTTGGCAAAGGGAAAGGAAGTTAATTAACAAGAATTGTTCCCAGAGCTCCGCAGATATAATTAATAATGTAGGTATACACAGTCACAAATGATGACGAGGAATACTGAATTGTCTTATATGAAAAATGAGGGGTAAAACCCTCCAGTAACAGTAGTTTGTCCTACCTTGTGAAAGAAACTCTTAATACTTTTGCACCCAGGAGAAAACATACAATGCTCCATTTAGGTTTTGGAAAGTTATTCTCACACACACACATTTCAAAGAATGGCCCTTAGAATAAGGCAATGGTTTTGAACATTAGCTTGTAAGTCTTTGCATCAGGTAAACTACAGGATAGTAATTTAACCTTCAATAGTTATTGATCTGTATCTAGTGCTTGGCCACACACAGAATTCCACTCTCCCTCATCATTTAAGTGTTGCATTAGGTAAAGGTGGATGAGGCATTTTATCTGAGATCCGGACACTGCTTGCTCTTTGAGTCACTCCCTACTCCTGGTAAGAAATCTGAAACAATGGGTCACTTAATATATTCCTTGTGGGGTACTTGGGGTTTTTTTCACTTCTGTAATAATTACGCCAGAAGTATTCCTTTACTTTGGATGGCACAAAGTGTTTTAAATGAACAGTCTTGGGTAAGTGGGTTTGCTAGTCTCCTGTGAGCTAAGGCGTAAGCAGTGCTGATTCCAAATCAACCTTTCAAACAGCAGCAGCAGGAAAACATTAGCAGGTGTGTGTATGTGAGCACATTGCAGCCAAGAGAGAGTAGCTCATGTGGTGCTATTGCTCCTGAAATGATAAAGCACTGGAGTGATGATCCATTACAAGCATCAGACTAAGATATAACCTCATTCATCTGAGCAGCTACTCAATCCAAAAGACATAAAACATACCTTGTGCAAAATGCAAGCAATTCTGGAAAATGTAGGGGGGTTGTTGTTATTGAGCATCAAAATTGGCAGCATATTAAGCAGTACTAGTATTTCAAATTCTTTCCTATTCCAAATTGCAAGAAGAGCAATTTAAAATGTGTGATACTTACAGGTAACTGCCCATGAAGGTTGAATTAGAGAATTGGAATAGAATGTGTCCCCAGAAAGGGGCCAAGCATTGATATATTTGCTGACATCATACAAAAGATCTGTAGCTTGAAATCTGGAGGTGAAAGAAAAGCCACTTATACAAGAAATGAATATATAAGTGACATGATAGCAGTCTCTTCAGGAGAGCCATGTCATTAAGGTAAAAGAAGTGACCTTGTGGAGTAACAGATGGATGACAGGAGAGATGGCTTTAGCTGTAGGCATAATAGAAGGAAGACATGGAACTGCTGAGGCTCCAGCCTGCTCATTTTTGGTGACTACATTTTGGCCAAAGAAAGAAAACTAAGATTTCAAGGAAGTAAAAATTGTCCCTTGTCAATAGGAAAGTGCAACTAAGTAAAATCAGAGCTAGACATGAGGAATCTGTAGGTCAGAAATCTTAGAAAAAATCATAACTTTATCCTTTCTATGCATCTTATATAGAAACTGGCTCTATTGAGATATTGCCAAAATTATTTAACTTAGCCCACAAAACTGAGATGCCATATGAAAATTAAAAGTAAGAATTTTTAATTGAGATCATGACATTTTCAAAAGTGAAGGAATTTTAAAAGTATGAAATAAAATCTGAATTTTAATGTTCAAACTTTTAAAATTGATATTACAGAAAGAAAATTTGCTAGGCAAAGAAAAAATCTGTAGGAAGTATATAACAAGAGCAATGTGTGAAGCATAAGACAATTTTATCTTCAGCCTATGATAAGTAACTTCATGTTCATGGACCAAAGCTAAAAATTAGATATTATTGAAGTAACCCAGTACTCAAGCCACACCAGAGGTATTCAAGATTTATTGGAAGATATCAGAGAGGAAGTTTTAACTCTTTTACAGGATATTATGGATGATTTGTATCAAATAAAGGACATCCAGGTGAAATATAAGTATGTTTCCATCAAGAGTCAGGAGAGAAAATGTCTTGCCTACAAATAATAATAATTTAAAAAAATTAGACACAATAAAGACAAAGCTACACAAATAAGTTATGTTGCTACCACATCTATTGAAAAACAAGAATCACTTAGAACTAGCTTTTCCACACAGGTGATGTACCCTCTAAGAGTTTACATGTCCCATTTAGCTCATCATTCCATTTACTCTAAATAAATACTTCCTTTTAGGATATCTGCTTTATCCCTTTAAGCACAGCAACACCCTCCTTATGACAGGTTTGACACATCTCCAGTGATAGGACCTGAGGGAATGGCAAGAATTTGTGCCAGGAGAGGTTTAGGTTAGCCTTAGGATAAGGCTCTTCAAATCAGAAAATGGTTCTTCACCCAGAGGGTGGTTGGACACTGGCACAGGGTCCCCAGAGAAGTGGTCGCTGCCCCAGCCTGACAGAGTTCAGGAAGGGTTTGGACAATGCTGGCACCGGGTGTGACCCTTGGGGTGTCCTGTGCCGGGCCAGGAGCTGGACTTGATTATTCTTCTGGGTCCCTTCAAACACAGGATATTCAATAAGTTATTCATTGTAACAAATATGCCAGGGTCTAAAAGAGAGGCCTTGCTGAACAGGCTTAGAAATAAGAAATTGTAGGGAAGATGTCAAGATTGTCAAAAAACAACTCAGGACCAAGAAGACCCTATTCCTTGTATTGAGTCTTTTTTATTTGCAGAAATGAAACTACTTTGACATGAAACAATTTCTCAGATGCACTCAGGCAGAATGGGGACTTTGTTTTCAAATACTGTAGAAAATGGTACATGTGGTAGTGTTATATTTATGGTCATGTACAACATACATAAACAACATGGGTACAATGTGGTTGAAACCCAAGCTGGTTACACCCAAAGAGGAAGAGGACTCAGACCTTGGTGGTAGGTACAGCATGGCATATCACACCATATAAACACACTGCATTAGAGTTTACTGTAATAATCTATGCATAATAAAGACATCATATATTGCCTTATATGGTTGCCAGACCAGAGCACAGGAATAAGGATTTCTTGAAGGCCACAAACGATTCCTAAATTTTACTAACTTCTTAAAGCACTGTATTGATCTGAGTTAGGTATTGCTTTGGCCTTCCACAGTGATAGTATTATAGGCTTCTGTGCTATTATTCTATTTTATTTTTAGAAACATAACCCCATGGGAATAAAGGAAGCTTTGTTAGAATAAAGCTGCAGTGAAAACATAGATTTTATTGATCAAAATATCTCAACATACTTTTTTCTTTAACAATGAGGAGTAGAAGAATATTATATCCTTTCTATTATGTTGTTTTTGAATAAGACAGTACCGGAGATTTTTCTTTCAATTTGAATGGCAAGAAAATCCTAAAGGAGAGAAACCAGAACACAGTTCTAGACATATTTGGAGAAGAAAAAGAGAGAGAAATGTAGTGGGATCACAAATCATTGTCACGGACTGGCATAGCCAGTTATTGGTATAACACTAGTTCAATGGAATGAAAGCATTTGAAAAACAGAGGAAAATGAACAATTTTACCTAGAAATTGTGAAGTACTAGAAGATAACAGTGAAGGAAAGGTCAGAATTAGAAAAAAAAAGAAAGTCAGAAACTCTGTCAAAGAAGTGGATTTGTAGGAAAGATGGGTGACCAACAATGCTAAAAGAGGTAGAAATAAACAATAGTAAATATGAAATAGAGCTGAAGGAAAAGTAGTTGTTTATTTCATTTTGCCACTTTAGTTCACCTTAAGACATTTAGCATTCTACTGCAATGTAATGCATGACAGCAACAATAGAATAAAATGTCATTGACCCACATGGATTGACATAATCCAGTACAGCTGTTCTCTTAGCAGTGCAACCACTGTGATGCATACCAGTGTAGAGTGACTAAAAAAGGAAAGGAGGAAGCTTCAGCCTGCCTGTTATAATATTAAAAAATATGAATTTCTACATAGCCTTCCTTACTTTCCCCACCCTCCCTCTCAGAGAAATTATGTCCCAAGATTTTATTAGGTCTCTTCAGGTAATCCAAACGCAATAAAATAAACAGAAAAAAATGCAAAAAAACTGTTTAAATTGTGTACCAATCTAGATAGTAGATATTTTTGTCAGGTAATTTATAAATCTGCTTTTTCTATTAATCCTTTTCTGATCATAAAGCTTATTCCAATACATTTATAGAAGGACCATGGCTGTACTTCATGCAAAGATGACTTCATCAAACTATAATGTGCACTCTGCTGCCCACTACAACCTAGATGATAGAAAAGAACAAAAACTTTAATGGACTAGAAATAAGGAGGACTTTGTGACACAGGTGCTCTTAAAAGATGTTATCCCTTTTTCTCTTGATCAAGCTGCAAATAGATCACTTATATTTGTAAAATTTTGTAGACTATCCTTTCAGCTGTTTACATCTTGAAGGTTAGATTTTATTGAGGAAGAGCAGTAGGCAATCCAATCACACACATACAAAAAAATGTTCAAAATATTTTTGCAGATAAAATCATGTTCTTGGCCACCCAGTGAAGTCTTTGGTATGCCTTAAAACTTAATTTTCAAAATTTAAGAGTAGTTGCTTGGGGTTTTTTGGGTTTTTTTTGAGTTCTATTGAAAAAACAAATTCAAAATTCACAGCTATAGTCTCATTTCTTTACACTGACTTATTTTGAAAGAAAATTACTTCATTAATAAATGGAAAGACTTTGTAATATAATTTTTTAATCTGCCAATAAAAGTGCCACAAGCTGAAGTTAAGGGCTCTTTTTATTTGCAAACTTTTCTTACTTAAGTGCAAAATATATCAGTAATAAAAAGGTATCATAAGAATAGCAAATTCTTTCTTTTCAAATATCCTTGACTACAAGACATTAGTGTAAGGGAGATTAATTTAGTGCACTTAAATTATTCACATTATTTTCACAGAATGGATGGGATTTAATCTAAGAAAAAAGAAAATTTTCAGTAGGATAGTGAAATAAAAGAGCAATACATATTGGAAGCACAGTGTTAAAACTGAAGACTTATAATAATAATACTTGATAAAGTGCAGTTATGATGGATTTTCTGAGGTATTAAATAGTTTCCTTTTAAGTCAATCAGATCAAGATATGGATGGTCAAAGATTTGAAATACGATGGGTAAGACCCAAGGTGAAGCTCAAAATGTATGTCCAATCTTGAAGAAATTCAAAATAAAATTAAGTTAAAACAAAAGCAACAAAAAAAATCAGAAACTATGAGAAGTTAAGCTACTGTTGATTTAATCAAACCTTATTTATTCCCAGTAGGGACAAAGGAAGACAAACTGATGCAAACTTCAAGTATTTTCATGTAAATCATTATGCAAATTAGTTGTAGCACTCTGGTCCTTGAAAAGTTGCCACTGTGGCTTTTTGTGTGATGGAAGTTGTAATCCATATATCTAGGCAACAGAAGAAGACTACAGTTTAAGTGAAAGCCAGAAAAAGCAATTTAAGGAATTAAAACAAAAAAAATTAGAGAAACAACAGCATCAGCAGTGTCCTCTAGATAGGCATATTTTTTCGTTAATTTCCTCATTGTGCTCCTTAGGTGTTTCTGAAGCAATCAAGTGATACTGGAGTTAGGTATTAGCTCTTCATTCTGTTTAGGTCTTTGTATACTGACAGAAGTTTCTTATGAAGAAATTAGTCAGATTTTATCATTACATTGAAGTATTTTGGCAAGACTAACAGCATACATTTGGCTCTTTCTCCACCATAGTTGTACTTTTTCTTAACCCTGAATAGAAAGTTTTTCCTGTGCTATTGTCAGTTACGTCAATTGCATTCCTGCCCTTTACATTACCTTCATTAAAAAAAAAAAAAGAAAAATGTGTATATATTTTTGTTTCCTTCCTTCTATTATGCCTATAAAACACATTATAAATCAATGAAAAGGATTTCTTGCTGCAGTTTATCTCACTTCAACCTACTTCCTCCCTTATCCATGTGCATGAAGGCACATGCTCCCTCACATGCCCGTTTCCCAGCCAGTTAGTCATGAGAAAGAAGATGAGACTGAACTAAAGCAGAAGAGAGGGCAAGGATGGAAATGTGAAGCCAGAATGAGTAACTGGAAAGGTAACAACCACCAGAACATGCACACAAGTTATGTCACTGATCCTGCTACCTGAAGATCCCCCTGCCTCTGAGACTCACCACTGACAAAGCAAACGTTCAGAAAATGTTCATTGTGTGTGCATGAATTTCTGTGCACTGGGCATGAAACAGAGACTTGGGTTTTGTAGTTATGGCAGTTACTGCATGTGACCCCCTGGATGATTTGGCCTGAACTTCCTGACTGGATTTTTATGTCAGTTGAATGATGCAGATAGTAATTTTCTGAGTCTTTGCTTTGTTAGATTTGGCCTTTCTATGACCAGAGCATGATCCCTGGAAACAACTTCATCAACAGATTGGTTTAATTTCCTTCTCTTTGGAAAGAGACAGCTTGTATCAGCTCTTGAACCTTCAAATGCAGAAGGGCATGGCTGAAGCCTTCTGATATAATTGTTTTATACAATTTTGCACAACTTTATTTTAAATAGGAATTTTAAGGATCTTTTAAATGTAGAGGAAGAAATGACTAGATGGAGCTTTTACTTCCTCAATAGCTATCAATTAATGAATGATCAGTTGGAGAGGAAACCTTACAGATTTTTTCCTTGATAATGCATATGAGACAAATTGACGACACCTTCCAAATATGGAAAACATATCTCCTCTCATTGCTCATCTCTTTTCTTCTCTGTGCTTTCCTGGTGTGGGGGTGGTGTTGACAAGCTCCAAATTTCAGTGGTGTGCCCACTCCAGGATATTCATGATTGCATAAAGCACAGCTTGAAAGGCTTCCCAGAAAGAATGCAAAACAGCTGAGTTCTGTTACTCTGCCCCAGAATCAAAGGAGATGATGACACCTTTCTCAGCAAGACAGAAAAATTTTCATCCCCAATATCAACTTTAGGGGAGATATTATACTCTAGCAACACTGATGATAGAACAGATGATGCTAGAACATATTGTGACATTTATTTGCATGTCACATGGCTGTAAAACTTGATTGCCTGCATGCAAAGTGACTTCACATAATAGATCAGACACCAGCATTTTCAGTACTTTCTAATTATGGGTGCCAGATGTGTCTTGTACAGTCTCTGGTGAAATTTTCTATTCAGACCAGAAGTGGCCCAGAAGGGCCCAGTTTTCTCAGGAAGCTATAGGGTCAGATAGCCACATAATGTGCAAGGAGACAGGGCACTTAAAATAGCACTCCATTAAGTGTGCTTTCAAAATAATATATAATATAATAATCTGAGTGGTGAGGAGATTAAATAGGATGAAAATAATGTAGCTGTGCATCAATTCCTTTGGATTTTTTTTCCTTTAGCTAAAGATGGATAAAGCTGTTCCATTTCCTTGGAGTCCTGTGTGAAATCACAGTGGAACATCTTTTTGAAACATGAAAAAGGGAGATCAGGGACAAACAATCCTTTCAAGAAGGGGCAGCTGAATATAGGGCATGTAAAGACAAAAAAAAAAATACTGAGACAAGAGGAAGATGGGATCGATGAGGAAAGAACAAGAGGAATTACTAAGGAAATTGAGTGCAACAGCAAATATAAAAATGTATGAGACATGTTCTATATCACTGAAGATGAACTCCAAAGTGTGGGCTGAGATCCTGATTTCTATTTGTTCAAAACTTTCTGTCGGCACATATGAGATAGTGCATTCTTGAAGATTGTGCCTGATCATTGATCCATTTTTTTTCCCCTATTAAAGAAACTCCTGATTAGCTCTTACCCTCTGGTTTCAGTCAAAAGGAATCTGCTCACCTGCACGAATTCCACCCTTCATGAAGAGCAACCCAGAAAGTGGACATGAAAATAGATCCACTACAAAAGCACACTACTCTGGAAATGCATTGATACCAAGCACAATAACTGCTAGAATTTTTTCATATCAGGAAAATATTTACATAGAAGTAAATGATATATAGCAAAATATAGAAAAAGTTACATTTTTTACACATGAAATTCATTGAATTAACTGGTTTTTTAAAATCTAAATGGAGAAATAAGTTTATGAAATATTGGCAAGTTTACCTTCTAACACAAATAATTAAGATGCCCTGAAATTGGTCCAATTTATATAATTGTGGCAACTGATGCTCATTCACTTTTGAGACCAAGGATGCTTATCTTAAGTCTGAGCTAAAGTGCTAGATGAGTAATATATTCAAGCAATGCTTAGAAATTATCTGACTTAGAAACACTGGCTGAGATGGAACTCATATAGCATACAATTAGTAGATTCAATTTTCCACAGCTTGATTTGTCACAAGCATTAAATTTGCATAACTTAAAAAAGTCCTGCCTTGAAAGAAAGTACTTTAAAAACAATTTATATAGTGGTTTTTCCTTTTAGTGACACAAGCAGATGAACTAAAATTTATTTAAAATGCAGAAGGCAGTCTAAATATCATGTTTAAAGTACAGAAACCCCCCTCCTTCCAGTGAGTAATAGTAATTACCATGTAGGTGTGAATCACATAAAAAAATTAATTGATTCTTTTGTTTTATGTCAAGTGTTGTTTTCTGGTTTGGTTTATTTTGGTTTTTTGGGGGATTTTTCTTCTGCTGGGGCTAATTATTTTTTCACAGTGTAGAAACTGAAATTTGTGCATCACTTGGAAAGATCTGTGATCTTTCTAGATGAAAAATAAATTATTGTTTACTTCTACATAAGCAAAATTTCACTTTTTTCTGCATTACTTCATATGTAAGTACTTCATACTTAAAAAAATATTCTTTACCTGAAACAATAATTTTCCCATTACTTATGTGTTTTATATCACGAAATTGCACTGAGACTCTTTAAAGTCCAATTGCAATAATGGGGGAAAAATGTTGGGGAATGAAATTTAAAGATATTTTTGTGAAATCTAGTTCAAGTTCAAACATTCTAAGGCATATAGACATCCGATGAAAGCACAACAGTTTTTCTTCGCATCATAGGAGCAGTGAATGATTTGGGGTGTTAGGGAACTTAAAGATCATCTAGTTCCAATCCTTCTGCTGTGGGCAGGGGTGCCACCCACCGGAACAGGTTGCTCAGAGCCCCATCCAACCAGGTCTTGAACACTTCCAGGGATGGGACACCCACAACTTCTCTGGGCAACTTCTTCAACTGCCTCATCAACCTCACAGTGAAGAATTTCTTCCTAACATAAAATCTAAGCCTACTTTCTTTCAATTTGAAGCTATTTCCCCTTGTCTCGTCACTACATACCGTTGAAAAAGTCTCTCTCCACCTTTCTTGTAAGTTTCCTTCAGGTAGTTGAAGGCTGCCAACTAGGTGATCTTCGAGCCTTTTCTTTTCCAGGTTGAACAACCCAAATTCTCCCAGCCTGTTTTCATAGGAGAGGTGCTCCATCCCTCTGAACAAAATCTTTTTATTTTCCTGAGAAAAACCTTGCAAATTCATTTTCTTGCTGGCTTGAATGATTTTTTTATGCCCATGTCCAGATCTTGTTTTTGAAGGCCTGGGAAAAACAGATGAGTTCACAAAATACTAAGGTACACAGGAGACAGTACTGGGTGCTCAAGCCTGTCTGATCTCTGTGTTTTAAACAGTCTTTGGAATGAAAGTACATGTAAAAAGTTAAATAAAATGATATATTCAGTTTGTTAAATTGCCCTTCACTCTTTCACTAAGTTACCTGTGAGAATATTCAGAGATTTATCTCAGAAACACAATGATAATTTATTTACATGTTTATTAAATATGTCGTTTCTCAAAGATTTCTCTCTAAATTCATAGAAAAGCAGACAGCCTATCTTGTCATTTACCCCCCTCAACATACAAGGTTGACGAGGTTATTTATCTTTCCATGAAAAAAAAAAAATAGTCTGTGTGTAGTGTTGGCACCATTTGTGGTGAAAGATTTAAAATATTACCTGAAAAATATCAGAGACAGAAAAATGAAAGATTGTGCAAAGTTAGGAGGACACATGATACAGTGCAGCTGGTTGTCAGAGGGCTCAGTCTGCACAGTCCATCTCACCTGCACTATTCTGTTTGGAATAGGATTATCCCTGCAAAGAATGCACTGCAACGTTATACAAAAGGAATAGTAGCATTTTAGGGATGCATATGATTTAAGTGTTTTGGAGTGTGATAATACATTTAAAACTGTGCAATATCCAGGCTAGTCTGTGGCATTCTAAAATCCTCAGTGATGCAATGCTGGTGTCAAACCGGTCTGAGTAACTCACAGAAATTCTAAATATCATTTATTCCACAGAAGTCTGCAAGACCTAGATGGACAATATCCATTATGTTTCACCCATTCATTTTTGGCAGAGTAGTTTTACAGCAGAACTTGAATTCATTCGTTCCAGAAAACAGAAATAACAAAGCATAAAAATAGAAAGTCAAATTATTTTTCCACATGTTAAGTAGAAAGATCTTTAAAGAGAACATCAGTACTGACCTAAGGAATATGAATAAACATCCCCTTTTCCAGCAGGATCTAATATGTGTATTCAAAAGACTAGGGAAGTACATGTTTAAAGTCCATTTTGTATACTTCTTTCTTTAAAATCTTAAAGAGCAATCAATTTATTTTTTTTCCCTAAAGTAATACTTTTAAAAAAGTTTCATACTGAATTTAATGTTTAGAAGAATCTTTTTCCTTAAATTTTGGCTAGGTATATATTTTGACATTCTAAAATATCCAAAGGGTAAGATCCCTTATTTTTAGATTCTCTTTGTGTGTCTTGATTTTGTCAAAATCAGATATTAACAGACAACAGTCATACCATGAAAGGGATGGAAAGTAAAAACTATCACCTGCAACACTGACAGTGACTAGATATATTCTAAAATACGTATTTTTAACCCCTTGTTTCCAGGAACTTAGTGAGCTTTCTATTTTAACTCTTTTTAAATACAGAGATATGGATAAGGATAGCCAATGTCTCAAGTATTGATTTTATTACGTGCTGTGTATTAGGAACCTACTTGTATGAAGCCCATCTAAAAACTTTTTAAAATGTTCTTAATGTATGGACTGATATAAAATACAGTGAATGTAGACAGGTTATACTGAAAGGTACTGCATGAGCTGCTCATGAAGGACCACTTGTCCAGTCTAGAAATTGCTACACTAAAACCAAGATCAGAAGCTGACACTTGCTCTGACAAAGGAGTATTTTTCATATGTATACCTAAAAGCATGGAACAAGACTTAATTGGTTCTTTCTTCCAAAAAGTATAGATGCAGGGGGAGATGCTTGAGGGAGAAAAAAAATACAGTAGGTTGGCAGAAAAGCGTGAAATAGACTTCTGTGTTTTTTTAGAGGGCTCAAAAAAGTATGTAAGCTGTGCAAACAGACTTCTTCCTGTACTAAAAAAGTGTATCTGATATCATCTGGTATGTGGAATGAATGTACAGAGAGGATCCATGGTGAGGTGTGTGTCAGAAAAGAATTTATCATGAATTAGTTGGTTTTAACAGAATAAGACTTTACAGATTCAAATCAAATGTAAATAGATGGAGTGATTTTCCTCCTATGTTTTCATGTATTTTATAAATATATCAGCCTATGTATATTTTGATATCATAAGTGCTCTTACATGTCTGCAAACTTAATTTAGCTCAAGTTAAAAATCAATTACATCCTAATTAAAATTGTTGATGATGTCTGCTGGGACATGTTTTCTAGTGGAAGGTGTCCCTGCCCATGGCAGGTGGGTTGGTCTCAATAATTTGAAAGCTCCTTTTCAACCCAGATCATATGGGTTATATCATATATCATATGATATATGGACTCTGCATAAGTATCACTGCATGTCTAGAATGTTTTCTAATCTTCTCACTATACATAAATGTTTTGAAGAGGAGAGAATGAGATTCTTTTGATCTACTATACCTATGCTTTTGATATTATCATACAGGTGCTGACTTGATAACCTCAGGGAAAATGCTGCCTTAAGTGACAATTTTGGAAAGATTTTTGAGAATTCCATATCTATAAGGAATTTGCTATTTTCTTCTAAATTAGTAACCATTTTTCCTATAATAGGATTTCTGCCCCTTAGTTTAAATATCCTTTTTATCTTCTCAAACCTTGCTTTCAGATATCAAAACTCCACCCTGTTGTTTTATACAGAGCAGCCATGATTCAAGACAAGACAAGAAAATGAAAAATTCCACTAAACCCGCTCAGAAGTAGATTGGAGAGATTAATCAAAAACAGGCTTTTGGAAACAAGTAGGGCCAACATAAATTGTGCAGACATGATCTGTTTGAACAAAGCGCTTACAATATTGAGAACGTGAGCTAATTTGATATTAGTTTAACTGAAATACTTTTTTCTGGAGGCTAGAAGTAAAAAAAAAAAAAAAAAAAAAGAGGAAGCCTAGTCTTCTGCCCTTTGTTTGACAAAAATTCACTCTCTTAATTTCTTCACTACATTCTAAGTAAATTTTATGAAAATAGATAACCATATATTTTTTCAGATTAAAGTGACAGTAATGCAAATTATGTGCATTTGTGCATTATTTAATGCACTGCATTTGGGAATTATTTTTATTTAATATTTAATTTGTTAATGCCCTCAGACTAAAAAACTGGTATTGAAAAATAATTATCTCTACAGAAAAGCACATTAACTGGAAAATTTGCCTTATTTTTGCTGTAGCAACATTCTCAAAAAGGTTTAAATGGAGTAGTAAATTAGATAAATTGCAACATAAAAAGTTTATTAAAATGACAGATGCTTAATTAATGTAGGAAGTCAATATTTTCACCATATATAAAGGAAAGTAATAGCATTTATAAGAAAAATCCAGTGTAATGATTGTGTTTTGTACACTAATTCTGCATTTAATTATCTTACTGTTAATATATTGTTGTTACTACTCTATCTCTTTACATAAAGGGATATCTTTATGTAAAAATTGGTACTAAATATACTCTGTAAAATAATCTAAATATAATGATCTGCTTTTGAAAATTTCAGTGTCCTTGAATACCAGTTTCAAATAGAATAGTACTTTTGATATAGTTCTACCATCATTCAAAGCAGAGATTCTGTGGTATGTTCATTTCTTTAATGATTTAGTTCCCCACTCTTGGCAACCTAGAAAATCTCTCCAATAATTTAATTATTTTTGGCACAAGATTTGTCCTAAATACATTCTCCCAACATCTTTATTCTATCTAAGATATAGCTCTGATGGGAAGAGTTGTAAGCTTTGAGCTGCAATATTCTGCCTCTCTATCTTCCTGTGTCTTGAGACCAACAAATTGGAAATGATTGCTAAAATCAAGCCATGTAATTAGACAGCATAACATCTAATATACTCCTTTTGTCAGCTGGCCAGAAAGAGAATTTCAGTAAATGATACATTACACCGTGAAAAAACTCTTTCAAACAAGCCTGTTAATGATGATAAATAAAGAACTTGTGCAAAACCAAGCAATTAATCCTTTGGAAGCTTTCCATTGAAGTTGCTATTAAGGCATCAAGCAATGCAAGCACATTACATAAACAAATCCTTTGGGAATATTCCACTTTAGGTTAGTGCATTTTCTTGCAAACCCATCTGTAGTTTACTTCTTCCATAGCATTTCTTATTCACTAAAATATTGTCTTTATTTTAATAAAGGAACAATCAACAGCCATTCATAGAGGGAAGAATCAGTTAAAAAATACATCACAAGATGTAAGAATTTTAAATGTTCAGAGACATTGCATTTTATTTTCAGAGAAACAATATTGATTTATTTACTTGTGAAGCAAGGGTATTTTTTACTTCTCTACAGGGACAGAGCAGATTGCAATATTCTGACATTAATAATGCATTGGAAATAAAGAGGAATGGTAAGCAAAAAATTTATTCTGCAGCTTGTAAAAAATGTGAAGTGTCAAAAGGTTATGGAAAAATCCTCCCAGTAAACACTATTTCAAATTACAATCTTGTAAAGCAGTTTCTCAGTGTGCAGGCGACTAAGTAGATCAATGTCTCAGTACATGAGGAGGTGGTGTACATTGGTGTTTTCTGTAATTTTTTTTTCACAGGTCCACCAAATTATTCCCTGTCCATATTACGAGCTCTGGCTAGAAGCATAAAAGAAGGTAAAGAATAGTTTAGCAATTTTTTTACTCTGTAAACATGGAACTGCTCAGATTCCATCTTATTATTAGATCTGTGGAAAATCCTTTGTATGCTCGGTTTCAGTATAAATCCCATAAAATAACAAAAAAATAGCAAAAGTATCACAATAAAGTACTGAGGATTTTTGCTATGTCTAGCATAAAAGAGATACGGATATCAAACAGATAGGGGTGTTTTTTGTTTTTTGTTTTTTTGGTTTTTTTACCACCAAAATACACTGTAAGATTATTCTAACTAATGCAATTCTGAGTTAAAATATAAACACTTTTTCAGGTATAGATTGTATCAGTAGTCTGTCATTGACTATTTGCAGTTTAAGACTATTTTCTTCATTTACAAGATACCGTTCAAATAAAGAGAAATGCTAAACCTGGTGTTTTTTCCAAATTAAATGAATGGGAGGATTCTAAAGAACAGTAAGAACACAATAGATAAATTGATCAGTTCTATTATATTGCAGCAGGAGTTGTAGCAAAACCATAATAAAAGTACTTAGAAGTACTTTGGTCATGACCACTGGGGATTTCCTCATATCTGTAAAGACTGATAATGGAGAATATGGATATTGAATACTTATTTTTCTCCAAGAATGCAAAAAAATAATGGTGAAAATTCCTGAAAGCACTGACTCACAAAATCATCATACTGCAGACTGGTTGAAGTTGGAAGACACCATTCAGTCTAACCCCTGGCTCAAGCATGGCCATCCAGAGCCAGTTTCTCAGGACCATGTCCAGGCAGCTTTTGACAAGAAGAATAAGGTCAGCCTCTGCCAGTGTTCAGTTACCTTCACAGTAAAATTTTCCTGATATTCGGGGTGAACATCAAGTGTTTTTGTTTGTCTTTTGCCTCCTGCTTTATCACTCTCTCTCTTCTTTGCATTCTTTTAAATATTCAGTGGAAAGTTGAATATGAATCAGCAGAACCATCCCAGCCAGGAGGGCCACCCATGTCCTGGGGGGCATCAGGCACAGCATCACCAGCCAGGCAAGGGAGGGGATTGTCCCCTCTGCTCTGCACTGGGGCAGCCTCACCTCAAGTGCTGGGGCAGTTTTGGGCACCACAACATAAGAAAGACTTTAAAGTATTCCAGAGAATCCAAGAGAGGGCAAAAAAGATGTTGAAGAGCTTAGAGGGGAAGCTGTATGAGAAGTGTCTGAGGTCACTTGGTCTGTTCAGCCTGGAGAAAAGGAGACTGAGGGGAGACCTCATTGCAGTCTGCAACTTTCTCGAGAGTGGAAGAGAAGGAGCAGGCACTGGTCTCTTTTCTCTGGCGACCAGACTGGAAGGAATGGCCTGAGGTTATGGCAGGGGAGGTTTGTGTTGGATATTAGAAAAAGGTTCTTCACTCAGGGGTGGTTGAGCACCGGAATAGGCTCCCCACAGAAGTGGTCATATCGTTTGCAAAGTCCAAAATATTTTGGACAATGCTCTCTGGTACATGGTGTGACTCTTGGGGATGGTACTGTGCAGAGCTGGGAGAAAGACTTAATGATTCTTGTGGGTCCCATCTGTGATTCTGGCATTCAGACACTTCAGGCTAAGATCTATCTTGAGCCTTCTCTTCTCCCAACCAAATCATTCCGGCTTCCTAAGCCTCATCTCATAGGAGAGATGCTCCAGTCCCTTCATCATCTTTGTGACTTTCTTGCTTATCTTTGTCAGTCTCTTTTGTACTGGGGAATTCAATACTGGTCACAGTACTCCAGATATCTCTTCAGATCCAGTGCTTAGTACAGTGGAGGGATCCCCTCCCTCAACCTGCTGGCAGGACTCCCAAAAATATTATCCAGTCCAAGCTAATGTTATCCTCCCTTGCGGAAAATAAGTATTGCTGGCTTCTGACAAATTTGGTGACACTAGGATTTATGGGTCATCTCCTTCCTCTTTTTATTTATCAAATGTATGATATTTATTGCCATTTTAGCACTGTTTTCTATTAGTATCTTGTGTTGACTGAGATGCTGTTCTATAGTAAGATGTGGGTCAACTAAGTGCAATTGTGAAATACATGACCTCTGTCTGCCTAGATGGAAACCATTATTAGGTAGCTGTTATTTTCTGTAAATATTATTCATTTAGTTTAGCTAGACTAGAAGAGGGAAAGATGCTAAATGGAGAGTATCATAATGTATTCACTCAATGAAATATCTGTTAATACACATTTAATTATCCAAATGATTAATAAAGTTAATATTTATTATCTTTGTTTTTATTAAGAGACCAATCTTCCTGACACATCTCTTACACAGAGTGATACATACAAAATTAAATTCCTAACACACTAAACTTGGAAATAATATTAAACCATTTTTAACCAGGGAGCTGTACTGTTGTGGGTAAATCTTTTCTTAATATACCATGCTAGTTTGCATTTAAGAGTAATGGCTTAAATAGAACAAAAGCAAAAAAAAAAGACACCTCATCATGTTCTGTACTACATAGCCACAAGCGTAAAATCTGAGTGTCTGCAGAATCTACTGTGAAAAAAATATATCATGTATCAAGAGGGGGATGAGTGTGTGCAGAATCTACTGGGAAAGATATATACTATGCTGTGTCAAGGGGAGGGATGGAAACAGTAGAAATAAAAGTGTTTAA
Organism: Leucosticte australis; assembly: GCA_025504685.1. Lineage (NCBI taxonomy): Eukaryota > Metazoa > Chordata > Aves > Passeriformes > Fringillidae > Leucosticte > Leucosticte australis. Next base: position 40,788,498 of record JANIJU010003063.1, read on the forward strand.
ATTTGAAGGGGAGAAATATTTTTGCTCTGACTCTAAATTCAGTAAATTTTATTGATAAGAGGAGGCTGAGGGAGATTCACAATAAAAAAAAAAGGGTGTGGAATAATAGCTATGTCATCCTTGTCCTTTTTTTTTGTGGTGCATGGAGTAATGAGTAGCCTTTCCACACTCTTTCCACAGTAAATGCAGAAAAGTACTTAGTAGCCATCATGCTTATGTACATGACTATTTTAATCATTCTTTTTTCTGCCAAAAAAGTAATATTTTTCTTCACAGTCTATAAGCAGATTTATTTGGAGTATTTTCTTTCTCAAACAATGTTTTAACACCTGGTTAAATGACAAATGTATTCTCCCAATACAGGTACCTCAGCTGAGAAAGGACTACAGTCTGGAAAGTTTTACCCTCAGTGGGGATTGATTTAGACACTCTATCTTTCAAGCCTTTATTATGTCTGTGAAATAACTAGTCATCTTGGGCTGTTGAGAGGAATTCCATGTTTGGGGCTCAAGAAAAAAGCAGCCAGTCAATTGTTTTCATATATCAGAAGTACCCTAGAGGGGTTGACTCATTTTGGCAAGGATGATCTGCTGGGGATTGCAACAGAAATTCAATCTGTTTGGCAGAAATAAAAGACATGGTTTACCTTTTGGGCCAACATGTCACAACATTTATCACTTTGAAAAAAAATAGAAAAAGTTTTACTGTGATTGTTGCACATCCTCACTCATTATTATAAACTCTGAAAAACTATGATAAACCTAGGATGCCTGAATGGTGTTTCCAAAAATAAGTTCCCAATTTTTAACGTTGTCTCTGGAGAAAAAGATGCTGATCTTACTTGCAGTCTTGATGCTGACTTTGTGATTAGTCTTAGAAGACCTGTGTTTTCTGATTATATGGAATAGAAAAGACATGGATTTTTTTCTTTAAATGGGGTTCACTATCATTATCTGCTCCCAGCTCACCACCATTTGACTTGTTCTCCTGTTCTTTAAGCATAAACTAAGAGTTTGAAAGGTAAACAGAAACTCGTCCTAATCACATAGACATTTTCTACTTTCCATTTCTACTGAGGAAGTGATTTAACATTTGATTCTCTGGACTTTTGATGTACATTTTGCAAAAGACATTAATGTATATTAATGCTTTCTATCTCTAAATTTGCATTTTCCACAAGCAAACACTCAATATTTGTACAGATAATGGTCTACATACAATACATATTCACAAAATCTAGGTGAAAATGTGCATCGTACTTTACAGGATTCAATCAATTTAGATAGTTCTCATCTCTCTGGATGAATTTTCTAAGAAGGTCCATGATTCCTTTTCATTGTCATTTTATTGAGCTATTTCTTTGAATGCATGAGGGTGTTCATTTAATTTCGTTTTTGCAAGCTTGCATTCAAAATATAGTCATTACCTTTTCATTCCAATGCATAACCTTGAGGACAAGTTTACAATTGTACATGCTTCCAGAAATTCTGTCTGGTGGAGGCTGAAATAATTTACATTTTTTGTCTCAGCTGACTGAAATCAGTGTCAATTTTAATGTTACTTTTATGTCAGGGAGGAGATTCTAGCCCAACTGAAGATTTTCCAACTAATACAGTTATGGAAATAAAAGGATCTTCTAAGAGCACACTATCATTAGACTTATAATTTCTTATAATTTCTTCAGGAATTTCGATAATTATGTGAAGACAAACATACTAGACAGTATGAGAATAAAACACACAGAAAATTACAATTAAATACACCAAGAATCTATAATAAGAAAGATCTTAGATATCCCTCAGTTCTTCACTTCAATGCTTCCTAAATGTATAATGTTAATATACGAGTACGAGGCTGAAAGGATACGTGGAAGTGTATTTTTAGATAATTTTGAGTGCCATCTGGATTTCCCTGAAAACCAGTCTCTAAAAGCAAATTGTACTCATTTTGCTTTTCTTTCTTCTTTACTTGATCGACCTAACATTTTTCTTGGTGAGATCCAGAGCTTGCAGATTGCAGTGCAATTAGCACAGAAAACAATGCATCCTGCTCAGTTGCTATCTGAGCAGTTCTTCATATACAGATTAATTTATTTCTGAAGCCACAAATTTTGTCCTAGCTAAAATCCATACAGGAGACAATTTCTTGCAAATAGCAGGTGCTTGTTTTGGTCTTTTGGGGTTTTTTGACATTTTACTTAACATACTTGTAGCTTAAAAAGAAATTATACTTTTTTTGATGAATGGATAATAAACTTTTCATTTATTTCATGGATAAAAGGCTTTTCACTAATAAATTGCTTTTATTAATTATAAGTCTGTGTATAACCAGACACATTTTATAGGGTTGTTTTTGTGTGGAAATCCCTTCCCTGCTACCTGAAAGGACAAAAAAATACACACTAATGAGTGTTTTGGATTGTTTAGACATTTTCAGTCTCAATGACATGTTAAAAGAAAGGAGGAAAAGAAAAAAAACAAAGTTAAAATTTCTAGTTCATGAGAAATTTCACAATTCTCTCTAGACAGAGGATGAAATTAAGGAGTTCCCTTCTGCAGTGCTTAGAAAAACTCATAGGTTTCTACAGAGATTTCACTTATAAAATAATGCATAGTCATTAATTGTATTAGCTATGTGTGAGAGAGAAATTATTTGGACAAAAAAAGAGCATTATTATGACTACAGCATTGTTCTTAAGTTGTGCTGTACTTGACCTTTTTGAGACAGTCCGTCTACTGTGTGAAGTCCATGGTACCCCAACTTAAATTCTTTTTTGGTTTTTTTGCTTTTGGAGAATAAAAATTAAATTAAATTCAACCCCAATATCTAGTGACATACTTGTGCTTTCTGATTACTGTTTTCAAATGTGTTCATGGCTTACCATGCTCTAATGCTGTATATGAAGTTAAGAAATTATGAAATTCTCCATGTCTATCAACTAGTTCTAATATTTGTGCATTGAAGTTGTGCCTCATCTTGCAAATAACTCTAGACTTTGTGGTCTGACAAACTCTCTAAGCGGGGAAAGATTTCAAATTCATGCACAGTTTCCAGATTCCAGATGGAAAGGCCTGGGGGCTTTTATTGTCCTTCAGTAACCATTCCTGAAAGCCTAGGGACCTTGACCATGACTGAATGCAGGATTTGAGATGGAAAAACAGCTGGATGGTAGACTGCCTCTATTTTAAGAAGTTACACCACCAATTACATTTTGTCTTTCCAGGGCTTATTAAGTTGGAAAGGGTAAGTCACACTGGCATCACTATGGGTGTGTTGTATCTACACCCATATCATACAATTAATGACATTTGAGAAGTGAGTAGGAGCAATATCAATACTTTGTGACTAATTCTGGTATTATTTGGAGTTCTTCATTAAACATTTAATTTGTAAACTCTACTATAGAGGTAGCCTTTCAATTAATCTAGAATGGGGTTTGATGCACAGAAAAAAAGTATATCTTGAGTCATATTTTTGTTGCTCTCATTATTCCATTTGTATGAATTAGATAACTAGAGATATATCCAAATTTAAAAGCATGTATTGTCTTTGTAACATGGGTGGGTATAAAAGAATATAAAATATTACGCCTTTGAACAAATTTTCATCAAAAATATCTAATTAAACATGTATATATGAATGAAAATTGCAATGGTTCCATTATGAAAATATGTCTTTGTTACATTCTTTTACTGTCACCTGGATAGAAGTTGGTATTTCCATTTTAATTTTATTTTAAAAATTCTGAAGTCAACAATAACACTACTATTCCTTTTTACTAAGCCTGCTCAAATATTTTTGGGTTTGTGTTGGCATTGCATTTATATTTCAAGATACTCTGAAATAAAGATAGAATATGAATGTACGAAGTAAAGATTTCACATTGTAGCTTTAGCTATAGAGCAAATCCTTGGCACATCTGGTAATTTTCTAAACATCATTTAGTACTATAATAATACATTCTTATATCTAAGTATGTTGTCAGTGTGGGTTGAATGGCTTTCATCCAATCTGGCAATTATATGTGATATTGACACTCTATGCTTTTACAATATTTTCCCCTTCTTTCTGTTACTAACATTTACAGAGACTATAAAAATGATTTTGTACAAAAAAATTTGCATTTTTAAAAATAGATTGGTATTGTGTGTGCCTGTGTTAAGCTTATTATAAAGTAACCCTTAGCCCCAGAACAGATAATTGAGAAAGTAATAAGTGTACTAAATTGTGGTTAAAGTATGTGAGGAATTTTGAATGAATCAATTTATAAATGTTGTACAGTACCCATGTGAAAAGTGCATATCCTGCCATGAACTGCAACCCATGATGTCTATTATATAGTTAGGAATAAAAGAATATGACAGAAATTATAAACCCCTTGATATATCTTATTAAACACAAGCCTTATCAAAACATAAAAATATTATACATATTATAAATATTAAATTAAATTTAAAATATTATACATATTATCTTTTCATACATATTTGTTTAAATTGGAGAAAATTACGTACATATATGGGAAAAGAGAGTGGCTTTTAAGAAGGGTTTATCAAGTGAATGATACTATTATTTAGACTGTTTAAAGGAAAGAGAATCCTGAAAACTCCTGAATAAAACTAGGCTTTATTCATGCTGTGCAAATTTTTGATATTTTTGTTTTGGCAGTCAAATAGAATTTAAAGGTATAGTAGATTAACCCAAAATCTAGAAGACAAAAATATTTTACAAGTATTTATTTTATTTAAATGTCAAGCAAAAGAAAAGATAATTCATTGTTTGGGAAGAGAAAATTTAGTACTTAATATAAAAGTTAAAGTACTCTCTCTTTTTCTGTTTTGCAGGTGATGTGAATCTTCAAACAGATGACTGAATTTAAACTATTACACTGGGTTTTTTGGCTTTGAAGCAATTTTTCAATTTGATAAAGCATTTTTTACACAGTCATAAAAAATTGAATTGGCAAAGCTCAAATCAATAATCTTATCTTTTAGATAATTGTATCAAAGTCCTTGGATTTCTCAAACCTCTGATTTTAAGTAGAGTGAGATGATGTGCTAAAGAACAGATAGATTTGTCTGTACATCACCTTTTTCTTCAATTAGATGACTTTTGCTGAATTATTTGTGACTGCTCTTCAAACACGAGCCAGTTTTAATGAGCACAAATTGGGTATTTTTTCTTATTTATTCCCTGCTGTCAAGCTTGAAAAGGTTTTACTTAAGTGCTAAAAGAATATTTCAGATATTTTCAAGTGCTATATAAATACTTGGGTTCTAAATGGACTATTATGCACTATTTGATAACATCTGGAAATAAAAAAAGCTGTTTATGGAAATGAAAGGTGGAAAAAGAAGCTTCAAAGAAATATATGTATAAAATATAGAGGTAAGAAAATATTGGTCTATGGATAAGTTTTTATAGATTGATCCTGAATTTGTGCAGCTGATACACCCTTTTTTGCATTGGTTGAGTTTAATTTTATACTTCTTTACATCAAGTTTTAAAATCTTCTTTGATAACGGATGATGCTTTAAGGTAAATTAATAATCATGGAAGCAGTGGAAGTCTTTATGAATATGTTTTCAATGTACAGCTGGAGCCCCTGTACCATTATTTCCAGAACTCACCAAGAGTCTCACTAACAAAGTTCAGTAACCTGCAGACCCTCACCTGGTTTTGACTGCTGTTTTCCATCTTTTCATACAACTCAATATATTGTGATAAAGTCTTTAGAAAGTGTTAAATATTTTAAGGTAAGGAGGATTTTAACCTAGTGATGATGGAAGAGGGAGACAGCTGAGAACAGGCCTGTGCAAGGGAGGCAGACAGGACTGCTGAGCAGAGGGTCTGAAATGATGTGAATGAGAGGGAATGGAAAATCATCCAAACAGAGATCAGGAGGGGTCACCTGCAGCATTTACATGCAAACAAGGAAGTGCCCACAAGTCACCATTACAGGAAAAGTGCCAACCAGACTGCCTCTGGGAAATCAACAGATTGAGGTGTCTCTCTCAAATGCATACAATTTACCCCCAACTAAACTCTAATGCAACCATACTAGGAGCATCTTACAGGAAATCTAAACTGGATTAATTTTAAACATTCAGCATAAAATAGAAAGAGAAGCTATCAGAGGTTTTCTTGTATTATTTAGCAGACCACCCTCAGTCCTGAGTAAACATGAAATATTAATTCATATCACAGAACAAATACATAGTAGAGACTTAAAATTGTTCAAAGCACTAAACCTGCCTTTCATGACATTAAAAAAATTAGAAAAATGTCTTCTGTGCCTACTAGACTATAATAGTCCTTTGACAAAAATTATAATAGTCACTTGATTACAGAAACATTATAAAGTTAGCCTTTCTTTCCTATTGACTGCACTTATTTGTAGATCTTATATGAACATACAGACATTGAATTATAGTTGACCTTATTTGTGAAAGTGTAAGAATCTGAAATAAGCTTCTCCTTTTCAGTGTGTAATCCAACCATTTTGGTTTTGCTGGTTTCTAAGCTCATACAAGGTAAAATGTTTTGGAATTTTTTAAAGTTATCCCTCAATTTAGAGCACTGTATTTGATCTGGTAAAATATTAAATTGTGTTCTCTGTTAAAGCTGGCTGCAGTTGAAGCCTTAGTAAATGGTCTTCTTTCACGTGGAGAAGGGAGAAGAAAGAAAGAGTGCTCTAAATTGTAAGGTAATGGAGCATAAAATGTTCATTATTTAGTACTCTGAATGATAAAAGATTAGTCATCGTAATTCCATATTTTTATATTATCCTACAACAAACTCTTTATAATGCAATCTTAAAGATTATTTGAAAATGGGCTTTCACTTAAACAACTCTCATATAGTGCCTTTTGAAAATCAGATTTCTTCAGCATCTTGAATATCAGCATTATTCTTTTTGTTAATATACACAACTACATGGAAGCAGAAACAATAAATACTGTTTCATCTTAAAACAATGGAATAAAAACTTTTGCTTTGAAAATTAGAATAAGTTTTAGAGAAAGAGGCATTATTTAATAATAATTATCATATATAATTGAGAAATGAATTATATTTTACCCTCTCAATATCTGAAAACATAGTAATTTCTGCCTTCACCAAATATTTGCTTTTATTTACAATAAAGACTATTTATCAAGGAAAAACCTTTAGGCTTTTTGTATGTTTTATAACTAAAAACTCAGATTATTTCAGAAGAAATAATTTACTTGGTTAGCAACCTTTAACCAATTTACCAATTAATAACTTCATTAACTGGGTTAACCTTTCAATTTCTGTGGGACAAGATTGAATTAGGAGAATAAAAATTACAATTAAAAAAAACAGAAATCAAAAGAAACAAATACTTGAGTTTTCCCATCCCAAAGTTTCTGTACCTCACTGGTAATTAGTAATAGACAACTAGTAAATGCCATGCTTATTTTTATTCTAAATTGATGGAACACATTTGAAATGTTCAACAGAACTTTCCCATTTATTTTTAAGACTTTATGACTAGCCCAACAGTCAAGCAAGATAATTTTCCTTGCTTCTCCAAGAAGCCACATGAAGACTGTTGCACCATCGGCTCCAAGACTCTAATTCTACAACACAAATCTCATTCACAGCAAACTCATTGGTAAGAAGGTGGTGGAAAATAACATAACTAAATTAAACATAGGGATATTTATATAACCACAGAATGGTCTGGGTTCCAATGATGGAACTTTCATCTAGTTCCAAAGCCCCTGCCGTGAGCAGAGATGCCACCCACTAGAGCAGGTTGCTCAAAGCCCATCCAGCCTGGCCTTGAACACTTCCAGGAACAGGGCAAATTCTCTGGACATTTTACTAGTATAAGAATACTATAATTGGCCATAGTTTGCTGGCATAAACCACATTGGTAAGAACCCTTTGGAAGTGGACGATGTGCCAAGCAGAATTCGTGGTGGTTCTAGATCTGTTCAATATTTTAATAAAATACTTGCATAATGTAAGAAATATCCTATTTACAGACAATTTAAAACAATGGAGCATGTTCTAGGACATGTGAGGAGACAAAATAGTTTTCAAACGTGTTTGGGCCAATAAGGAAAAAAAAAACTAGCCTTATTTGTAACTGAGATTAATAGAAAAAGAACTAACGTGTGGATTAAAAAGATTCAAAATGTGAGGTTGTTCTTATTTCAAAAAAACCCCACTCAAAGTAGGTCTTGTCTTTAAAACTGCTACAGAGAGGTACAATAGCTGGCAGACAAAATCTTCATGTAATCTTAGAATTATTCACTGGTTATTAAATGCATGTTCTCCTTTATAGTTTGATGGGTACTAGCCAGATCTTCAACAGTTACTATTTAGTAACCAGTACAATACATCTGAAAATTTGCACATTTATCTTAATGACAATCCCAATGCACCAAGCCCAGCCAGTCATTACACTTTGGTCAGTGTACAGGTATCCTGGGTTCTGGAGGTCAACTTTTTACACACTTTTTTGCACTGTTTTGGTGGTGGTGTGGTTTGGTTTGGTTTGATTGGTTGGGTTTCTTTGTATTTCTTCTTGATTTGCAAGTTTTATTCCATGCTCTAATCAAAATTAAGTTTCTGCCACTTCAGATGTCAGGTCACTTGGAAGCCCCATTTTCACTTTGCTAAACCTTATTGTTTAAAACACAAGATGGCATTTCTAAATTAAGTTCAATTACTTCAAAAGAAAATTTCTCCCAGCAAGGAAAGTAGATGGAAAATCGTATCCATATATTAATATCAAAACTCTGAAAAATCTAATGCTGCTTTTCTGCTGGAGTTCTAACTTGTGCTATAACATTTATTAATTAGAACTCTCTACTTAAGTGAGAATAGTTGATAGTTTTATCAGCTATTGAAAAAATATGCAGATCTTAATGATCAATTTCCTTTAATAAAATCTTTTTCTCTTTTTCACTGCTAGGCATAAATAGATTTCAGAAATTAGAACAATCGAGGAAGAACTTTGGCAAATTGAAATGAGAAATCATAATATAAACAAAATAAATGTAAAGGATCAGAGATAGTAATACTATATTGAATGAGCAATTTCCATTTAAATTAAAATAGTAATGAGAACTTCCCCAGTGGCAATCTTTCAAGAACTTTGAAACCATTGTATACAAGGGGTGATGATGATGATGGTGTAGTGGTGATCTTTGTTTTTAATTATTTAGAGAAACAAACGTCTACAGACCTGTTAACATCTGAATTTCTTATTTACTTGCACAATTGATTATTGATTAATATCTCTTCCACTTCCCAGATTCCTTCACAATTAATATCACCTGCACTTCCCAGATTCCATTTTTATTGATATATCTTGATAAAATAGAAATATTCATGAAGGCAACTGACCAAAATTAAAAAATTATAAAAACAAAATTTTTTAGATTTTTAGATCAACAGAAAGTCAACAAAACAGTAGTACAGTATTGTGTGTGGTAGAAAATTCTAGTAATGCATATGTTTAGTGACTTAGTGAATATTTGCTATTATGAACCAGTAGCACATTTCCATAGCACATGAATAGATGTAATAATTACTAGACAAAAAGTAACTCCATTATTACTTTTATTTTTTTTGGTAAAAAATAATCATGATTAAACAATAGTCATGATATAAAACTCTGAAAATAGAGCTGTTCTTAGTATATTAGAACAGCTGGAATTTCAAGAAAGCCAAAGGCTGCTTAAACCAGCATTGTAACAAAATATATTAGTTTGACAAAGAGTTGAGAAAAAAATCGACAAAAAAACACAAAAAAAACCAACAAAAACCATCCAAACAATGAACCAACTAAAAACCCCAAACCCCCTCACAAAAAATGGATTGGTGGTGTATTCCAGTGTTAAATATGTATAGTCCTAAAGGTTGTTGCAAAAGGAGCAATTCCCACATCTCTCCCATTCCTCTTCCTCCCCCACTCCTGCCATAGTGTTTCCTCCTCAATTCTGTGATTAGAGTGACCCCTCTGAGATCTGAGTATGCAGGAAATTTTTATTTCTTTTTCCCCATCCATCTAAGGTATGATCTAGGCTTACTAGGCAGAATTAATTTGTGAAGGGATCAGATGAGCATGTTATGGAGCAACAGAGCTAAAAGTAATATTCAGCTGAGAATAGAAAAGGAAGTAAAGAAAAGATATGTTGAGATTTCCTCAGTTATATCACCATTATGTGATCAGGTAATTTTGGGGGGTCTAATCTCTGTGTGTGTGTATATATATATATATATATATATATATATATATATATATATATATAT
>JANIJU010003063.1:40798800-41066891 GCA_025504685.1 Leucosticte australis
TATATATATATATATATATATATATATATATATATATATATATATATGTATATATATATATGTATATATATATATGCATGGCTTGATTTTATAGTTGATATTAATGGAAATTGTATATGACATCAAAGGGGAAAAATAAGCTTTTTAAAACATTATGTTATTGCTTTTAGAGGTATTTAATCTATAACTGCTGTCACTGTTAAAGAGAATAGAAAAACAGCAAGAGAACTTTCAAAAATATTTTATCCTTTTTATGAGATTTTTTTTCTTAAGAAAGAAAAAAGAATCTTTTATTCTTTTATATTTGTAAAATTCTCCAATGCACCACCAGGAAAGCTCTCATCTCCTCAGTAGGCAAAAAGCACTTTATGATTACAAGTTGTCTTTTTTCTAAGAGGAGCTTTAACTTCATTTCTCCCTTATTCCTACAGTTCCACACAATTATTTTGGAAACAGAAAGTTCCCCAGAGTTCCAGTTTGTTTTATAGAATCTGAGAGCACAAAGCCCACAGTAGGAGCCACAGAATATTAAAAATAAAAAGTGACAAAGATATTAAAAGCCAGAGCTGGACCCCAAATTTATGACCGTTATGAAGATGCAAACTGAAGAGATAATATTTCTTGCTCAGACTAGGAAGCAGAAAAAATTGTCATTAGACAATTATGCCGGCAGTTGTTCTACCATATACAGAGTTTGGTAAACTTAGCCTGATTTAGATCAAAACCTTTCTAATATATCAGAAATTATGCAGTTGCAATTTACCCATTACATTTCACCCTTTCTTTGCAACTTCCATCACAGTATCAGCAATTAACCTAATTGTACAACCACTGCCAATTTTCATTCATATGTAATAGTTACAGGCCAGGAAGGTCAGGCTCTTTCTACATAGTCATAGAAATTATTAAAGCTATCCTATTCCCTTCATTTTTGAGTTATCACAATCTACTTTCTAGATCTTTGTGTGTGTTTTCTTTCACATAATGCTGTTCTCTCCTCTTGGAGAGATATTAGCTTTTTGTTATTATCTGAAATAAAAATACATGTACCCACTAAGAAATACACTCTAAACCCCAAGTTTTTGTGATCACTTAGTCTTGAATTTCTTTCACCATTAAGAATGTTTCTGTTACTGTCTTTATCTACTGACACTTGTTCCATGTTACTTATCCCTTCACTCTAGCAGTCCAAAATATGCCATTCCAGGGTTCAAGGGTGTAGCCCTCTAGCAAGGAGTGCTCTTGCTCAGGACATAATCATGGCCATATAACTCCAGGTATCATAGAGAAAAAAAAAAAAATCTTGCAGATTTTTACTTATGCAAATATCCTTTAAAAGATAACATTTTAAAAAAATTGCTTTGCCATATGATGACACACAGCCTATCAAAAAATCAGCTGAGAATGAACTGAATATTCAATTACTTTTTCAATTTAAAAAAAGTTATAAAGAAAGCTCCTGTAGACAGGCAACCATTTTACAGAGCATTACTGTTCTTTGCAAGCAAAGTATTATACATATTTTTCTCTTCTCATTGAATGCATTTTCCTGCCACTAAATAACTCAGCTTAATTTCTCAATGTCAAATCATTGCTGATCCTGCATTCCTTGCCAGCTTTCAAAGCAGACTATTTTTTTTGCAGAAGCTGTGTACAATATTTTACTGAAAGGGCAGTTTTGTTATTCTTTCTACCAAATTAAAAAAATTAAAATATTTTTAAAGTAATAATGCAACATCTCTTTATGCAACATCTGTTAAATAGAAAATTACCTTTTGGTAATATTTTCCTTTCTGTCTGACACATTTTAAGAACACAATTCTTCACTTTCTAGTCTCTTGTATCTAGTGACCATTACTCCAAGAAATCTGTGTCCCTCTACTAATTTATAAGTGTAGGTGTGGTAAAGTTCATATTTATTAGTTGTTTTATATGTGATAAAATGTCTAAAAATTACACTGAGGCCTTACAGCCAAAGAACCATGTTTAGAGATAAGAGATTTTGGGATAATTTCCCTTCCCTAAATAATTCTTGCAGTGCAATTCTTTAATAAAAGACCCTAGTAAACAGTTAATAAAATCTAATCTGCAAAACACAGAAATAAAAGGATTTAAGACAATTAAACTGACTTTGGCTTATTTGTCTCCTTGAATATTAAGTAAACAACCTAAGAACTAAAGATAACCAAATTAGCATTACTAGTACTTTAAGATTTGAAATATGAGGTTAGGTCCTGATCTCAGAATTTCCATGTGTTCTCATGCAAATTTTCCATAGCACTTACATAATTTCTCATCAACAATTATTTTATTATAATGTTGTAGATTTATTTTTTTCTAATAGCAGATTAAAAAATCTGCTTTATGCTGCTTTGATAGTAGTATAAAGGAGTTTACATTTGCATAGGGAGTTTTAGGTTGGGGATTGCATCTGCACCCAAATTGCATTCAGTAGTTGTAGCAAATTCTCAGCAAACTCTACACCTGCAGCAGATGGAAGGAGATTGCATCAGGAGATCAACCCTTACAAATTACAATAGTTTGTGATGCTCATCTGCATTTTAATCAGATATAAAAGATTTACTCCTGAAATACATCAAGAAACACTATTTTCACCTCCTGAAATGTATCAGAGAGTTTATAGTCAATCAAGGAAAATATCTTGCACATTTTTACTTTCTATTTCTTCCTCTTTTAGGTATACAATATTACGTGCATGTAGCTGTCAATGATTTTATTAGCAACTATATATAAGCTCATCAAAATAGAAACCAAGAAGTGATTTCGTATGTCAAATCCTCTTTGTTAAGGATTTGACTTCTGAGCTCAACAAAAAAAGATGAATTTTTGGTTACATTAGAAACATTTTCTTTTCTGCAAAATGCAGTGCAATGTAATACCATCAGACAGCAGCCCAAGTGTAGTCAGATATTAGGAACACTGTATGGTTTGAAGGTATAGAGAATAAAGACTTGTCATGTTTCTTCTTGTGATCAGAGGAAGAATAAATTGGAATTAGTTTTTTTCAGGCACAAGGACTGAACTGAAAAATTCATCATCTGAATAAGTATATCTCACGTTCTTGACAAATAAATACCAAACAGATATTGCTAAAATATTCTTTTACTGACAAATATTTAAATAAAATTGTTTTCTCTATTGAGTTATAAAAAGGTTTTTAATTAATAAAAATATAATAAGTCAAATGTCAATGAAATTCAATGAACTAAACAAACTGCATGTCAGCATATTGGTAATAGTGACATTTAGTCCAAGTATTGAAGAAAAAAAATATCAGTATTAAGAATATATTTTCTAACAATGTTATCTGAAGAATGAGCTAATAATAATAGAAATGAAATTTTTTTGAGAAGTAATACAGAGTAGAAACTTGTCACCATCACCTCATTAAAAAAATTACCTGTATTGGTGGCCACAGGCACTAGAGGTGGAATCACTGATGATACCCATTAATCTTAAATGTATGCTTGATTCCTAAGTGATCCTTACCTTTTCTTATTCTAGCAAATTATTTTCCACATATTAACTTGTTCTATTTTTCTGGACCATAAATGTAATGACATAAAAGTCTTATTAGCTTCTGGGCTCAGTTTTAACAGGAGTTTTTAACATTTACTTTAAAAAGATATAAAGGTATAGTGCAATAATTACCCAGGATGGAAAAACTAGCATCATCGTATTAGACCTGTCATTAGAATTTCCTAATAGTTTGATACAGAAGGGATTTTTTTTTTCTCTTTTCCCCACTATCAATTTATTGACAATAATATCAATGTACAATTAGTCCTTTTATTATTCTAGGCTTTAGTATTTCATTGTGATGAGTTTTACTCTGCTTATGAGATTCAGACAAAAACTTATTCGGTCATATTCCCTAAAATTCCAAGTATAAACTCTCTTTCTAGACACACAATAGACTTATAGAATGGTTTTTGTTGGAAGGGATCTTACAAGACCTTCTAGTAAACCTACCTGCCTTGGGCAGAGACATCTTTCACTAGGTCACATTGCTTAAGCCTCCTCCATCTTGACCTTGAACACTTCCAGGGATGGGGTATCTGCAACTCCTCTGAGCAATCTGCTTCAGTGTCCCACATCCCTCGTTTTAAAAAATTTTTTCAGTATGTCCAATGTAAATCTACACTCTTTCAATAAAAGTCATTTCCCCTTGTCCTTTCAGTGCAAGAGCTGGTTAAAAGCCTTTCTCCATCTTTCTTATAACTGTTCCTTTATATATTAAAAGACTGTGATAAGGTGCCCCTTATTTTTTTCTTCTACAGACTGAACAACTACAGCTCTCTTAGCCTGTCTTCACAGGTCAGGTGTTCTTGACCTGCATTATTTTTGTGGCCCTCTTCTGCACCCTCTCTAAAAGATCCATGTCCTTCTTGGACCGAGAACCTCAATACAAGAAAAAAGCCTTCTTTTAATAAGCAATATTCCCTGGAATATGTTGCATGTAACTAGCCCTGAAAGCATGTCTTACTGCTCTCATCAGAAGCAAAAATGGGGATTCGTAAATTATTCATAACCTCCTTTCTCCTTGAGGCAATATCTGACCCACAAATATGTAAAGGATGAAAAATGTCTCTCTTAGAGATAAAAGAAATGCTGATTTATATAGCATTCATTTAATTCCCCTTGATTTAAATTAATGCCTTAAGTGAGCATTTTACATATTATGCTTAATGTAAAGGACTGATTAAAGAGATATGCTTTCTCTAATCTGTCTAGTAAAACAGCAAAATAGGTATTCTTGATGACACTGCTTTTACTGAATCCTATTTCACAAAGACATTCAGCATCATGTAAATGACCAAGACTTGACAAGTCAGCTTTGTTTCCTGTGTGCTTAATTAACTCTTTCCATTCCACTTGATTATTTCAGTTACCAATTGGCCAATTATTTTGTTTTCTGCTTTAGGTTATAAAAAAACCAAAATAAAATCCCCTAAGACACAAAAACATCAACAGATAATTGCATTTGTTTAATATGTACATCACAGTTTTTATACCCTTTTCATTTGCCCTCATGTCACACCTTGATTTGAAAACCAGAATTCTTGTTTTAACGATACCAAGTTAAATAGAAGACAATATGTTTGCAATTCCACTTCCTTATTTCCTTTATGTTGGTGTTTTATTTTTAATTATAACTTAGAAACTACCATGAGAAATTTTAAAAAAGCAATAAATTTTGAAAGAGACTGCAAAGACCCCCTTACAGTATGGATGTCATTCATGTTAGTGCATAATATTAATAACAATGCCTACTAATTACTGAGGTTTCTGTTTCCTTAAAGTGATTTGCTTTAACATTAAATATTTAGCATTAAATATTTCACTTACCTGTTAACCTTGTCAAATCTAGTAGCTATCTGAAGGGCTTGACACTAAGTTTTAAGGTCACACAGTGAAATCCAAGCTATGGCTGCTTCACTTAAAAGAATCTGCAGACAAAAAAGAAATCCATGTAAATATTTCAAAATAGCTTTTCTTTGTTTTTCTTTTTTACACAGTGGTTCACTTTACAAAAGCATCCTATTGTGTACAAAAAAGCTAAATTTTTTTAGGATAACATTCTTTACCTGGTGCTGTTATGGGTTGGTCCACACACTGTGTAATTCTTGAGGAGAAAAAGTTTCCAGAGATAAATGGATATTCTAGGGACAGAACCACAGAATTTACATTCTCATAGACCCAGTGGGGCACTGACATTTCCATATGCAAAAGTGCAAGGCAAAATTTGAATGAGCCTTTTTTCAAACTAGAATAGAGAAGAACAAGTTTCTCATCTATGTGGTGAAGTATTTCAGCACTGCAGTAGAAAAGCACTTGCACACAGTCCATTTAGAATGACAGAATTAGGATTCTGAATTATGAGTAGTTTGGGGTTGGAAGAGACCTTCAAAAATCTTCTGATTAGAGCTTGGCAAATCGTCAAATTTTGGTTTGTTTTAGAAATAGAAATGACATTTGAGATGGGTTTTGTGGACAAGAAATACTTGTGCTGTATTGTAGGGAAGGACTTGGATTGTGGAGTCAAAACTAACCACAGAACTTTATGAATTAAGCTGCCCTAAAGCACGTCTCGTCTATCAGTAGTTGCCTTTCCATTAAAACAAGTTTGCTGAAGTTAAATATGTCATGCAAGCATACTATAAATACTGCCATACAGAAGCCATGAAGCAACACCATCTTCTTTTAATAAATGTTTTCTAAATTGCAGGGTTTGGAAACTCTTTGTGTGGAAAGATGGTGGCTTAATGCACAAAAAATTCATTCCATAAAAAAGAATGTAATTCAGGCAGAAATGCATTTATTTTCTATCAGAAATTTCAGCAGAAATATTTACCTAAAATATTATAGTTCAGCCTGCTATTCACAGTGATGGGACACATCTAGTTTTAGTTTTCCTTTTGGGAACTCTTTATGCTGAATAACTTTAATTTAGCTATAAAGGTGTACTTCTAAATGTATAACAAAATTATTTCTGTAAATATAATTTTTAGAGGAAATATCCCTTTATATTGCACTTAGATAAGTCTTTTTATGAGATGAAAATTCACCACCCAAGCAATGAAAAAAACCTAAAATAAACAGACACTAAAATATAGACAAGTGATATAACAAAATTGACTGAAGATTTTAGTACTATAATCAATCTATCCCATTCTCTTTGACAGAGTGCTCTAGGTTGGTATTTAAAGTCTAGTTAAGATTTTTTGATATGCATAACAAGAGAAACCTGTAGGAAAAATGTCTCAAAGCTTGTAAAAGACAAGAGATAATTCATAAATTCAGAGTTTCTCAGGTGCTTTGAATTTGGGTTTCTAGCAAGTTCTCTTAGGAGGAAAGAGGAAGATTTTTGGTGGAGAACTCAAAGCTCTTATTCCCTGTTGGAGCTAACCATTGATACAATGCTCTACACAGAGTAGAGGAGCACTCAGCAATCTCACTCTATATGTAATAAAGCAACACGGAGGATTTGTTAGCTTTCAGTTCTTCTGTTATGTCCTTTGCTCAGCCTCTGTATTTGATATTCTGTCTCAGAGAAGAGATATAGCAAACACTCCTGAATGCCTGATAAATTAACAAGAACCAATATTGTTTGAGTCTGCCTGTGCTTAGCCCCTTCTTATACTCTCTCAGATTGTGGGGAACATAAAGTTACTTACCTAATATAGGAAGAGATTCCCAGAAGTCAAGGCAAAATCACTGATTGTGAAGATGATGTGTATCAAAAGCAAGCATTTATTACTGCAACACACTAGTAGAATGTGTGCATAATTCAATTGTTTGTTTTCATGTTTAAACATGCATAAAATCCCTGAGACTTCCTCTGTCCTACAGCTTCCTAAACTTGTGGAAGAGACAAAGGACTTCAGACTTTTATTTCTTCTGTGACAAAAGTTACATAAGGTGTTCCTCCTGACCTGCTCAGCTGAAATTTTTTTGAATAGTACCTTACTATTTTTGTCTCCACAGAACAGGTCAAATTTGTCCAGCAGTCACTCACCCATTAGTTCTGAACATGACATTTTGTGTAGAAAATATCCTTGGAAATAACAGACATGGGCTCATGTGAGAGCACCAAATAATAGAAGCCACTACACATTTCTTGCCAAAGTATACAGTACAGAGAAAGATCACCAGGTAATATGAGAAACACTGTGTATTAGAAAGCCAATCATGGTGTTGGGGTTTTGTCTTTTTTTGGTTAAAGTACAGAAAGGAAAAGGGAAGAGGTCAAAGTGAAGAAAAAATCAAAACAAAAACAGCATGGGAGTCTCTCAAAAGAAACCCCTAAAAACAGCCTATACCTGTACCAGTACTAATTCAAGTTTATCTATAAAAGAAAAATTTCCCCTCTGAAACAAGAGATTATATATTAGTTCAAGATTTGTGAGCAAAACAAAGCTATGATCTTTTTCTGCATGAAGTTGCATTAAAACCAGAACTCTCCATGTTCTTAAAAGCATCTCTCTCTGTATGTATGTCTGTACAAAAAATAGCAACAGACCAACTTAGGTAAAGTGTCTCTGTGTCACTTGAACTTCTCAAGCTTTGAGGGATATAAACAACTCCATATACTTTAACTTTTAGCATTGTGCTGCTTTTAGCATGAAACTTCCAGTGAAAGGACTTAAGCTTTTTTTGTTAAAACACTTAAGAAAACATACACATTAAAAATTCACATTATACACAATACCTATTAGAATTCCAAAAAAAAAGAAAAAAAGGTGCAGAGTACTATCTTGAAGTAACTTGAAAGTTATAACCAATAAAAAAACTAAAAAACACTGAAAACTGCCTTGCCACTTTCTTTGTAGTGGAATATTGTGAGGGAAGTATTAGTACATTTGAAGTCAGAAGATAAATTGAAGAAAAGCCTTTGAAAATATTAAACCAACTCTATCACTGGCTGTAATAATTTCTATGAGTCTAAGGAAAGAAAATATAAGTTGGAATGAAAGAAATCATCAAGGTGAAGTACAGACTGAGAAATTGACATGAAAAATCTTTTTTCCCACCAAATAGATAGGAAATAGGGTTTATAGAAATAGCTTTATTCTGACTATGGAGAAAGATATAAATTTAGAAAACACATGATATAGTACCTACTAGGCCAAGTACTCTTGCAAGAGATGTACAATACTAGTAGCTTAACCAACACTGCAGAGTAGCTAATGCTAATATAGGTGCTTTTTGTTTAGCAACATCTGTCCTTCAATCACATATGAAAGAAATTCTAGTCATCCAATACTGAATTATCCTCAAAACCAGAAATTTTGATACGAAAGCAGCATTAAGAAATAAATAAAAACTAAAGTAGAAAACAGGGATTGTTCACGGCAATGTGTGCACAGAACAAGAGGGGTTTTTGTTGCTGTCAGTGAACCACTGCTCATCTGGAGACATGACTGCCAGCCAGCTGGTTCAGAAATATAGAGACATATGGTACAGTTATTCATACTGACCCAAAGTTATTCCAGTGAGCATATTCCAAGTCTGAAAAAAAACCCTGATAAACATTCATTTAAATATGTAAATAAATGTATTCTATTATAAATTCTATTCTATAAACACACATGCTTTCAGTGCCAAATCAAAACCTCCTAAATGCTAGGAGTTCACAATAGTTTTGGGATATCCAATAAAATTAAATTTAAGGAGAGCAGTAAAATAAAAATATAACAGCATGCTGATCAGCATTCAAATACAAAATGTGGCTGAGATCTGAATTAGCATAGCTGCTTTGCAAATACAGCTATAAATCTTATCGTGGTCTTAAGCAACAAGCCAAAATTAATGAATGAATGTATTAGAAACAAATTGGTAGAGATTGCAATCCTACTGATCAGAAAAAGAAAACCTAGAACTAAATAACAGTTATAAAAACAACTCAGTTTTCTCTTATACTTATTTCATTTACAAATCTCATTCCATATTTTCCATTTAGTGCATGACTGCATTTTTCCAATAAGAGTTTCCCCAAACAAACCCCTGTATTGAAATGCTTGTACAATTTTCAGCTGTGCTTAAATTATACAGCTAACTATCCTAATAAAGTTACAGGCAGAATTATGCATCAGAGGTGGGAAAATATATAAATGGAATTGGTCTGGGCAGGGCACATAAAGTACCAGTAAGCATTATGAACCACATGCAGGTATTAAGTTCTTTCAGTTATTGGATTTTGGTCCAAATGAAATGAAGAATTTTCCTATCAAACTTCCCATGATGAAAAATATCTTAGGTTTTTCCTGTTGCTCTTTCTTCTAGATTTTTGCCCAAAACAACAGATTTTCCAGGTTAAAGTATATAGCTCTGCAGCAAGAACCACTAAAATTGTTATAATTTTTCCTTTTGCACACATTGGTGCCAGCCCAAGTTGCAAAAGCAGGCATTCCAACATGAACTCGTGATGGGAGGGTGTGGAACAGAGTCATACTCTCCTCAGATGTGCCCAGCAGCAGGACAAGAAGCATTAGACACAAACTGAATTCCATTTACGTATGAGAAGTGACTTAGCTGCAAGACTGGTCAAACACTGGACCAGGTTACAGAGAGAGCTTAGCCTGTGGTGTCTCTGTCCTTGGAGATGTTGGAAACCTGTTATTTGAAGCCCTGAAGAACCTGTTCTCTCTGACCCTGATATGAGCAGTGGGTTGGACTAGAAGATGCCCAGAGATCACTGCCAATCTCAGCTGTTCTGTGATTCCATGGAACTGACCTAGAAGTCCTATAACATGGTCAGTGCACCCAAACTGTGGCCCTTGAAATCCAGAGGGTTTTGCTAGGAGGCAGTTATTGTACACCACCACCAGGATTCCACTGCCTACAGGGAGGGTCCTCAATTTCTGACAAGGCATCCAGTTGTCCAGGAAGAGTGGCCTATCAAAATGCTATCCTGAATTTAAGTACTCTGCAAATCATTTTGGGTGAAACTCTTCAAAGACAAAACCTAACCAAATCACACCACACCCTAAACTTCTACATTTTAGTTTAAACTTCAGCTAATGAGGTTGTTGTGTTGTTTTGCAGATAGCAACTATGTAGGAATAAAGACAGACCATACTTTTTATAAAACTAATCAAACTGAAAAATATTTTAAAAAACCCAAACCCCTTTTCCTCCAACCACCTGCACTGCCCTTTAAAGAGTACTTTAATATTTAGTAAAATGTATTCTATAATATAGATTGGGGAAGTGATTTGTTTGATTTATGCTGTCACTCTTGTCTCAAGAGCCAAAATAAATGTCCTGCATAAGAGTTTCTCAAGTACATTAACAGGCAATCAACAGACAACCTGATTAAAAAAGAAAACACCATCTTAACCTTTTATATTCAGTACAAAAAAATAGAAATATTTTACATGAGTTTTTGTGAATGTGTGTGCTCATATATAACCAATATTTTTGGGGGAAATGTTTGTGGAAGAAATACATCATCTTGTAGGAAATAATTTAGTTTTCAAGCCACACAGCTGAAACATATCAAGGTCCTATAATCATAAATTATACCTTTTTTAATAGCTAAACTGCATGCAAACTGACTAGCAATGCAGAGTTCCATATTTTACTTTTGACTCTTTTCTTTTTAATCTGTCCTGCTACTTCTTTTCTTATTAGCATAACTGCTTAACTTTACATATTTCAGCAAAAGATAACAGTCTAATAAGCCCATTACAGGCTCATTATTGTCAGGCCTCTAAGGAAAGATGTGTATCACTTGTCTTTTATCATTCTCCTTTCAGTTTCTTTCTTATTCTTCCTCAAAACTCTTCTGTAAAGGTGAGAGATTGCATGAGCACTTTATTCATTTTCCACCTGTCCACTGACCCCTTTTTAGACTTTCTCAACTTTTTTGCTTTCCCAACTCTGTCACAGATCAGCTTTATCTACTATCCTTCACTTATCTTGGAGATATTCTTGTGTTTCATGAAAAGTTTTTATACAAGATATTTAACTTCTGTTAAATATTTATAATCAATCCATATTTTCCCCATTGTGAAAGTTATGTCACTTTTATGCTGAAATTGTCATAAGATTTTGAGCATCAGCCCCCTCCTACATGCAGTTCTCTCTGATCCTGAGAGAATACATTCAGTTTTCATGCAAACAAAAATTGGCAAAAATACTCCTTTGAATTCTTTACAAATGATGCTCTTCCTATCATGCTGTAGCCCAAAAAAATTTTGCAGATAGATATTTGTGCATCAAAACACCAATATGTCTATTCTTCACATGGGTTATGCCAAGTGTATGAAAATGTCAACATGGTTCATAAAAACAAGAGGTCACTGAAACCCCCAAATAAAAATGCTGTAGTTATAACACATTAGAGTGCCTAAATGACCTTTCTATCTTTATGTCTTATAACTTTTATGTGTAAAAGTATGGCCCTAATTTAAGTTTGGAGCTCAGTGCCATTTTTTTAAAGCTTTCTTAATGGGTCCCAGAGAGCAAGGCTGATAAAGGTATACATTTATCAAAAATTCTACTTCAGCCACCTGCATGTTCATCAGAGATGACAATACATTTCAGGTAGAGGCTCTCAGGAATTCTGGATGCTCATTAAATGCACTACTGAATGACAATTGCATAGTGAAAGAAAAAGGTCACCTCTTTGTTAATTGGTTGTTGGTGTTGCATTAGAAATGTTTACATGCCTTTCACCACACTAAGTGCCAGTCAGCAAAAGTAAAACATTTCTCTGGATCCACACTGTTGATTAGCTAGAGATAGGTAAAGATGAATACCTTGTGTTAAAATATAAAGATACAAATCAAAACAGCAAACAAAAATTATGCACAGAGATAATATTTTCTTTTCGTATACATGAAGTGTTTTGAAACTTTAAAAATTTACTTTGGAAGAATGTATGAAAATCTTTTAGTGAAAAGAAATACTAAATTTGTTAAAGAAATAGCAAAGTAGGGTTTAACATATTTAGGAAAAAATTGCCCACAACAGTAAAGGAATTAATTTGATAATAAATAAGAATCCTTCAGTGCATTAGTGTTCCAACATTTACTATACAACATAACCTGTTTTGTAAGCAGATCCTCACCAGCAAAATATGAGATCTTACATTCTAAAACTCTGATAACTCTGTAAGGGTCTTAGAACTGGGCATAAGATTCAAAAGGTTCTTACATTTTGACTCTTCACTGCACCAGAAAAACAAAACAAAGATCCCTTCCTTGCCATGAGCTTGCTGAAGAAAGACAATCTGAAGGCTGGCAATATAGTGTGAGTTTCCTGGTTTTTAATTATGTGAACATTATTAAAATGTTACTGTTATACTCACAGTCAACTTCAATAGTTTAATTTTTGTTTTGATGCCAGTACATATAACACAAAGAGATCTATATGACCAAACCTAAAAAGGTATTTAAAGGTACCAGCACAGAGCTATAAACAAAGCATCTCACAAACAGAGTCAGTTCAGTCAGCTAAGTCAGGCTTCCTTTGTGCCCTATAATTACTGAGGAACCGAGCTTAGTAAATCTACAGTAAGCTTTGTTACAATTGCATATTCAGAGTATCAGATATCTTTTCATAAAGATCTACACTTAGTGATAGTGTTTTTAGATGTTTCATGGTCCTATCCCTAATGCAGCACAGACCAAGGCAAGGAAAACAGAGAAATAACTACAATAACCTGACACATGTTTGAATACATTGCATTCAAGTGTTGCCCTAGCACAACACTTTTTGCATCAAAATAATTTGAGTATCATAAAGTCCTGGGAAACACCTTGAGTTAGATGTTTCAGGTTTTTTGATCTCTGATTCATTATCTCTCCAAGGTCTAAATCCTCTTTTCCAAGAGTTAAATAAAGGCTTAATATTAGCAATACACTATTAATTAATATATAATATATACCTACTTAAAGAGCAAAAAAAAAAGAAAAAAAAAGGAAAAAATATAAATTCCATGAAGAAGTACTTAGGCCATCAAAACTATAAATATTCAGTAAGATATTCTTTCCCCCTCACTGAGTTAGTTGAGGAGATCTAGTCATATAAAGATCTTCATATAAAGAATTGTAAATATTCTTAGAAGAAAGTCAGTCATGCATACTTGACAAGCTGCTTGTCATCCAACAACAAGTAAACAGGATGCTTTCTGCATAAACATTGGCATATAATGAAAATACATTGCTGAAATAGCATGCTGAAAAATTTCCATTATCCTAGAAATCTATATTGCAGTGTAATGAAACAAATAAACAAAACCCTAAGCAATTATTTTTGTAAACATCAATTACAGATCACAGACTATTTAACAAAACAGTAACTGAAAAGAAAAGACATTCACTGTGCTACACAGGCTGTGAGATGTGAAATTAGAGAAAATGGGACATGATGAAAAACAATGATACCAAAACAAAACCAGATTTTTGACATTTCTGGGAAAACAAAAAAAAGTATCAAGTTGTTAAAGGACAGAGGGTTTGTGTCTTAATCATTAGATAAGCTGCAGTAATTATTTCAATACTAGTGAAGTTTTCATTACATGGCACATTTGTTTATTCATGTCTTCATGCCATAAATTATATGAGAGGCAGAATTTTCTATTTATTAGAAATACAAACAAATCTGAAAGTCTTTGGAAGAACACTCAATTTCATGCTCTGAATGACATCACAAGTCTTCCTAGTGTTACTACAAATTATATACTAGACAAGGATAAATTCTTGTCTGTCAAATCCCCAGAAATATATAAGGTAATAACCTTAATTTTAGAGGTTTTTGGGTTTTTTTTCAAAATCAAGACCTAGCTCCATTGCATATTTCAGGTTTTCATGTTGCTGAAAACATTTCACATTTTAAATGACTCCAATAATAGGTAGGGCAGAAAAAATCATAAAGGAAAAAAATACCTTCTTCAATGTATTAACATACAAAGTTAAATGACAAAATATAAAACAATTACAGGATTTATCAAAGTGTAATTTTATACACTCATCTTAAACTTTTATATGTAAAAGAATATACACATAAAAAACAATATATAAAGAGAGTTGTGTTTTAAAAGATAGGGTAGACAAGAAAAAATTTTTCATTTTTCATCAAATTCTTGTTATTTATATGCAACTTCTTTCTGACAAAAGTCCTATTAATGGAAACTTCTTTTTGCCATTTTTAGAATAATTTCAAAGCTGTGAAGTTTCATAAACCCAAAGTTACTGACAGTAACTGTAGGTGACTCCTTTTATGGATATTTCTCTTTTGTGTGTTGACTTTCTAGATGCTGTGTCTCTTTGGTGCTTTAATGAAAGTCAGTCATGAATTCACTGTGAAGAAAGTGAGTCATATCATATCTAAAGCTTGAAAGAATTGATCCTTAAAGATTTGCTAAAATCCATATCAAAATTTCAGTAGTTCTCACAGTTCATTAAACCCTGGATTTCTGTAAAAAATCTTAATGCTCATAAATTGAGGGTGTGCAAGTTATTCATGAAACTAAAATTAGAAACACAGTTCCAAAGTTTTGAAACTTTGCATCAGGAAAGAATTTTCTCCTGTTTTGAGCTCACATGTTCACTCATCAACACATGCCACAGCAGGAG
Source organism: Leucosticte australis (assembly GCA_025504685.1). Classification (NCBI taxonomy): domain Eukaryota; kingdom Metazoa; phylum Chordata; class Aves; order Passeriformes; family Fringillidae; genus Leucosticte; species Leucosticte australis. The sequence continues at coordinate 40,813,908 of JANIJU010003063.1, forward strand.
ATAAAATCTGGAGATAAAAAGTAAGCAGTGCACCCTGCAGTTTCCCAAAAGCATTTAGAAATTGACACACATATACAAGCACTCCCCTTATTACAGAATTGCTTAAAATGTAGTCTTAAACTGCCTTAAATGTCTTTCACATTGTTTTTGATGAATGAAACTACTGAAACAACAGTCCAGATGTACTAGAATGATTTAGAAAAAATCACAGCAGTCTTGGGAATGATTGTGGGATTATTTTGAGCATCTGTTCTCTCAGAGTACAATCTGTGGTGAAAAAACAAAGTAAAAAGAAAAAAAAAAGTTTGATTCATCATCTACTTTGTTTCTCAGTGACTTGGGAATGGAGTGGTGGTCAGTCACCACTCAGACTGACAGAATTTTGAACCCCCCATCATTCAGTGATTGACACCAATCACAAAAGTCAAATCTTCAAGAAAAGGAAATTGGTCTATTTCCTGAAAATCAGGGGGAAAAAGCCCAACATCCAACAAACCCTAATTTAAGGTGTCTTCATCATAGATCCCTCAGCACTTTGTAATGTAGATACCATGGAACAATCATAGCAAGGAAAGTGTAATGGAGAAGCTACAAGAAATAACTTTGTTTCTTTTCCAATACCCTCTGTAGAACTTCATTGGGTGTAAATTCTGAAATCTGAAGGGTATTAAGAAAGTCTATGTTCATATTGCCACAGAATTACTCAGAATCACCACTGAAAAAATAAGTAACCCAGAGTATATTTGGGTTTTATTTTATTTACTCAAACTCTCTTCCACATTATTCAAAATTTTCTGCAAGAAACTGAGCAATTCTTTGTACTCTTAATGCTGGTAAAAGTACTCAAGTCACAAAAATCAAACCCCAGTGTCTTTCACAAATCCATCAGGATTTATAGAGGAAGATCTCCAAGACATTAAAAGAGAACAAAACACACAATTGTTGAAATATATTAAAAACCAAAAGTGTTTTAAGTCAGTGTCACAAGATTTGCCCATCTGCTCCTCAGTCATCAGACTGGAAAATTGAAAAAGGCAGGCTCTGATAAGAGCTATATCTGAGGACGAAATTTTAATTAAACTATGCTTTTGAGCTTTAAACTTTAAAATATGCTTCCTGTGTATTGTATTTTAAAATTCTGTACACAGACATGATGAAAATCAGATTTTTGAGTTACTTTCTCAACAATGACAAAGGCAAGGATCTCCCAACACCAAGAACTAGCACCTTAGCAAATACTAAGTGACTACACTTTACGTTTAGGAAAAGAAACAGAGATTGACTTTTTAGTAATCCCAAGCAATATGCATTTTGGTAGCAAAAGGGATTTACTGAAACAGGAAAGGTAGCATAACTGTATTTGTAGGACTTTCAAGAATATCCTTTGCAATATTTCAAGCTATTTTTAAATTGGTAACAATCTTTGTCAGCTCTGGAGCAAAAAAACCTACAAGTACCTAAGACAAGAGTCAAACCTACCAGGCTGTGTAGAACCACTCACAAACAGACAGATACACTCACAAATACAAATTGATACCTCCATGGAATTATGGCCTGGCTCTTAGTGCCTGACAGCCTTGCAACTGAATGATTTTCTAATACCAGACACTGTTCTTAGGCTTTCCTTTTAGCTCAAACCAAATCCCTGTTAGACTTGATTCCAAAAAAAGTTCAAATGCCAGCAAAGCCTGCAGACTTTAATGACACTTGGAATAACAAGCCTGATTTGATACCACTTTAAGTTTCTACTGTCTATGGGAGAACTCTTGAAATTATTTTCAGTGATTGCTATTATTTTGCTAAGGGGGTTATAAGGAAGCACTGGGCATTTAGGGGATTTTAAGAAGTATAATATTAGCAACTGAATTAGCTTTTGATGTTTTCCTTTAAGTAGATTAGGTACATTTTCCATTTAGTTTGTGGGTTTAAGGGTCAGAAAACTAAAACTCAGGTAAGAGACCATATTGAGTGAAAAGTGAGAAGAGGCATTTTAGGCAAGTAATTCTCCCTTCAATACAGTGAAAATTTAAAGCCTATAAAGGCAACCAGTATTAATATATTACACAGTCTGACCAGCTTGTATTTTATAAAACTTTGTAAAGGGAAATATTACAACATCTACTTGCCTTTATAAAAAGTTTTACGTCTACAATAAAAGTCTCCAGAACCAAACTGATTTAAATCTATCAGAAATTTCTGAAGCTGAATTGTATAAAGCCTTCTTCACTCTTGTCCTAAGAAAACATTTTTTTTATCAAATAGAAAAAAAAAAGAGTCAATTTATTGCTTGCTTGTTCATGGTTTCTTAATTTTGATTTCCAGAGAAGTAGTAGCAAGTGCATTACCTTCCCAAAAGAAAAGCTTGCCTAATTGTTTTTTCTTAAACCTTTGTGTTTAAAATAAAGCTGTCATGATGTACAAGGCTTGTGTAGTGTGTAATGCTAGTTTCAGCTTGTACACAGACAACACTTTCTGTCTGCAAAGCAAATCTTTTGTTTTCCTCAAGCCTCTTCCTGTCAGATGAAAGGTCTATTATATTTCCAAAGGTCTTGACTGGAGGAAGGTGAACTTGGTGTTGTTTTTCAAAGTCTTAATCCTGAGGTAAATTGATCTTCATTAGAACAGACACCTGTTTTTCCTTTGAGCTTACTGTGGATGTTTTCCTCAATTCAAGGATACACAGCTGCTGAGGTAGCTAACATCCAATCAGACAAGAAATCAGTGGTTAGAGAGTGCAGGATGAGACAAAGAAAAAAGTGGTTTACTGGAAAAGAGTGATAGCAGTTCATCTAATGCTCCTGCACAGCTCCTGCACAGTGGAATTCCTACTTGTGGTAAATATTTCCTTTGGAGAGTCAAGCCATCAAAAGTAACATTTTCACTGAGCATAATCTATTTTTAAAAACCCCAAATCCTTATAAGTTACTATTTTTCATGTGCAACCTAATTATGTGGGGTAAAAATGTAAGAAGTAACTTACCTGGAGCAGAGACATGAGTGCTATTACTGGCTCTATGTAACCACTTCAGAATTGGGTTACAGGTTTATTTGTTTGGGGTGAATTGATAAAAAAAAAGGAGGCAACTAGATGTGTGATTTAGCTTTTAACTTTCAGCATAAGTTATGGACTACGATGGCTCCTGGTGTCACTCTTAGCAGAAACATATTCACATGTTTCAGCTTTGGGTTTCTACCACTCCTTTAAAAACTTATGTGTATGCAATGCTGTTGAATAATCATCAGGCATTAATTATGACAACTAAATTATCTTTTATATCTGGTGTATTGAATACATGCTACAGTTCAAAGAACACAGTTTATCTTCCTTAGTGAAAAAAATCTACAAAAAATAACCTATTCATTATTTTTGTGTATTATGAGCTACAAACCCATAAGCACAGCAAGGAACATGTGATTGAACACTTCAGGTGCTTCTATATAGAAAAAGAAAAAATGTGAGATGGTTTGTAGGACTTCAGAGTGAGTGAAGGGTGAAATGATGGACAAGATGCCTCCAGCACTAAAAAACCCTCTGAATGCTTTCAATAATTAGTAAATACAAACAGAAACAAAAGTATTTGCTAGCCTGCAATAGAATGCATTTCTTCAGAATAACTTCATTCCAGCTGAAAGACAAAAACTGACTGCTAAATTAAAATCAGTAACTTCTTACCTATAAGGGATCCCATCCAACTTGTATTAAGTTCATGAGATGTAATGAATATTGCTTCAAAATTACTATTTATGGGCTCACCACTGGCCAAGCCCATCAGTGATAGGGGCAGTGCCTCAGTGATAACAGATTTTAGAAAGGGTTAAAAAATCCTAGGGCATTAGTAGGCAGAGAGGTGAGTGAGAAAATGTGAGAGACACCCTGCAGACACCAAGATCAGAGAAGAAGGAAGGGCAGAATGTGCTCCAGGAGCTGGAGCAGGGATTCCCTGCAGCCCTGAAGACTGTGGAGGGGCAGCTCTGCCCCAGGAATCTTTGGATGTATCTTCTCTCCCTTCCCCAGCAGAGTAGGGGAAGGACAGATTTGGTGAGCACCTGATGTCCAGCCATGGTCAACCCATTGCATGAAGTTACTTTCCTCACCAGTGACATGATTATGGCACCCAGTGTGTCTGTCCAGACTGTAAAAAATTTGCAAAAAACTCTGCAAAATACTGAAGAGTATTCAAACACATGTATAAGAAGCATTAAAAATTGACTATATATATAAATATATATATTTGTTTACTATTCAAATCCAGATTCAAGGAACTCAGTCAATGCAGTGTATCAGGAGCAATTTCATGCAGTCCTTAAATATCTCTCTAGGGAACAGGAATTTCCCAATAGGGAGCTCCCAGTCTGGCATATAAGGTTATGATAAAGCATCAAGCTAGAGTAAACTACAAAGACAGCAAATAAAAGTAAGTTTTTATAGACAATAGAAGGCCATTTTTCTTCAGAACATTTAACTAAAGCTTAACTAAATTCTTCCTGTCTGGAATTTTTTAAATCAAGATTTTGTTAGATAATTCAAAAGCAGTATGAAACATATCACAATGATAGGGTCTTTGTCTCATTATGCAAGAAATGAGATTACATGATCAGCATGAACTTTTCTGACTCTATGATGCCACTGAGAAAAAAAATTCTAAAAATAGACAAGATTCATCAACCCAGCTTTAACAAATGCAGACTCCATAGTAATTTTTTCATAATATCTCACCTTTATCATAATCCTTACCTTTCTTTATTTTTTATGATATATTTTTGCAGAGAATTATTTAGAAAATATGTAGATATATATATGTTTGCATTGGTTGTCAAAGAATACAGTGAACCTTCCAGTAAATGAAAACAGGAAAATCTTTTTACAGGAATCATTCTAAAAGCAACCAAAACTCTTGTATCAGGACCTAAATAATGTACATACAGAATGCTGTCAGTGGGAAGGGGGCCTAAAAAATCATCATGTCCAACCCTAAAGCGAGTGGTCTGTACAGGGATTGAACCCACAACCCTGCTTTTTTTAGCACCATGCTGTAATCAACTGAGCTAATCTCAGGGATTTAATTCTGTAGTGGTTTACCATAAGAATAATTATTTTGTTAGTCAATTAGAGAAAAAAAATTGCTAAAATCTTTTATATGATTTAATTTTATATGTAGTAGGAGAGGTGTCTTAAAATACAAGGCTACTGAAGAAACAGTTCAATGCAGTTCTGAAAGGTTCTCCTTCCTATATGTTAAATTCTAGTTTGTTCTCATCAATGCCCTTTCAGCTCCAGTTATGTTATAGGAGAGCAGAGAAAAGAGAAAGAAAAAATAATGTTAACCATACTAGTATTTTATTTTGTAACCTTTAGGTGGAAGTGAAAAGCATTGCTTGCTCCCTCTACTCCCTATTTTTTAGAAGAGGTGAATTTTTACAGCTGTGCTAAAAGGAATAATAAAGTTCTATGTTCTATAAACACTTGCTAGTCATTTTACAGCTAACTGTTAGATGTTAATTTAATAAACTCTTTTTTCCACCAAAATGGAAATGCTCATAAGCAAAAATTCACTGGGGAGTTGCTACATAATACTGAATTTATTTAAATTTTGGTTACATTTAGAAAAGCGTTCTGCCCGTTCAGCAACTTTCACCACTGCTTACATTTAGATATAAACCTAACATTTAAGGGTAGCTTTGGGGGTCTCTTTGACTTATTTTTTTAAAACAAAAAACCAGGCTTTTCACCTCTTCCCTCAAGTCCCATAGCAGAACAATCCTTCTTACTTTATTTAAGAGTTTGACATGTCTATTTCTACACACCCAATTTTTTTTCTGCCATTTTTACTGCTGTCCATCATACACATAAACACTCTCTGGCAATATCTCAATAAGTCTATTCACATTTATATTAGTCCTTTGCTAAGTTCAGTTAAGTTTATCATGTTGAAGCATTCCCTTAGTAATTTTTCCTTTTAAATGACTTTTCATCTAAAAATTGGAATGATACATGCAGAGTAAAAGTATGAAAATGTAAGTTTCATTTTCTCTCATTTCTCAAACTTTAAACAAAATAAGCAACAATGGAACATTAACAATATCATCCTATAGTTGGACTGCAAACACTACAGAAATTTTAGTGGCATTTATAATAAATGCCAGAAATATTTAATATCACTTTATACAAGCACAGAATGTAACAATAGAATTTAATTCAGATTTTACTGCTGTTTAATTATATATCAAATGCATAATTAGATGAGACATTTTTCATCCCATTTGATGTTAGAAATATGTATTTTCACTTGGTAGAAATCAAGACTGTCCTCTCCTACTATATCTCAGAAGTAGATAGAAGCTAGTAATTATTAGCATTAATATAACTATATAGATACACCTATAATTTTTATTAGTCTAATTTTACCCTCCAGGCAACTCTAAAAAACATCAATTTCAAATTTAGCTTAAAGGCAATAATCTAATTTATTTTCAGGCATATGTTCATTACTAAAATGATCTGGAATTAAACCTTCACACATTTCAAGTGTGTATTGAATAATTAAAATCAATATTTAACTGCTCCTTATGATATGTTGGAAAAATCACAATTTACACCTAACTTTTTTTTCTCACTTTTAGCAACACTTGCACGTCCAGAATACAAATCTAGTTAAAAGTTCTACTTTGTTTTCCTCTCTGCTATTCCTTTTTCTTCATGTATATATAGAGAGAAAATATCAGAAAGGTTTTTAAAGCAATCGTTGGATAAACAATGGTTGTTCATCTCATGGTGGCAGATCTTCAGTCAGATGAAATACTATTCATATAATCACATTGAGACTCCAGCCAAGAAGTTCTGAAAGTCCTGATTATGGGAGAAAGTGAAATTGTATTTTCTGGGAATGACTGCTTCAGAGGAAAACAGGCAAATGGGACTGAAGATTAAATTATTTCATCTGAAATAAAACAAACAAATAAAAAATCCCGAACAAAGAAAAAAACCCAGACAAAACCCAACAATCACAAAAGATCACACACTTGAATTCTAAGGTGCTATGAAGCTACAATTAGAGTTTTAAAGCAATTTCCTCTTAGTCTACTAATAGGATTTAGTGGCCACCTCCAATTCTAAATGGAGAGATGCATATCCAAGAAAAGATGATGTCTGAAGAAGCTTGGAAGCCTCCTTCAGCAGCTACAGAACTTTCACTGCTGTGATCTTTTCAAAACAGAGAAATCTGATTACTGGACAGGCTTACTTTGGTAACATCAAAATTAATATCCTTGAAATGACAACTAACATAATTATATAATTTTTTTTACTGAAACTTTTAGGTATCTTTCCATAATGCTGGCATTCCATGAGCTTCAAAACTGAAATATTCCCTAGACTGTATCTGTAAACAGAGGTAAGAGTGTGGACTCTTTTTCTCCCCCCTATTTGTCAAAGAGTCTAAATAATTTTGTTTTCTGAAAGCAGTTCTAATTACAGAATACTTTACTGACATTAGAAATTTGTCTAGAGAAGATAAAAAAAAAAGTTAAAGGAGGTAATTGCATTATTTGGTTAAGCAGCTGAAAAAATTCAGGCAACTCACATTAACACTTAATTTGCATGAAAATTCAGGGTACTTTGGAATCTCAGCCTGATGCTTGGTCTGCTGCCAAAGCACATACTTCTGTTTACCTCTTCTTTTTCATTAAAAAATGTCTGCCAGTATCAGAAAAACATGGAATGTTAGAAACCAGGATTAATTGCAGAAAGCATAGCTCTGTCTAAAGTCCCTCCCAGAAACATCAGATATATTCTGCCTCTTGCAAGAGTGGCAAGGGCTTATTATTAATTGCTGTCTTTGTTTCTTTAGAATATCTGACAACAGAAGTGATATTTGCAATTTAACAATAGCAAATCATATTAATAATACTAGGGGATTAATAGTGATTTGTCATTGGATTTGATTAAGGAAGGTACATTCAATTTAAGCTTATTAAAAAAGCATTTTTCTAGGGCAGAGATATATTCTTGTAATTTTTTTCCACTTAAAGGGAATCTATAACTAAAATCTAGAATACTTACTTTATTAAATGAGTTAATTAATTTAAGACATTTATACTGATTGGATGAAGCCAGAATTTCTTTGGCTTTCATAAGTTTTCAGTTAGTTTTTGTTACAGAATATTAGACATGAATAACTGATCATTCAAATTCTTTCATCCCATAAGAAATCTGAAATTATTGCACCTCTCTCTTCAAAAGCTAGGGATGAAACTAGTATTATTAAAATAATTTTATCAATAATAAAACAATATTAATAACAAATTTTACAGTCTGACACCTTTAAATTTCAAGAATTCATTTTTTCATTTCTAAGTAAAATAAACCAGACTTTTCAAAAGACTTCAATGAGCAAAAATGACACATTTTCATCTATTGAGACATCTAGTTAAAAAAGACTCCTGGTATTCAAACCAAACATGTCCAATAAGATATAGTGATTTCTGGCAATACAATCATTCCAAGAAGTAGTATTTAGCTTTTACAAGTTCAAAGAAAGAAGAAACAATAAATTCTTTTGTGGCTATACTTCGTGCCTTGTACATGCCAGCAAATTGTGTTAACAATAGAAAGTGTTCGCCCATGATCATTCCAATAAGGGAAGCTAAAGAACTATTTACTAATCTCTAGTGTAGGAAATGCCTATTTACTGCTTTCAATTTTAGTACTGCCTGACTCAAAACAGGTCAAACTGGCAGTGATGGTGCCTTGCCTTCCACACTCCTCAAGTGTGGTATGGCTCAGGCCCACAGGAATGAAATGACTTGTGCCTCTGTGGAAACAGCATTCCCCATGGCACCTGGGGCAGGGGAATGCCCTGGGAGAGAAAACCTTCCTCATGGAAAAACTGGCCACTCTGCAAATGATTTCTTTCAATCTACCAATTTACACCATAGAGCCAAAAGAATGGAAAGGTTTTGGATTTTAGGGTCCAAAGAACATTTTTCATTGGGTTCCCTACCTCCCAAATCATAGATCACTTTGCATTCCTTGATACTTCAATGCTCTTTGCAATTAGCAGTGAGACATTGAGTTTCTGATAAACAGATATTGTCTGAATAACTCACGTATCCATTTTTAATTCAGTTAAAAAATTTGCTTTTAATCTGATATTAATTCTAAACTTATTTGGTATGAATTAATTTTGTCTCCACTTTTGGCTTGTCAGCTGAGCATTTCTATATGTGTTTCTAAATGCTCAACATGAAATCTAAATTAGACTGTTTACATTCTTCCTTTTCCCACTATTGAAATCAAAGTTATAGACTTCAAATTAAAAAGAAATCTTTTGCAAACCAAGAGGTTCCACTGAAGTTCTTTCTATCTCCACCAAGGTTTTTCTTCATTGTTTTTTAGGCTAAGTTTAAGCCTGAAAATTCATGAAGCAAAGTTGGTATTAAAAGCTAAACATTTTTAGGGTAGAGATAAATAAAAATAAATTTCATTGTTGCATTTATGACTGAATTTAAGAAGTACAGGGTGAAATTAATTTATTCAGTTAACACACCAATCAATAGAAAAGCTTTTGCTTCATAGAAAATGGTAGATTTCTTTCATAAAAGACAATTTTGAAATGTATGCTCTGAGCACTCCATGGATTTTGAAGAAAAGCTCTACAATGTGTTTAAATGTATCACAATGACACTTCTCTTCTGCAGCAATAAGTAAAAAATCATTTGTACACACCATGATGGCAGGCTGAGAAGTGAAAGAATAGAAACAAGTAGTGAAAGAAAATCAAGACCAAAATAACAAAAATATTATAGACCAGAAATAGAGCGAGAAAAGCCTCACTTCAAACACATAAGAAAAAAAATCATTATGTTTTGTAATCACCATAAAGTGCGCACAAATTACACTTGTGGCATATTTTTAAAAATAAATTACTTGAGAGTGAGAATTCAAATATAAGGCCAGACCATTGGTACACATTGCTCATAGCTTGACATCTTCTCCTCAGATAGGTAGCAAAGGAAGAGACCAACTGACCTTACCAAGTTAGTGTTAGATATATTAAGAAGAGAAAATACACAAAACATACTTGTATAAATGAAAGATGTTCAATTTTCAAAAAAGAAATTAACTCAGAGGCAGTAAACATCTTTTGATGAAGCACACCTGTGTTTGTAAGCACGTTGCTAAGAGCAGCAATGCACTCCCTTAATGTTGAGTTCAGCCTCCTCCTCCTTGAGATGTCCTCAATTGCAACACAATTGACTTCTTCACAGAACAAACTTCCCTTGACTTAATGACTTGGCCATCCTCTCACTAATCTTCTTCTCTCTAATCTGTCTCCTCATCTTCCTTCTTTGCCTTCAGAATTATGCAAATAATCCATAGGTTTTGTCTTGATCCCTTTCTTCTCACCTTCATTTTACACACACATGAACTACTATGACAGTATAACAATTTTTTTGCCATAGAAACCCCTCCCTGGCTGAGCTGCTTTTCCTTGTGCTGACTGGCCATCAGCTCCACTTCCAATGAGTCAAATGAAACTCCAACCATTGCCTCCTACTTTTTCATTGCCATTTAAAAGGACAAAACACCTAACTGATAATTAAGCCTAATTATGAACAGATAATATTAATTTTATAATGCTTGCAATGAATGTGCATGAGCGTCATATTTTCATGCTGTGGTTTTCTCTGAAATGTTTGTTTTCATGTAACAGATTTGGTAAATTTTTTTCAGTATCTTCTGCTCAATTTTTTTTTTTACCTTCACACAAATGCAACAATGAAACATAGGAGTCTGAAAAAAAAATCTTTACTTTCTAATAGATGATTGAGCAAAAGTATTTAGACTAAATTCAATTTCAAGCCAATGTTTACTGATCCAAATAATCTAATTACGTATAGGATTTTTTTTTCTGTTTTTTAAATTGAAGATTTTCAATGTAAAAATGAAACCATGCATAAGGCAGGTCAATAACTAGATAACATTGATATGGCTAGGAAAAACTAATAAAATTATATTTAAAAAATCACAGAATTCCACAGTCTGAAAAAAATTCTTGTCTCAACTTTAGGAAGAAACTTCATTCTGCACCTCCTACTTAAATGCAATTACTCACTTATATTTGGCAGCTGAAAACAAGGGAATAAATTTGAAAAAAATCACATGTATAAGTGAATATTTCACTTGCAAAATCTTTTGAACTCTCCCTAAACAATTTCATGTGGGGAAAAAGTAAAGAGATTCCATTCACCAAATTTGTTTTCGTTGGTTATGGGCTTTCTAAGACAAAAATGAATGTGCTTCTGTGAAAACTAGATATGCTCTGGCTAAATCTACAGAAAATAATTCAGAATTAAGTTGTGAAAGGTTTCATTAATTAATTTTATTTTAAAATTTTGTTTTTTCAAGCTGGGTCCAGTTCTTAATTCTAAATTACCTATCACTAGCTTATTTATCTTTATCAATCATTACTTTATGAGAAAATTCTTCTCCTTTTTTTTTTTTGGTATGACTTCTGAAGGGTAATAATTTATATAAAACTTAAAAAAAAAAAAAAAAAAAAGCTTGGCTATCTTTTTGCTGCAGTACACTTTATAAATCTTTATCTTTTCTGTGGCTCTTCTGAACACCCTCAATCTTTTAATCTTCTTTTTGAATTCTGGGTGCCAGAGCTGGACAAAGAAGTACAGCTGAAATTCTATAAATACCAAGTGTAACTCTTGGTTTTGGCCGTATTCTTAACAGGGAATCCAATATTATATATGTAATGAAGTGCTTTTGTAGTCTCTTGCTTGTCTTCCATGGTCTAAGTTTTTTCACAGGCACTGCTCCCTAAGATGAAGATGCCTGCATTTTGTGCATCCTTAGATTTCCTAATTTCTACACCAGTCAGTTGACACTAGGATGCAGTGATACACTTGTTGCCTGTATTAATTCTGTCTGCTTAGCAATTCAGATAACTGTCATGTTTAATTGCCTACACCTATCCCAGTCTTCATCCCACATTCAAATTTCATCAGTGACACTTCTCTGTTCCTTATCAACAAAGAGATGAACACTAGATTAACACCACAAAAGCTATCAGTGATTTCTACAGAAATAGTATAGAAACACATTCACCAGCTACTACCCAGAAAAACATTTTAAGATGTATCAGATGGTCTCCAAATTGTGGGCTTAATATGATTTTGCTTTTTAGATGCTTTTCCATTCCAGTGTCTTAAAGAAGCTGAAACAAATTTCTAAAATCAAACTTGTAGCAAGTTTTTATTAATAAAAAAAGTTGATGAAATTATACTTCTCAGATCTGTATTAATCAGAATGAATTATCTTAAACATCTGTTCATTGTTGCCCCTTCTTTATCCTGCTAACGTTTGCTTGTTCACATCAGTATATTACTCAGCTTTGATATCAAGCATGTTATTTCTCTCCCTCTTTAAAAAGTTAGTTTATTTTTGCTCCATTTCTGTTGATTTTCCCTGCTATTCTACAATTTAAGGACACTAACACAGGAAGACTTGGGAGTCTCAAACTATTGGGTACTGTTTATCTCCATTCAGAGTCTTATCTAAATGTCTAAATCCAGTGTCACTTAACATGCGAGGTTTTGCTGTGTATAATGAAAAAGAATATAAATAAGAACATGTGTACACAGGTGAGATTTTATAGGCATAGGAATCACCTTGCCTTTTTTACTTTATTGAAAGAGATATACAGTAAACCCCAATTCCCATCTTCTAACTTGCATACATCATCTTCTTACTACCTTAATTAAAATCCATTAATTTAACTTTCCAGTAGAGCAATTTTTCAAGAAATTTTTAGGAATACCAATTAATTTTAAATTCCACATTTAAAAATAAACAATTATAATTCTTATATTCTCCAGACTCCCTGCACAAGTACATATGCAATTAAGAATTCCTTTTCTTTGCATTTCTAGCTGTATTTCTTTATTGTCATTATTCATAACCTGGCTTTCTGCTAACACTTCAGTTCTTTGACTTTTGGCTTAGTTTTATGTTCATTTCTTCTTTTTTTTTAACGCCTGCATTTGGTGGCACTATATTGAATTGTTATAGCTGTCAGCATGTTAGGTCACTGTGAACAGTGGAGCAGGTGGTCTATAAGTGTCTGAAAATTTACACATATGTATCTGTGATTCATTCACACTCTTAGAACTTAAAGAACACTTAGGAAAGTATCACAAAGATCTTTTTGAGACCTGCAGTTGATCCAAACATTTCAAAATACTTGAGTTGTGTTTTGTCTATTTCAATGTGGGGTTTTTTTTTCAATGTAGAAACAGAAAATATAAATATCAAACAGCTAGTAGTCATTTTCTTAAATACATAAGGCATGCACTTTTATGATCACCTCCAAAATTCTGGGGTTAGTACTGTTGAACATTGAATGCCATGGGAAACATGCAAGGATCAACAGCAGAAATTCTGGTTTTAAAAACTAAAATATATTTTGTCATATAAAGGTTCTAATTTCATTGCTAATGCATGCAAACTTCCAGGAATTTAGTTACTAATTTGAATAAGTCTGAAAATCATACTTTTTTACTCTGTGTATGTGTGGGTAGTTTACAAAGATGAAAAATGCTCTGAGCTTGTACCTTAGTCTTTCCCTCTTTGTAGCTCTGAATGTTATTTTCCTTGCCACAATATGTGACTTCTTGTGGGTTACAGAGACACATTTTAAGGACCTGTAAGTAGAGAACTTTATTCTAGCAGAGCAGAGAGGAGGAGAGGGAGAGCAGGAAAGGTCTGTTGTGTGCTGTCCACACAGACACCTTAAAGGGAAAACCATCACATACACATACCTATACATCAGAGTATTATTTAAAAGCACACCTAGAAACCAAAATATGAGCACACTCCATTAACAAAGTGTCATAGCTGCTCAGCTACCTCAAAAGCATATTGGCAGCATCTAGAAGATAGGGTCCTGAGTTATGAACAAATATTTTCACATATCTATTAACATCAGCAGTGCTCCAATCTTAAGTGACAAACATAGTTAGTGACAGATCTGTCATTTTTGCCATTTAAACTCATGTTGGTTTTCTGCATTCCCAATATGCTTATTTTAAAAATTTCAGGGATTTGGACTTATTCCTTATCTACCGTACTAAAGAAGGAGTGCTGAATAGAATTTATGGAGTCCAACTACAGTTGATTACCACAGCCATTTTAAAAGTCAGTCAGTCTATTTTTTGCATATAAGAGAGAATTATTAGCATTAGTCTAGTTCACATGTTCCACTCTGCTTGGCTGTGCTACAAAAGGTAGCCTCTGAACACCAATCACTTTAAAATTAATTCATATTTAATAACACAAAATGAAAGGTAGCTAATTTTTTTAAATATCTTTTCATGTAGTATATAAACCCCTATATTTTATTAGAATTTTGATGCAGACTGAATTATGAACATGTCACCACAGGTCCTTAGATAGAAAAAGCTGTCTAAGGTGTAACCCATCACCTACCACAAATGTTTCACAATAGAAGAAAGACGAATAAAAATAAGAATAATGTGCAATTTGAATATTTGTTCATTGTTTGCAAGAAGTATTTGCATATATTTATGTTTATACTTATTTATTCAGGGCATATGCCCCTTCTCCTGCAGAATCATCCAGCCTTGTGTTGATGAGACTTTTCTGTCTGACCATCCAGGAGCCACCCTGACAGTCTCCCTTCCCCACCTGAACTAGGACCAAGGTCCCTTTGCAAAGGGCTGCTGCAGTGAGACAAAGGGTGCCTCGCTTGGCTCCCCAGACAAACCACATTCACCCAGTCAGATGAAATATTGGAACCCACACAAGAAAGCTTCAGATTATTTTTTATCTCTCTGGGTTTTTATCCTGCAAAGAACTAGTGTAGAAAACTCAATAGTTCACAAGACTTAAATCTCAAGACCTATTGCAAAAGAGCAATAATTTAAAGGGTTTTTACAGCCTATAATGGCAAGTGAGGAAGTCTCTGAAGGTTTCATTATCTAAATTTGTGCCTGGTTTGTGAGAAAAACCAATACATGATTAAATACAAACAATTGAATAATTACTCTTCAGCTTCTTCAAAGAATAAAGAGAATCACCTACAGTGACACTGTTTCGATTTGTTTACAATGCTTCAACATCAGCCACAGATGTGAATCACAAGGAAATCTGAGACAAGATTATTGTGACTTTTGAGCACAAAGGAGGAGTAAGAAGCAAGTAGTAAACTAAAGATGTAGTTTGGTTTGTTTCTAAATCTTCATAAGTAGTTTTATTTCCACATGTGGTTCTGGAAAGAATGGAAGGAAACAAACATTACGTGCTAATGCAGGAGTGAATATCTCCTCTATATCATCTAATTTCCAAATGAAGCTTGTTAGACCCACTAAACTAATTTAAATAAAATTCAATTCAATAAAAAAAATCTAAATATCAACCACAATCTCAACTCTAAGTCTGTTCAGAAAGCTGTCTAGATTTTCCTAGGACAAACAGATTCTTGCATGGTTTGTAAACCTTGATGAAATAAAAAGGAGTTCTGTTGGAAGTATGTTCGGGGTTATGGTTATTTTGTAAGTAAATGCAGAGGTATAATTCTGATGGGGGTTTGTACCTGTCTTTGTTTTGAATTGTTGTTGGGTTGTTTTAGGCTTTCTTCTGTAGATCAATTTCTTGTTAAATATATTGTTTTGCCTCTTCACAAAAATGTCCTAATTTTCTCCCCCTTGTTTGTCTAATGACTTTGTTTCTACCATCCCTAATTGCTTTCTTAATGATCTCTGTAGGTAAAAGATATGTGTTTAAAAGCCACATCTGCAATGAAAAGCAGCAGAAGGAAAGAAGGAAAGCAGCTCTTTGAAACTCCAGCACTTGTATTTGTATGTGACAGTACGGTTACGTGCAAACGAAGTCTGCACTCGTACGAGTGCTACAGAAGTTCATTTCAATCACATTTAGTTTATTCATTCTGTTTCAGTCTGAAGGAACAAATTCATTCTGATCATTTCATCTATGGCTGAGAAAATTGAACTCTAACAGATTGCAGTCCCAGAAGAAATTGCTTGGTGTTAGAGCTGCAAGTAATTGTTAAACTCCCACATGCCTCAGGGGCGAAAGCATGTCCTTGATTAGAAAAACAAGTAGGGGGAGGGAGGGGATGGGGGAAAGTGTGCTTGCAGTTGCTGGGTAAGATGGCATTATGTATGAAAGGCTCTGGACAACTAAGTGATATTTTCTACTTTTAACTAGAATAATATTTCAAATTTAAAGTAAAAATTTGTATGTAGAGGTGGGTTTTTTTCCTGTTTAAAGGTATCTTTATCCATTTAAAAGGTACTTTTAATGAAAAATTAACTGTTAGTAAGCAAATAAACACACACTGCTAAGATACATCCCATTCATTCTTATTCTCATTAAGTTCTGACAACTCAGCATTGAAGACATGTTCAGTTGCTCTGTCTAAAAACATAAATCGCTGAAAATCCAACCCATGGCAACAAGAATGTTTTCATTGTGAAGAACATGAGTATTGAAACTTATGTGAAGGTGACTATTTTTCATGTTTCTGATTATATTCCAAGTAAGACTCATTTACACACCAACCATCAAGAATGACAGAAGGAGAGTTGCAAAGGCCTAAGTTACTTCAGGACTAAAGATTTGCATGGCATCTTTCTTTGGACTCAAAATTCTCAGTTGTTATATACTGTGACAATAGTGTTTATTAACTATTTTGTTGAAAGCTATTTTGTGTTCATACTGAAATATGGAAACAGTGCAATTATACTACATACCTAGAAATCTTCATTACTGCTGAACAGAAGGCATACAGCATAAATCCTTTTGAATTTCAGATTTTTGAGAAGGTAGGTGAAGGACAGGAGTAGAAGAAGAAGTAAATTTATGGGTGAGATTCCCTAGATAGAAGCTTAGAAATCTTCAAATATTAACAGGTGAAGCTTCTCACAGAAATAAGGACGATTTTTTTTTTTACCCTAGACCACTAAATCTTGGGATCATTGAGAAATTGATATCTGTAGTTCTCAGAGGAGCCTCAGGTTTTGTTTCAGGAAACACAGAATATTTACTCCTAATTTTTCCTATAGTAATTAGAGCTTCTGCTGCAAACTTGTTTGGGGCAGTTGATTATCGCATTCATCCAAGCAGCAGGAATTTTGAGCTATGGAGTTTTCAAGCTTGACACAGGGCCTATGTTTTTTCTTAATATCTAATAGGCAGGGGAGTCCTTTTGCATCAGGAAAGCCTGATTTATTTTCTTACAATCAAGGACAGACTGTTTTTCAAGCCACAGTTAGAGGACAGAAGTATAAGCACACAAAAATCAAAGAATTTCCATTCTCAGAGGAAGCTTACACAGATTAATGCTGATACAAGATATTTATATTTTATTCTCTCCCAAGCCTGCTCAGATCATGACTCACATTCAGAAAAGTGACTTCATTTCATGCTTCCCTATAACCTGGTGGAAAGGATATTTTCCAACAGAGCTGCAACAAATGGACTGAACCTCCAGAAGTCCATTAAAAGCCAAAAGCCTAGATATTCCCTACCAAGACTGCACATTAATTTATAAAAATGTGAAGAAAAAACCCACACTCATTCTTTTTTTACATGTACTCATATAAAGAATTTTCTGAGTCAATTCAGTTACTTGAAATATCTTGCTCCTATCAGATAATTCTATGTAGTTCCTTCCTTCCTTCCTTCCTTCCTTCCTTCCTTCCTTCCTTCCTTCCTGCCTTCCTGCCTTCCTGCCTTCCTGCCTTCCTGCCTCCCTTCCTTCCTGCCTCCCTTCCTCCCTCCCTCCCTTTTTTATTCCCAGAATGTTCATTATAGCTTTTATTTGAGAGGCACAGATACAGATTCCTGTTAGGTAAAGGAAAGTAAGTTTCCCCTTTGTGAAACCTATGGTGCTGAGCTATTGAATATAAGGAAAACATCACATTTTTCTCTTCTAGCTTTGCAAATCTTTATTTCTTCTGATACTTCAATCAGATCAGGGTATTAAGGTAATCAAACCAAGAAGACAGAATATTAAATAACTTAGAGAATCTACTATTAACAACTTCCCTCACTAATTTCTTAGCATGCAGGCTACACTTTAAAAAGTTTTCACTTTAGATATCCTAAAATATCTGATGCCTTTTCAGGGGAAAACTGTTAGCAAATTGAGCACTGCATAAGCAGTCTCTAATATATCCTAAAAGTATAGACTGGGACTGCATTGATCCATTTTAGCATAGCAAAAAGGACTGATCTAAAAACTTGTAATTATACTTACTGCAGTAAGGAAATCAATAGCATCCTCATTTGCAAATAGCTGAAACTATTCAAAGGTTTTTCATTATTCTTGGGATTAAGCACAGTACATGTATTTCCAGATTTTTCCTAGTATTAACTCTCTTTTACAGAGATAAGGAAAGAGCACCACAGATGAGAAGTACAATTTGTTTGTTGCAGTAGTTTTCTTTTCTCCAAATCTATCAACCATGTAAAACAAGTGGAATTAAGTAAAGTAAATGAATTGGTAAACAAGCAAACCCAACCTCTTTCTAACCATTATGCTGTTAGTAAACTAATAAAAAATATGTTAAATTACCAATAAACCACTTGGGTTCATTAAGGCAACAAGAAAAACATTTGAAGTCACATCATGAGGACACTGAAAACTAACCTCTTGGCTTTCTAGATTATCTAGGCAGCAAAAATTGGTTCAACTTCTATCCAAATAAGCAACAAAAGTCTTTCTAAACTTTCTCCTATTCTTATGCAAAATACATATCAAGACAAAATGCCATCATGCTGTGAATCACTACATTATTTTGTAGAATGTTTTTTTTGATATGGAGAATATTTGTTTGCTACTTCATCTCTTTCCTCTATAATGTACTCTTGGACCTATATGCCATTTATATCACTCATATATAGTACTACTTCCTTTGTATTTCATTTACATCAATCTTATATAGTACAGCAGCTTTTTAAAATACTGTGAAAAGCTGGTTTTTAGTTCGATATGCTCTTAAACAAATGTCAGTAATTTAGGGCTAATTCTTTCAGCGAGACTAGCAAGGAAAATTATTTATTCATAAGGTATCGCCCAAAATTCATTAGCACAGCTGTTACCGCCTGCACAAAGAATTCCAAATGAACATGATGGGTTATAAATTTAAATTAAAATTGATTATTAATGCAAATCTTAATGACTGCAGAAACAGGACTGTGTAAAGTCATGACATTGTGTACAGTACTCCTCTCTCATGAGTTATTTTAAAATAAGGATATTTTAAATCATGGATAGTGCCAAAGTGCATCTATGGAGGAATGTAAGAAATGAGCCCCAGCTCACACATACCATTAATGGCCAAAGCAGCTCCTTACTGAACCCACCTGTTGGTGAATATTTCCTGCCAGGAGGAGCAGCCTTGTTTAGCACTCTTTCCAGGGCACTTTTGGAACATATGAATTATATTTCTCTGCCTTCATTTCTGTTGGCAGTTTAGCTAATGCCTTCAATTCTGTTAATATATTTACTCAAATGTTTAATATCTCAAATAATCTGTCCATTTCCAAAAGAAATAAACATACTGAAAGGCTCAGGTAATGTGTTATTCTGCTTAAAGGTGTTTTGTTATATGGATATATACTTTTCAATCTGTATTAGAAATGTGGTTGTTTAAATTAGCTTTATAAAAGTATAGTTAAAACTTACGTATTCAGCTGAAACCCTACTGGAATACTAAATCTTGTCTCTAATTAGAGCATCCTTTGACACACTTATTAATTACATATTACATTTCAAACACTTCCAGAGATTAGAGTGAGGAGAAAAAAGTACAATGTGAGAATAGAGACTGCAGTTTGAATCCACGGGTTTTATATCCTTTCTCTTATTTTGTTGCTGAGGCTGTTATACTTGCCAATCATACAGATATGGAGGCATAGCTACATGACAAAGGCCACGTAGACATGCTCTGGATAGCTGAGAATTGGAAAAGTACCGGACCCAGCTAATCTGAGTCCCTGCACCTGCAAGGCCGCTGTGGCCTCGAGTATAGCTGTAGTATGATAACAAGATGCTGTAGCTGAGAGAGAGACATGAGAAAAGAGAGATGTAAATCGTAAGGAATGAGGGAGTAAGAGGGGAACTGATATTTATAGTATAACCAATAGATTGCTTAGCTTACAGAATATGCATGAGCTTATTACTTGTTGTGCATAAATGTCTGATGCTCTAATCAATAAACAAAGCTTGCTGAACTCTCACATTGAGCGTCCCAAGACTTCCCTCACTGCAACAATACAGATTCTGAGTTCTACTTAAATGTTGCTTTATGATCTGTAAACCTACATTTAATTTTTACAGTTAGGATCTATGTCATGATTTTGAAGCCACATATGGATTTTCAAGGCAAGGGGTTTGATCTGTCTCACTTATAGCTCTAAGGTCATGCTCACTCTCAGGAAGAACTTTATTCCAACACCAAGAATTCTTAACAGACAATTATTGAGGCTCCAGAAAAGAATACCATTAATTATTTATAATTTTTTAAACTCAAACAACAGAGTGTTTTGATCATTTAAAATTGTGGGTCCAGCAAATGCCTCTATGGAAGTTGCACAAGAATTGTCGAGGCAATTAATCAGGTAAAGTGCTGTGTAAAGCTGAGAAAAGCAAGACATTACTGAAATTATCAAACTGTTTTATCTAAAAAAAAAAACAAACTAACCGAAACCTAGCCCTCCTGTTACTGAATTTCCCCTCAAAGGGGAAATTAAACAGCTCGTCTTCTCTCTTAGAAATAAATGGTTAATTAAACTTCTGTTTTTCTAACTGGAAGACAGAATTGCACTCAATCTTGTGACTAGTTTTAAGGAAAGCATACACTGCAGGCTCAAATGAACAAGACATTGCCTTGACCTTGCTTCTAAATGCCACAGAATTATTTCTCTTTTGAATATATAGTTAAGATGGACAGTACTTATTTTGATAGCAGACTGAAACAACTCAAATTCAAGAAACAAATACAGAAAATAAATTAGAAAAAAAATTTAAAAAGGCAAATTCTTTTTTGCAAAATAGCCAGGAGTTTTGATAAATATGGGACAACTGGGCAGGATGTAGGAGAAGTCAGATATAAAGTGGAACAAGTATAGGAAGAAATGATATAAAAAGGGGAGTGGCATATATGTGGAAAAGTAGGGGGAGGAAAAAAAAGACTGTATTATAGAGATAGAATGGCAGTAGTAGGGATGTGAAGAAGGATAAAATAATTTCTTATAAATGAGTAAAAGCTACATGACTATGTAGGCTTGTAAAAATATTCTATACGTCTAAAAAAGGGAAGTAAGCATAAGCAATTTGCAGATTTTTGTCACTTGCAAATTACATTAGTCAGAAAAGTGTTGATGAGAAATCTATGCTACACAAGAATGTAATTCTTTGTAAATCACATGCTTTACAGAAATAAAGATTAGGATCAGATCTACGTTTAAAGTAAATTTAGACTGATATATATATATATATATTTATATTTCTAGAACTAGGAGCAATCCAAGAATTCATCTTGCTATATAGAAGCCCTATGATGGCTACAAAGAAGGTGGAAATAAAAGCAAGAAAATACACAGTCATCTGTAATTCTTCTACATTTCCTGGATGAATTTCTGCGTCCTTCACATCTAAAATATTTTTGTATTGCAAGAATGTAAGAAGTTACAATTCTCCTAATAAATATTTTCAGTCATGTGGCACCTTGTCATCCATGACCCTTACACACATTTTTAATGAAACTGTATCTCTAAATCTAAAGGGTAATTTCCTAAATTCTTAAGCCTGCATTTCTATGTTTTGAAGAAGACGTTTGAATAGACTGCTTTTTCTTCTTCTTTGCCAAAATAGAATTTGAATTAAAAATAAATGTACAAACCTTCAACTTTTCAATTTAAGCAACTACCCTGTGAGTAGTGGCCATGTGTATGTATATGTTTAAAATTAATCTTAAATCTTAGCCCTCACAAAGCTAAGGATTGAAGGCAAACAACAACAACAATATAGGGAAATAAAAGAATCAAGAGACATTAATTGAAATTATTAATTAACCAGTGAATTATGATTAAATAATAATGTCATTTAAAGTGGAAGGAAATTGAACAGGACACCTTTCAATTTAAGTCTTGAAGCAAAAGATAAGGAACAGGGAACAGAAGCCAGGCAAAATGTTAGAAGGAACACTAATAAGAGAAAAATAATGCTTGCATAAGAAAGTTCACTAATGGACCTTTATAAGTTAAAAATTATTAATTAATAGTGACAGGTAAGTAGTTGAAGATAGGTAACTGACAAAAGAAGAAAAAGAAATTAGGAAAAAAAAGCAAAGGAAGCTCATTTCATAAGAGATGAAATCCATATCTTGTGCATGATTCACTACTAAAAAAATAACTGAGTTTGGCTAAGAGTGATGTTTGAAAAATAAATAGACCCAGAATATTAAAAAGACATCAGTGTGTTGGAGAAATATGCTTCCCATACATGTGATCAAAACTGCTCTCTCCTGATAGAGACTAAAGTAAATCCTGAGCATGTGATGCCTATGGCAAATGTCTGAAATATAATCATCAAAACCAGCAATCTTAGCTTGTCTTTAAAACCTTATTGATAAGATTAAACTCTTAGCCTTCACTACAACATTTTAAAAAGAAAAATCTACTTCAACTGAAATGATTGGGTGGGAAAACAAGGGTTTTTCTTAAAAATTATTACAAATTTATATATCTCAGGACATATTAATATGTTTGACTAAATACACTTATCTCTTTTTTAAAGCCTTCACTAGGTTATATTTTCTGTATTTGATATCTTCCTTCACTATTTTTAATCCACTTTCTTTCCATCTTTTGAATTACATATAACTTTATGGTCTTTTATAGACCTATGTTTAGACTTGGAACCACCTCCTAGAGATTGCAAGTATTTCCAATCTGCTCCCAGGTGTGCTGGAAATATATCTTTCCTCAGATGCATTCTATCCTTATGATCTTGTGGGACTTCAGTAGTAAATTTCTGTGTACAGTAAATCCACCTATATTTTTCCATCTTATGCTTTTAGACTGCTCATGGAAACTCACAGTTTACATCATATATTGTATAACCTTTTGGTATCTCTTTCTTAGGACTGGCTGAGAAACAAAAAATTTCCAAGTTTTTATCCACCATTTCTGTGTAAATAAACAAAGTGGATAATTTTTTTGTGGGAAAAGAAAATAAAAATAACAATTCCTGTAATGTTGTACTGAACAGGCTGATTTCTCCTGGATTAATGAAAGTTCAAGATCTCTCTCATCTTATTAAGAGAGAGACTCAGTTTCTGTAAAGCTATCTACTTCTCATGCTGCAAAGGTATCTACTTCTTCTTTTTGTTGCAATTTTCTTTATGCTACCAAACATTCCAAAGGAGATAGAAATGCTAAAAAAATCACAAATCTTTTATCTTTTGCATTGGAATATCACAAAAATGAACCAAGGTGAACTCATTCCAAAAACTGGAAGAGGGAGGAGGGAGACAGAGAGAGCAGTATTGTTGTCTAGAACCCCTACAGACCAGAAAGGATTCCTTGACAACGTCTGCATGAAGATATGACAAGACATTCAGTCTCAGGAAAGCTGCCACAACCTCTACAATTATTTCTTTTGTTAAAACAACTGTTCTGTTTTTTTTAATGAAAGGAAATATATTAACTAACCTGTCATTTTTCCATTTTACTTAATAGTTCTCAACTGTATCTCTTACATAAATCATGTGTAAAATAACATAAAGACAGTTAAAAATTTATCTAAATTTCTATTACTACAACAGCACTACTTGACTAAATTTTCATCTAAAACTTGCAAACAAAAAATCATATGTAGTACAGGAAATACAGAATAAGGATTTATTAATAGCAGATCACCATCAAAATATTAATTTCTCTTCTCACATACTAAGTGGAAATAATCTTTGATATCCCCAAGAGTAGTAGCCTTTCAGTTTACACAGAATGATTCCTTTTTCCTAAATAAAAAGCTAATTTCTAATTACTTAGACATATATTTACATATAACAAAACAAAATCAAAACCAAAGGAATTCTGTGCAATTACTCAGGTAGGTTAATCTATGAAAATTATATCAGGAATAGGCAAAATCAGTAAAACATTGCTAGAAAATAGACTGTACTCAGGATTCGTATCATCTCCTCTTTGAAAAGTTCTTTTTACCATGTTCTGTATTGGTTTTTTTCTGTTAATATTTATTTTTCATATTTATTACTATTGCAAAAATACACAAAGTAATAAAAATAAATTATTTTTAAAACATGTTTTTACAAAAACTAGCAAACACAGCTACAATTGCAAGACTATACTCATTACAATAGACTAGTGGAATGGAGCAGGTAGTTAAGTAGAAAGAAATAAAGTCTTCCAGTTAATGAGTTACTTACCTCAGAGGCTGAGTTTTTTCAACAATGACATAAAAAGATAAATCTTGAATAATAAGAACTCATTTATAGGCTTCCAAGAATGATCTTTTTCACAGCAGGCATTGCCTCCATTTTCAGTCTTTATCCATCATTTTGTAGGATATCACATGCATGCATATTTTTATAAGATACTAGTTATGACTTTGGTTGCTAGTCATACTAAGATTCTACCTTGTATATTCTCCACCTATTGCTAAATCAAACCATGGAGCTAACTCTTCACACTAGTCCTCTGCACCTTCACAGCTACACTTATAAACCTTGGCAACAAGTCCTACTTCTGTGTTGATAAAATTTTAATTGTGATAAAATTATCATTAGGGCACATCTGCAGCTCTCTCAGTGAGAGGTGATCATCACTTGAAAATAGGGTACCTGCAGTGTCATTGACAACTGTAATCAGAAAATAAATTGTTCTTTTTCCTTTTATTTCCTTTTTTTCACTTCAAAGCGTGTGTAATGAATTGAGTCATAACTGACTCATGCATTCTCTCTGGAAATAAATCCATTGGTAAATGAAAACAACTATAAGGGACAGAAAGAGAAGCTACAGGATCTGTAGACAAAACCAGTATTTTATCTGGAGCTCATATTAAGATGCCTTAACTAAAAGGCATCAGAGAAGTATGGAATCATAGAATCGTTAAGAATTATAGAAATGTAAAGACGTCTAAGATCGCATCAACCATTATCGTAGCACTCTCCTATTCACCATTGAACCATGTCCTCAAGTGACACATCTAGATGATTTTTTAACACTTCTAGGGAGGAAAATTCCACCCTTCTCTGGGCAGTGTGTTCCAGTACTCAATAGCACTTTTAGTGAAGAAGTAAACCTTCTCTTCTCCAGGCTGACCATCCTGTCTTGATAAGGGACCTGCTCTAGCCCTCTGATCAACTTCTTGGACCTCCTCTGGACTTGCTCCAAAATTTGCATGTCCTTATTACCTTGGGAACACCAGAACTGTATGCAGTACTGCAGGTGGGGTCTCACAAGAGCAGAGTAGAGAGGTAGAATCATCTCCTTCAACTTGCTGTCCACTCTGCTTTTGAGACAGCCCAGGATTCCTCTGGCTTTCTGGTCTGTGAGCACACACGGATAGCTCATTCAGCTCTTCATCAACCATCGCCCTCAAGTCTTTCTCTGCAGGGCAGCTTTCAAACACTTCACTCAACATGTGGTGTGCCTGAGATTGCCATGACCCACGTGTAGGACATGGCACTTGGCCTTGTTGAGCTTCATTAGGTTCACATGGGCCCAGCTCTTAAGCCAGACAAGGTCCTCCTGTCTGGCATCCCTTTCCCGCAGTGTGTCAACTGCAGTATAGCTGGGTGTTAGTGAACTTGCTGAGGGTGTGCTTCATCCTACTGCCCATGTTGCCAACAAAGATAATGGAAAATACTGGCCCCAGTAGTGACCCTTGAGGGACTCACTGATCACTGGTCTCCACGTGGACAATGAGCCATTCACCACCAGTCTTTGTGTGTAGCCATCCAGCCAGTTCTTTATCCACTGAGTAGTCCATCCATCAATTCCATCTCTTCTTTATACTTTTCAATTCAGTAATATGCAGTAAAAAATTGCAAACTGTAACACAATATTTATGTAGTAGAAGCTTTAGCTCTCTTCTTCCCCAAGTCATACCATCAAATAAATTATTTCTTATTTTATACCACAGTGATTTTGCTTAACTGCTTGGTATTATTGTCACAGGAGTTAATGAATTTGTGAAAAAGCAAGACTGATACATCCATATCACATCATTCCTGACAAAGACCTTTGTTGCAAATAATCCTATATACTCATGCACCATATAGGAAAACACAATTCATATGCACTCCTTCTTCAGCAGTATCCTATGGAGTTTCTTTTATTTTCCACATGACTGGTTATTTATCTTAAAGAACAGATATGATTCTTGTAGCTTTTGTATTTTTATGCCTATTCAAAGATGTTAGAACTGTTGGAGCGGACATATTTATGTGTTTGCTTTGGAGTTTTTAACAGTGAAATTATTTATTATTTATACTTATAAAAAATATGCAGTAAAGATTTATAAAATCTAATACAATATTTAGATAGTTTTTTAGAATGTTGATCCACAAAGGCTTGCATCTGAAACTGTGATAATCATTATACCAAACGTTAGCTTTTGTTTTTCAAGGTATCTAATTTTTTTTTTTTTAATTAGCAATTTAGGTGAGCATATAATACTTATTTACAACTTCTAAAAATACTAGTAATTTAGTCTTGCCACTCATCTTCAAATAGTATTAATTATGTGCACTAAAACTATTTGACCAATTGACTAGCTCAATTCCTGAGGGTGGAAACATATAAGTGTTAAAATAATTGTGAAGAAAGACAAGGTGTTTACAGATCATGTGCCATAGAATCACAGGATAGTTTGGGTTGGAAGGGGCCATTAAAGATCATCTATTCCACTCCCTCTGCAATGCATAGGGACATCTTCAACTAGATCAAGTTGCTCAGAGCCCTGGCCAACCTGACTTTGAATGTTTCCAGGGATGGTACATCTACCACCTCTCTGGGCAATCTGTGCCAGTGTTTCACCACTCTCTCTGAAAAAAATTTCTTCCTTCTATTTAGTCTTAATCTATGCTCTATTTGTTTAAAACCATTATCCCTTTGCCTGTCATTACAGGCTCTTTTTCTTATCAGCCTCCTTGAAGTACTGAAAGGCTGCAATAAGGTCATCCCAAGCCTTCTCTTCTCCAAGTTGAACAACCCCAAATTTTTCAGCCTTTCCTTTAGGCAGATGTGTTTCATCCCTCTTATCATCCTCACGACCCCTTTGTGGACCTGCTCCAACAGACCCATGTCTTTCTGTACTGAGGACCCCAGGGCTGGATGTAGTGCTCCACATGGGCTCTCAAAAGGCCAAAGTAGACAGGCAAAATTCCCTCCCTCCACTAGATCATGCCTCTTTGGATGCAGCCCAGCATACACTTGTCTTTCTGGGCTGTGAGTGCACATTGGCAGGTCATGTTCAATTTGATATCCTTCTCAGTGGGAGTACTCTCCATCCTTTCATCCCCAAAGCTTCATTTTTATTCAGAGTTGCACTGAACCAGCATGTCAGCACCTTCATGTCACCTACAATTTACAATTAGAAATGTTAGGATTAAGAAAATAAATTTACTGACTAAAGAAGCTTATTCCAAACTGGGGGACTGGTATTTGACAATATCTGGTCTTCTGAACCTGAAGCAATTAAAAAACAAGAATAGATTATGAGTGGATTTTTCTAGCATGGTGTTTCAGGATGTTTGAAAATGCACTGAAAAATGGGATCGTTGGTTTACAAATTTAGGGAGAAAATTTGAGGGTTTTTGTACTGAAGTTTATTATGTTAATTCCAACATTTAGATCAGAAACATATAATGTACACAGAATGTACATCATCAATATCAAAGCAGCTAACAAATTCATATTCTTGGAAGAAGCATTTTCAGACAACATATTCTTGGGTTTAACAGCCTTTGATATTCTTGAAATCTTTTCAATTCTACTGTACATCTGACAGTACCCAAGTATTGATCCTGGTGCTCAAAGCACAAGAATTGCTGTTTTATTATAAACATTTTAAGGTACTATTACTTTTACACCAAGTAAGAATTCTCAGTTTTGAAAAGCTTTCTCTGACATTTGAATTCATATGTTCTCTGAAAGTCCTCAGAATTTGCATGTTTGTATTGATGAATTCAGTCTCTAGAGGAGATACAATTTGTTTTGCAATTAATCATGTTCTGTTAAAACCGCGTGTGCATTAAATTAATGGCAATTCTTATATAAATCATAGTAGGTAAATACCTTTTCAACTGCTATCACTGCAAAATGGAATTATTGAATTGATTTTTCAATCTACACTTTAGTAGGACACAGTTCAAACAAACTCTAATTAAGGCCAAGAATGGAATGAATCTATTCAAGCAATAAGAGTAAAACAAAATACTGATTTAGTTTAACAGCAAATTAACAAGCTAGGGGACCTGTCTGTGGATCACATTTCATATAAGATTAATTCCTGGTGCTCCAGAATGGATTGAAACATGCAATTATAATAATTAGCAGCAATTTTGCCCCCTACTAGGATTCAAGGGTGGGAAAGTTACTTTATGAAATGAGTACTCTCAAGAGAACCTATGAAAATAAATTCAAAGAGGAGGAAGCACATAAAGCTGCTCACTGTAGAAATGCAGGGTTCTTCACCATTTGACTGACAATGCATACAAATGATATCTGCTCATGCCACTTCACAGTGTTTATTACAAATCACTGCTGCACTCAGAATTTGTGAAACAGACAGGATGACTCAAGAAAACAAAGTCATACAGAATTTCCACCACATTTGAAGTTAAAAATATTATCTAGGTATAATTTTTTATAGAGATATTCTAAGTATAATCCAGATAGGAAACTAGGATGCATTTATCAAAACATAAAAGACACAGAAGAACTCACAAAAATTGTGTGGAAATGGATAAAATTCCTATTTCCTTAGAAATTATTGGAAATTTCCTTCTGATTCATAAGCTTGGTGTTTCATCTTTGCCTAACAACCTCTACTTTAACGTCTTTTTTTCACATTAAAAGCCAAAAAATATACTCTTGCCAAAGGTAGTACTTTAGAAAAAAATAAAAATAAGTAATCATATTAACATAATGTTTTTTCTAATTTACATTTAAATGTGTGTGTGTGTTTAGTACTGTAAGACAGAGAAGAGAAAAGAAAGAATATATTTACTTTAGGAGGGAAGAAGTCAAGGCAGGACAGGAAATGAAATTGCAATACGAATATTTCTAATTTTCCACTGCAAGAAAATTAACTTGTTAACTTTTTGCACCTAACACTGCATTGAAATGTTTTATTTGGCTTTATGTTTTGGGTTTCTTACATGTAAGTGAGTATTAAGATAATTTTGAAAAAAATTCAGAGGCAAAAAATCCACCTGGATAAGATGATTTCAAACTTTATGCCATCACATCAGAAAAATGCAGTATGAGCTGATATAACATGATATGGAAAGTGTGCTAATATCTTCCAATGTAACCGAGTTACCAATTTTTCAATGGATGAGATAGAAAGATATTAGAAAGATATTTCTTAAACAGTACTAAAATGAGATAGTAGTTAATATCCAATTTACTGGTTTAGGATTTTCTATTTTTAAAAAAATATTTGCAAATG
Source organism: Leucosticte australis (assembly GCA_025504685.1). Taxonomy (NCBI): domain Eukaryota; kingdom Metazoa; phylum Chordata; class Aves; order Passeriformes; family Fringillidae; genus Leucosticte; species Leucosticte australis. The sequence goes on from JANIJU010003063.1 coordinate 40,843,670, forward strand.
AGGAACATTTCACTATAAATCAGCTGAACAGTTGCATGTGGAAAGCATTTACAACGTGGAATTGAACTAATAAACATACTCTTGAGTATCATTTATTATTATTGAAAGCCTAGATGTTTCAGGGTAAAGACTGGGAGAGCAAGTGTTGTGTGCAATAATATTGAAAGGAGCAAATGCAGATAAGAAGATGGACCAAACTCAAACCAACTTCATCATCTGATATTGAGAATTAAAGGGATCCATGCTCTATGAACAGTGCTCCATAAAATACATTTTCCAAATGAAAGTTTCCAACAGAAATAGGAGCAAAATTAAAGTTTCCATAAGCGCACTAGGAGAAATTAAAAGTGGTTTTTGAGGGGGGTGGTGGATGGGGATGGTGAGAAGGGGAGCAAGGAGGGTAAGAGAATGTTGTTTTTAATGTTGGTACTGGAGAGGGTTAATGAAATACAGATCTGCAATATTTGTGCTTCCTGTCTCTTAACCAAATCATCTTCATTGGAATCATGAGAATTTGTTAGATATAATTGTGGTCCCCACAGCAAGCTGTACCTTTCCCTTGCATACATAACAGAGGAGAAACACTGTTAAAATAACTGACACTTACAGTTTGTACATTTACTACCTCTCCTATGATGCACATTACTCATCCTCCCAGAAAAACCATTATAATATAGTTCTTAATACTCTCAGAATTTATGCAGTGCACTTAAATTGAGTATTTAAGGAAAGAAATTCATCACATTGAAACATGTATCAAAACAAACTAGAAACAGTATTTTTTTCTCTGGAGTACCAAAAGAATATGATTTGGTAATTCTTATCTGTCCCTCACCAATAGACTTGAAAGCCTCTAAGACTAAGGTCCAAAACAGATTTAGAGTTGAAGCCACCTTTCACTGAAATAAATGGCAAAACTCCTATCAAGACTGGGCAAGTCACTTAGAACTCCTACATAAAAGATCCCATAGTTAGAATAAATACATTTCATATAAGATTCTTGACAACTGCCAGAGAAAAGGGTTTTATGGATTTTTTGGTCTGCTGAATTCTATCTTAAAATTGGACAGATTTTTTTTCTTTTTATTTCCACATTTTTCTATGTTTTCCAGTTATTTCATGAAAGTAGAATAAAATATGGTGCACATCATAATTTGTTCTTGATGTTATTATCTTTCAGCACTTTTATGATCCTAGATGATATAAGATTGGTACAGAAGTGCAGTATTAAAGTAATATGGGGTTTTTTTCTGAGATTGTACTTATGTTATTTGACATATTTTCAAATCTTTAAAAAGAATGAATGGTGCATCACTGAAGTGCAGTTTGGATTAGTTTTTCTTCTATTAATAAATACAGCATTAATATGTGGTTTTCCTCCTTACAGGCAATGAGGAAATAGGAATTAAAAATATATTATCATAACAAGTGAAAAAACTGGAAATCAAGTCTCAGAGTTGTTAAAAGCATAATAAGAAAAATAATTCTTACATCTCATATCTTCTAATATAAAGATGACATAAATTTATAACTCTTCAACATTTTCAGATGGAATGTCTCAAAAATTATGTCAGTTAACAAGCATAATGGCAAGCATCAACAGTAACTCAAAATATCTCCAGCAAACTTTCCCACTTACAGAGAATTTTAATTTTCAAAACATAGAATGTAATCATAATGTTAAATCAACAATTCATGCAATGACTCAGCTTTTGCTCACAGCCTTCTGAACTTTGGAAGCTTTTAAAAAATATTTCTAAGCCACAAAAGCTTTCTGAAAACTTAATTCACACTTCTTGAAAGGTCATTATCTAAGGACACAATCAAAAGTAAAAATACATAATAGAATCCTGTTTGTCTGTACACAAATCTCTAGATCCATGCATCAGGCTGGATTTTACTCTTGAGTTGCTACTCACTTGTTTGGTAGATTAAAACAAAATAAATAAATAATAGAAGTAACTGAAGGATATCTATCCAGAGGGTTGATAAGTGATGCAGTAACTCCCATTGATTCATTATATATATGTATGAAAACATCTCCAACAATTACTTGACTGAAATACACAGGGGCAGATTTTTGGTTTTTTTCTTCACTTTGTCCAGTGGTTTGATGTTGGTTTATTTTTTGTTTGTTTGTTTGTTTGTTTTTAATCACCTGAAGGATCATGAAGAGGTTTATACTTAATGTACACATAAAAAACTCCACCACAAAATCTGCAGATCTGCATGACTTCCTTTGTCTTTTTGTTTGCCCATGACAGAAATAACAATTAAAAAAACTAACAAGTCTTTTTACATAAACCTTGTAGCAAGTAGGCTGTGTGATGTTTATACCCTCACTGTAACATGCTATGGTCCTGGGGCAACTTAATGTGGATTCAATACTCCAAACAACCATATAAATGATTTTTTAATGTACATCAGAGTAACTCTTTTTTAATGCAAAAGGATAATTTCATTCCAGCTGAGAGGAGTGCCTCATTAGTGTGATTACTGTGGACTATGATTAACAAATCTTGGCAGAAAAGAAACATCTTATTATTATTCTGTCACCACATAGTACTGTGCAAAGACTATTGAAAAATCCAATATTTGATGTGAAGTTTTCTTTTTTTTTTTTTTTACCTTTAAGTAAATTAACTAACTTTTTCATTTGATTCCTTAATGACAGGTGAAGAATAAGGCAAGTATGTAGAGCTGAGGTGAAAGTCATGTCTACACTCTGTTATACAGTTCATAAGTGTAAATGCATGCATTCTTGTCTCCTCTTAGGGAGTTAAACTCCATGCACAATAATATAAAATCAACTTTTCCTACATCTTGCAAAGTTATTCAGTATTTGAAGCTGCATACTCATTTTATACTTTTCTTTTTTACCTAATATGAAAAAATTCTAAGGTACTGTCTTTTAATTTAGGTGAATATAGCAAATTCACCTAAATTAAAAAAAAAAAGGCAGGTGAATGCCATGTAGCACATATTTACCATGAGTATTGTTGCTGTATTCAGTCAAGAGACAACCCTAGAAATACGGGGGAAAATAAACCATGCTTCATAGCTTTTTTCTCTGCATTACTTTTCTGTTCCAATTGAAATGTGAGGGAAAAGATGTGCTGGAACTAAAATAAGGCCAGTTAATAAGAAAAAGACTGTATGCAACATTTTTGATCAATACTTTTTCATTTGTTATTTAGTTTGTATTCATATTAGCCAAAGATCAAAGTAATTATAAAGTCCCTAAACCTAAATACAGAAGATACTTCAGAAAAAACTTGTCAAGGCAAAGAGCACACCTAGTGTACACCACTTAAGTACTTTTGAAATAAATATTCAAGAAGCAATAACACTTTAATTAGAATTAAACAGTCATATTTACACTCACTTCAGAAAAATAACAACAGGAAAAAAAGTCTGAAAGTGGTGCCTTAAATTTTTTATTTATCAAGAACCAAAACAAAGACTTTGTCATTAAGTTAGTCAATATCTAAATGAGATTGTTACTAATCAAATTAATTGCCTTTCTTGTAGACAAACTTTAATGCACCAGGGAAGGTCTTAAAAAAGTAGAAGTTTTTCAGCTCAGTGTGAAATATTGGTGAGCTCTCTGATGAACAGCTCTTCATGCCCCTAAAATAATCTTTTCAGAAAATAATGTTATTAAGGTATGCCAGTTTAAAAATAAGTTTTGTTGCCATGCTGAGGGTCCCAAATTGAAATACATGACTTATGCAAACTGACTGAAAGCATACAGTTCCAAGATTCAATTCAAGAAACATGAGGATGTGAAGCTGCAAGTCCTCAAAAGGTTGATACTCGAGGGATTGCCTGAGGCAGAGAAAGAAGCTTCATGCTTAATTCATCATTGCTGGTCTGTTTGTGATTAACTGATGGTTGTTGGCAGTTATGAAAGAAAAGAAAAACAGTGATTTAAAGCTTCAGGAGGAAAGAAAAAAATGTAACTTTCAGGAAGGACATTGAAGTATTGAATTATTTTAATAAGTAAATTAATTAAAAGTGAAGGACTTTTTCTCCACTATAAGCAGAGCAAATAAACAAATTGGTGCTATGATTTGAGAGTATTCAGACACTCAGGTGTTTTAACTGAAACTGTCCAAAGAACCATTATATTCTCAGCAAGCACTAGAATAACCTTGGTGGAACTGCACTAACTATTTTTGCATCTTAGGAAAAAAAAAAAAGTGTGACACTTGGTGGGACAATATACAGAGATCCTTGATCTAAGAGCTACAAAGCTGTTGTATTAACATGGTGCTGCACAGTATAAAGCAATATTTTATTTTTTTTTATCACCTATAAGACTGTTCTTCTACAAAACATTTCACAAAGGAAAAAAAAATCTTGGAAAATTCCAAGCTGATTTTTCAGTAGGTAAAATTTAAGAACTAAAGACAAAAAGACAGATTAGGAGGAAGATATAAAAGGTATACTGAAAATTACATGGGACATAAGAATTCGTAAGTAATCTGTCAAGGATTATGCTCACACTAAAAATACATCAGAGCATAATCAATACACCCATCTATATGCTATATGTTGAAGTTGTTTCCAAATGAAAAAAGGTACCTGGTACAAGAGAGACAAGCATGTAAAATAATTGCTAAGCTGCCATGTCTGAAATTGTACTTTTTTGTTCTGTCTTCTCAGCTATAGCAGCCAGGTGATTAGTGGACATGATGGGTATTCAGGCAACAATATCTATTAAAGTCAAAGCAGTTTACTGTGCAAATGATGATTAGCAGCACTGGTGAGCTGCTTTGAATTCTTGGAATTCCTTGGTTCCTTTTCTAGAGATGGAATAGGGAGCATAAATGCATTTTAACCTGAGAGTTCCTTTTTCTAGCAGCAGTGACAGCCATTTCTCCCATCAGACGACTATTCTTTATCCTAAGAAAGGAAAAATAGCTAATTTTTATTTCATTGTTCTTTCACTGTTATCTCAGTGATGAACAAAGCATATGTCAGGACTTTTAAGTTATGTGTCAAGAGGTGTCTGTAAATGGCTGCTCATTTGGTTGTAGAAGTTCAAAGGATTTTTGATTCTAATGCATTTTCCAGAATGTGTGTCATCCATTTCCTGTAACAACTGTAATGTCTCTGAATCCTTTAAGTGCTGCATATGAAACATTCATCCTAGTAAGTTCCACCATGATTTTTGAAATTAACTTCAATAAAGCCAAAATTATATTTACAGTCTTCCAAGAAATAGACTGATAATTCTTGCCAAAGAGTCTCACATTTACAAAGTCACATATTAGCTGCACTGCTATGAAATGAGTCAAACACAAGGTTAAGAATAATGCTTTCTTCATTACAGATTAATCATTGAATAATCACCCTTAATTGGCATTGAATTAACTTTTCCTCCCAGTTTATAATAGCTCTGAACTTACTAATTTCAAATACTGTTCTTTGGTCCCACTCAGGACTTTGATAATGGGGTCTGTTGGCCCAGATATTGCCTGTGACAACACAGAAATCAAACAAAACATTTTTCTAAAAAGTTTAGTGAATGTCCCTAATCTTAGTAAGAAGAAAGATCCCAAAGCAGAATGCTGATGTTTTTGAAATTTTCTCTTTCTTTTGGAAATATTGCTAGAAACCATTTGAGTGTGTGATTCTAAGTCATATCAAGGTTGCTTAACTGAAGTTAATTAAAAGTACCAATTGTAAAATAAAAGAACAGGATTTTGCTGTTCTTTGCTATTTTTTGCAAGCCTCTCTCAGAAAACATTTTAGGAGTAAAACCAAAACAAAATAAAAATCCACCAACTACATATGCAGGTATTTTAGAATGTAGCTAAAAATCAGACTTTCAGAGTTAAATTTAATAAAAAAATAGACTGATTTTCAGTAATGCAGACCATTTATGTACTTTCACAGAAGATAGAAGCATTTCTTGGTACACAAGAGAAGACTTTCCCCCTAAGACCTTCTTCATCTTTTTTCATGGATTCAAAAATCCAGAATATAAACTTTGATAGAAAATTAATTTCACCATAATTGTATTTGGAAGATCACTCACATTCTGGAATTATACACACACAAGTTATGCCTTCATTGTTTAAAAATAGAAAAGAATACCCTGTTACCAAAACAGTGACCCAGACAGTGGAACTGACTTCTTGACTGACTTATTTTCAAAAGATGCCCAGAATATTGTATGATGGCATAGATTGTTTTGCAACTACTTTTTGTATTATTGTATTACTTTTTAATTTAAAATATTTTTAAATTATTTATGAAAAATAAAGTCTAAGTTTTTTTTTAAATTCCAGGTAATAGTTGGGAAGGTAACACATAATTTTACTTAACCATAATTAAGGAAAGAAAAGAAGAAAAGAAACATAAAACTACTTATGATTATTTGGAACACTTTCCTAAAAGCAGAGTATAATGCAGTCCTGCTTGACTGAATGGGCACTGTAATCTACTCAGAAAATAAACCAACATAAATACCTGGGGATCCTGACTTTATGCCCCTTTAAAACTCTCTGATATTTAATTTTTTCTTTGAGAAATATATACAAACCTATAAGAAAATATCTCCTTAATATTCCAAATCTGCTAAAGAGACTGTGCGTTCTGAATCACAGATTATCTCTTTAAGGTAAATACAATTATCATAAAGTATTGTATAAATGCCTGCAAATAAATAACTTGCCAATGCCTTGTTTGTTTGTATACAAAATGAAACAATTTTGTGAACCTTTTTCCTCTTGAATTTTAAGTATAAAAGACATTCAATATCCTTAAAATTTAAGAAAATACTATCTACCTCAAAAATTCTTTTAAAAGTATAGATTTTCTTTAAAAATTAAAACTGTCTTGGTGGTGAGCTGTTTTCAGCATTTCTCTTCAGAAAGGCTCAGATTTCTGTCCTAAGTGCAGGTAAACAGGGGAAGTACAGCAGCATCATGCACTCTCCTCTGCAAGAAAAAAGGAGAAGAGATGTTTATTGAAGCCTATTGCAGCAGCAGTATGGAAACAAAAAGAAAGAAGCCCTGCTAGGTTTTCTTTCTGATCCTTGTCAATTTGTGGCTTTGATCTGCAACAGACAGCTATTCTGTGAATTGTAGAGGTATTAAAGAAGAGAAGAACTCCACTTCTAGCTACAGAATGCTTTGGAGAAATAGATTGGTTTGTTGTTTTTTTGGTTTTTTTTCCCTTCAGGTCTCTTTCTCTGGAGCACTTCTTTGGAGCTTTCCTACAATGTGAGGCTAGAAAACAAAATTATACCAATATTTATTTCAGGAATTTTATAAAGACCTGGATTTTTAATTAAGAAATTTAAAAAATCACTGTGTTCTCTTAAACTTCCTATTACAGTACAACTAAAACAGCTAGATATTTATCAGTACATGTATCGTTGCTGTCAATTAAATAAAATAAAGCCATGGTAAACCAAACTCCAAATTTCATCAGGGAAAAAAATTGAAACAAATAAATAAATAAATAAACCAAAAGGATTGGTTCCGTTTCTACAAAGTTATATTTCCACCATGATTTATACAGATATTTTCAAGCTCTTATGGTACAGAATTCAACAAATGTGAAAATTTATTGTATAGTAGAGTTCAAATATCCCTGCAAAACTTGTGCCTATCCTCCCCTGTATGGAGAAAATGACAAACACAGGAAGATCTCAAGGGCTCTTGGAGATCTCCAGGCTTCAGACCAAAAGCTCATTTGGCTGAGGTCTGTGATAGGAGGCCAAAGGTATCAAAACAACTGAGCTCTAGAGCCAGAGGAAGGTTGTGGTTATAAAAATTATATAAATAGATAGAAACCTGCATTCTCAGAACTGGTGAAAATTGTCCTTAGGTCCCATCTTAGGCAAAGTCACTGTTCCTACAGGGAAGTTTCTTGAATCCATAACAAATAAATCCATGCCATGCTTTCCAGCAAGGCACAAGAAATTTGCCTAACATTAATGTGTTCACAGGACTATTCTGTGGGGGGAAGCAGCTTCACTAACATAAATGCAGCTACCTGCCCACAACAGAAAGTTTAGAAGACACCCTTGAAACCTCAGCCAAATCCTAAGTCTGAAACATTTTGTCTTATCATCACTGAGACCTGCTTTTCCACTCCATTTCATGTCAGGCTGCCAAGCTGTGAAACCATTACATGCTGCTTCTGCACCTCACACAAACAGAGCTCACTTGGAGAGTAGCACATTTAATACATTTAATATAAGACCTGAAGTTCCACTCAGAAGCTATGAATAGAGAAGAAACTAATTTTAGGGAAAGTCCTGACTGAAAAAATATATTACTCTATAAACCCACAGCCTATACTCTCAGTTAATTAAAAAATATATAATTGTCATACAGACTGCTTGCTGTTATATAATTTAGGCTCCTAATAAGGCCTTTCTGTTTTATGAAAGAAATTTCCTTTTCTTCTCAACTTGAGAAATAGAACCATGATAGGACCATACTTCATACTGATACAAACAGCAACTATACATCAAACTTGTTAGGGAAGTATTTATTAACAATGAATACACATAAGGGTAAAAAATAAGAGGGGTGTGGGAGAAATGGCATCTTGCAGACAGCTGTGAATTACCTAAGATTTAGAGTAATACTTTCTACCCATGCAAATTCTACTGCTATTTTCGATTAATTAATGTAATTGATAACAGTTATAAAGATAGTTGGCATTTTAATCATGCAGATATGTCTTTTGCTGTCAGAAGAGAAAATTAAAACAGCTAGAAGCCTTTTATTTGCAGAGTTAGCTGGAGAGGAAATTTAAAAAGAGCTGGTAATAAATGAGTAATACATTCAATTTGAGAGATCACAGATGTGGGTCACAAGGTTAGAGGACTCAGAGAGGGATCATGACCCTAAAACCGTGCTTCTTTCCAGGCGTAAGTGGAAACATAAACTAATGGGCTTGCTAGATCATAATGCTGCAATTAATAGAAAGATTTACAGTTTATTTGATGTCATTATCATTAAATAGCAGTTAAAATACCAAAGCAACCACTGTACAAGTTGCACTTCTCAAAAGGTTTTTTTTTTTTTCATTTAACGTCATTATGCAGAGATTCCATTTTTTAGTGGAATTTACTATATTGTTATATAATTAATATATCAGGTGCTTCAAAAAAAGCAAGCACTTTTTAAATTAAGTGAATATGAGTCATATAAAAAAGTCAAGAAGCTCTGATCACAAGAGGAAATGGAAAATTGAATATGCAGAGCGAGACCTGAACTGGGTATATTCATCTGACCATTTACAAAATCCAATAGTACAGAATAATTTTGTCCCTGTTGAAAGTGTGATGCCCTTAACCATTCCTTTCTTTAGGGAGACATCAAAGAAACACTGGAAAATTAAGAGATGAGCACTGAAAAGGAGTCACTAAAATCTTGGATTTCCATAATATATATGCCTAGGTCTTTTGGGTATTCTAGTTCAAAGACAGAAGTCAGACAAATGTTCCTCAATACTTTGCCAACTATTTTGTGATGCCCTTGATACAGAAGCCCTCTGGCTGTTTGTGGATATTTTTTTCTACTCATAGTACATGAAATAGGAAAAGCACTAATCCATTCTTGTATGACATAATTCCAATTCATTGTTTTCTTTCTGAGGATTTCTACCATGAATCCATTCATCTTATGCATTGTTTATTATTTTCAATTAGTAAAACTAAAATGGTGTGGTATATAGGACTAATAGAGCAGTCACCTGGTTTAGGTGCCAGGCTGCAGAATTTTAGGTAGTTCCTTAGCAACAGAGGGGGCTAACAATTAGAAAGAAAACCCTGGCTAAATTTCCACTGTTGCTTTTCTTTTTCAGAAAGATACTGAAACCTAAAGAGGTCTTGATGTTTAAATCAAACATAAAATCATGCACTGCCTTTTCTGAAGGAATCCCATGTTCCTCAGGGTGTTCTGGCTCAAAACCAGTGAGAAATACCATGTGGATGTCAGACAGACTAACAGAAGGTTAGCCAAGACTTGTGGAAAAATTTAATAACGAAAGGACATATGTGGTCATCAGCAAGTATCACACACTCCAGCCAGCATCCAAACTGGTAAGATAAGTTGAAAAATTCAAAATAAATAGAAGGAAAATAAAATTTTTCTTTTTTTTTTTCCACTTCAGAGGTCACAGAAGAATACACAAAGAATTAACTTGCCAAATAAAATGTCTCTTTTGTTTCTCCTAGGGACACACTGAAACTGAAACACTCTGTTTTCTGAAATAAGCATTTCTGAAATCCTTATTTTGCTCTATGAATCATATGATCCTTACAAAAGAAAAAGGATGCTGGTTCTTAATAAGAACTGAGAAAAGGAACACTTGAGGCTCTCATTCATCAGGTTGACTTTCTTAACATGCTTGAGGAAGTGATACGTATGTTCTGCTGTACAGCATCTCCCTGTGTGCTTCCCAGATATATTTAACATTCCAGTGAGAAATCAACTATTTATTAAAATAAGATGTACTGAGTCTATGCTACCACAAACAGACATCTTTCTGGAGTTAATTGAAACCCAAAATGCACAAAAACCATCAGTGGCAAATTTCCACCTACCTGCACACAAGAGACTGATTAGCTACTTATTGCTTTTGCAACTGCAGAACCCTCAGTCAGCCATGGAATCTTGGTGCTGGAGAACAGTGTTTGAAAACTTAAATTGTGGTGCTGTGCTATCACATTGCTGACAGTGAGATTTTGTGACTTTTAGGGCTTTTATTTCATTGAAATATACATGTACATCTTTGTTGCATATTGTACTGAGAGCCAACATTTATTACAGCTCCATATTGCTATGTTGAATTTAAAAAGGTTTAAGGTTTTTTTTAAATATTGCTTCTTTTATCAATGAAACTTGAAAGAGAGAATGGAACCAGGTAACATCTGCATGTCTGATTTCAATAACAAGAAATAAAAAGTTTTCAATAAATGGGACAGAAATTAAAGTCATTTTTAAGCTTCTATAACTTATAGAAACTTATAAAACTATAACTCAGATAGACATACAGACATATACACACACACCAAAAAAAAAAAAAAAAACACACAAAAAAAACCCCAAAACAGACAAAAAAACCCCAGAAAACAAGACAAGCCACCACTGTCCTAAATCTGGTACACACATATACTCCTATTCAAAAAAAGCCAGTTCTACAGAAGGACCTTGAGTGTGACTTGTAAAGACTACAAATAAATATTAACATTATCATTTAAGTAAAAATCTCAGATTGAGTGAATCCTTTTGGGAATTTTGTTTAGAAACAGCATTTCTGTTGAAATGGTAGTGTTCTTACAAGGCTTGCTGCTGACTCAGCAAATATGTCTTTTTGAACAAATGCTCTATCTATGTGTTTGTAAGCACAATGTGTAATAAGAGTCATCCTTGTGCTCTCTTAAGTTTAGAATCCAGCACATCAGCCATAGATGGGAAAAAAAAGAAGATAGCTGAGATTAAAACATCTAAAAAAGAGATTTTTTTTTTTTAAATCTAGAATTTGTACAAAATCAGACTGAAATATAAGAAGAAAAGTAAGAAAGCCAACACCCAGCAGAGATTTCTTTTGACTTAATTTCTTGTTAAAAAGCATGGAGGGGGGGAAAAGTGAACAGAATATTTTTGGAGGCAACAGTAGAGAACAAATTACAGGAGAGATGTTTTCAGAAAATATTTAATTCTATGACTCAAAATATTTTTTTTAAACTTTAAAATCCGCAAATTTAAGAATTTCTTTGTCAATTATTTTTCCTCTTTTTTCTAAGTTAGATTAAATAAAAATTTCCCCATTTATAATATAATTTTAATCCCATCTAAATCTAACACTCTCTTTGAACTTTTTCTTAGTTTGAATAAGCACAGTGGTCAATTCATCAAGGCCAAACAACTATAGTGTGGGGAAAATGTTACCCTTTATTTAAGGATATTTCTTCCTTGTAGTGATAGATAGGCTTGTAAGAGCCAATCCACTGCAAAGAGTGTCTTATCAGAGCTTCAAATGAAAGATTGTGTGGTAGTATTTTACCCTATGCAGAGGCATAGGCAATTCTTAGATATTGAAAAACTTTCATAAGTGCCAGAGAGGAAACACTCGATATCTTTTGAAATTCAGGATCCTAAAAAATCTACTAGATAATGGATGTTTAATAAAGATATAATTCCAGCAATATCAAAATGAAACATCAATAATAATTTGGTATCAACAAAATTTTATGCTGCAACACCTTTAGCTGTTCAAAGTAGCATTACTAGTTACAGATTTCTTTTCATTCTGGGCTGCTAGTATAAATGATAGCTGTGTACAGATATTGTACTTGCTTTCTCTGCTGTGACCTGAATGCAGGATGCTGAAGTAAAATGGCAGGCAAGCAACAAGACCCCTTCCTACAGTTGTAACCAGCTTTGGACTCTCTAGGGAGGCTTTTCTAAGCCCTCTAAAGCAAGCTGATGTACACATTTGTTTTATGCTATCAAGTATCAGAGTATCTACAGTGTGTTCCCTCTTGTGGAATGTTTGCTGAACTTTGATAATGAAGGCACCTTTTAGGATATCAGGCAAGGAAGCCATTCAAGGATATCAGCCAAATTTCACATCTCACTAGTGGATGGTATAAACATAAAAAACCCTGTAACATTGAAGAGGCTCATATTTAATTCAATAATTCACTTTGTGATTCAAAAAGTCAGGAAAACATGAGCAAATTACCAAAAACAAATTGGACCTTCCCCCAGGCATTCTTAAATTATTCATCGATCTTTTTAGGAAAAGTAGTTAAACATATTTTAATCTGCTTAGAAGCTATTTCATGTATTTTTGCTCTTAAAGCAAAAGATATTAGATAAAATTTCTGCTGGTGTAAGCAGAGATGTTTAGAGTTGACATTCCATTCCTAGATAAATAAAGGGTTCTTTAGATACTGCTCAAGCCATATAAGAAAATATATTTTTTCAGTGTTGCAACATGCATACATTACTAATCGAAAATTAAAATCAGGTACAAATTATTGGAAAAAAAAAAAGGAAGGGAGAACTAAGCAGTGATATATTGAACAAAAATATATCATTTAATGGGCAACAGAGTGGAACATTAGGCAGGGAGAAAATGCTGTCAGGAAGAAAATCTCTTCAGAAGGAACACATGAGTCAATCAGAAGTGACCACTCATGCAGTAGCAGATACCCAGAGTGGAAAACAGCAAGATAAACTCAGCCACTCTATATCAAAGATTCAGCAAATGCAGTGTTTAAGCTAAGATGACTTATCATCTGTCCCTGAAAGTGAACAAGAAATATTGTATTTAGTAGTTAGAAAACTTGAGAAATTCATAATGCAACATTAATGTGTTGCTTAAGTGCCAAAACCCTGTTGTATAAATAGTAATGACAAAATTTTACTGACCTACTGTTGTGGGAAATGGCTGGATTCCTACTTTGTAAAGAGATTTTTAAGTATACATACAAAAAAAAAATTAGTTCCTTTGGTTTATAAATCTGTTCTATACATAGAGAGAAAAATTACAATAAAAGTAGAATAAAAACTCACTCGAGACCATAAAAATTGTAAGATTGTAGTTTTTATGCTGTTTAGGGCTTCACAAACACAAAAAGTGAATTGTACTCAAGCATAAATTCCTCTACTATTTGCAGGTCAAAAGAGACTATTCATTCTTCCTATAGTTTCTCATCTTTTTCCTTTCCTAAGCCTTGATTTCTATCAGTCTACCTTTAGTTAAATAGAGGTGTTGATAATGCAAAAATCTTCCACATTTGGTGCTTTCACATGTTTTCCACCCTTTCAGGTCAGGTTTGTCAGTATCTCCTTTTTCCATTAATTTTTCTTTCTTATTTTTTTCAAGTACTCTATGGTGATAGACTCCTGTTATAACTGCTGTAATAACTGCAGAGTCCTAAATCCAGGAAATCAATGAAAATGTTCACATGGTTAATTTCTGAAACATAAAGCTTAGCATGTGTTTTCCTGGCTTTGTTGGTTTTGTTGTTGTTGTTTTTAAACAGAGCCATTTATACAGAACAAGACTGGCAGGAAATAAATCATGATAGCAATGGTGTTAAACCTCACTGGACACTGTTAGTCTATGTGAAAATAAGTAGGTGGTATGTGTCAAGTTGAAAAAAATTATCCAGACAGAGTAAAACTCCAGGGCAATCTGCTTTTAACCACCAGAAAAAGTAGAGTGAAGGAAATAAGGTATTACCTTTTCCTGATCCTTCTTTAATTTTTTATGATTATGTAGAGTCTCATTCACCCATTACCCCTGTAATGGCTTATTTGTGTAAATAAATCTATATTTTTCTGGTTTTCCACATCCAAAGGATCGTGTATTTACACACCATCTATAGCAATATTTTCCATAGCATGATAATTAAGTTATCCTTCAAAATGAAAAATCCCAGCTACAGTCAAACCTTGGAAGCAGTCTCTCTCTGGAAAACTTTTCACTCTGAGAATCTCCTTGTCCAAATATGAAATATTCTCAGCCGATTCTGATATCCATTAAATTTTCTATACATGGGATAAGTTTTCAATTCTAAGACAATTACATTCTGATATCAGTTCAATATGTTTTAGCTACAAAAGGGTTCTATTATTCTGCCAGAATAGAGGCATTTTTCTAAGAAATGAATATAAGTAATCTACCAACTGTTGTACTATAAGAAAATAGCATTGTCTTATTCTCCATTCTGTTTTACATATACCAAGTGTCATTCCATTCTTCATAAGTTCCTTTTATTCCTCTACATTTCAACAATTCCAGTGATGGAACTTTCTACTAAGGCAAAAAAACCCTTAGAGAATGCTGAAATTATTTTTCATCCCTATTTTTTATGGTTATTAGGAAAAAATTCATTATTTCTTGAACACATTAAAATATTTGGTAAAAAAAAATCAGTATTTCACAAAATTATTTCAGTGAAAGAAAAAGTGCTATTTATAAAACACATAGATACAATTACTGAAAGGCTCATTCTTTATCAATTTAGAGACAAAGTACAGGTAAAAGCAGAAGCCAGAGCTAGCCCAAGATGGTTCTGCAGCACAGGATATACCTATACCCCAAGCAGAGATTAATCTCTGAAAGTTTCCTTGCAGAAAGCTTGCAGGTTGTTACTGCAAAAGTTTGTCTAAGTTGTGCACAGTAGTACCAAACCTTTCTGTGGGAATTGATTCCCTTAAAGATCAACTTACTTAAATTATATTTGAATATGAATCTTTGAAAGAAGGAAGTAAAGAAGACTTTCCTCCCACATCTGTACTGATAAACTGTTCCCTGGCTTCTCAGCAAATTATATGGCCTGTTCATATCCTTCCTATTTGGCATTTTCTCTGAGAGCTTGTCTGAGCTCAGTGTGATCACAGAACCAGAAAACCACAGAATGGTTTGGGTTGGAAGGGGCCTTTAAAGATCACCTAGCCCAGCCTTACCTCTTTGGGAGGGGACACATTCCATTGGATCGAGTTGCTCAAAGTCTCACCCAACCAGCTCTTTGCAAAATCTGTTCCAGTGCCCCATCATCCACATCATAAAAAATTTCTTCCTTATGTCCACTTTAAATCTACCCTCTTTCAGTTTAAAACCTTTTCCCCTTGCCCTATCACTACAAACCTTGGTTGATAACCTTTCTCATTATAGGAGATAACCTTCTCTTCCTTATAAGACATCTTTATGTATTGGAAGGCCACAATAAGATCCACCCAGAACCTTTTATTCTGCAGACCAAACAACCCCAAATCTCTCAGCTTTTCTCCAGCAGTGCTTCACCCCTCTGACTGTTTTCATAGAACTCATCTGTATTCCCTTTAACCAGACCATATCTTTCTTGCACTGGGAAACCCAGAGCTGGATGCAGTATTCCAGATGGGGTCTCATATGAGCAGAGGAGAATAAACTCTTTCGACCTGCAAGTCACACTTCTTTTGAAGGGCTGAAATGGCACAGTGCTGTCTCACGCCCATTTTTCATCCATTTGTGCCCTTCAATCCTTATCTGCAGGGCTGTTCTCAACCAATTCATCCCCCAGATTGTATAGAAATTGGTACTTGCCCTGACCTGGATGCAGAACCTTGCACTTGACTTTGCTGAACTTCATGAAGTTTGCGTGGAATGTAAGTGTTGAATGTTCAAATTTGTAACTTAATGCTATGGAGGAGAGATTGAGATTGCTGAAACAGGTTGGATTAAGGTTGGGAGAGAGTCAAACAGGTTGCAGGTGTTTTCTCCAAACACAGTCCTGAGAGTGGTGGTTTCTACCACTTCACTCTGAATGCCTCAAAGGAAATTGTTCCAGAAAGTTCTACCAGGAAACTATGCAAAGGATGCTTTAGCTTTTGAATACTGGTTGTTATGTGATCCAGGTGAAGGATGAGTGCACATCATATAAATTCAGGCACTTAGTCATATACTCAAACAAGGCATTCACTGCCTTCATGACAATTACAAGCAGAAGCACCTTTCAGATCGCTGGTTATAGAATAAGGTAAGATTAGTCTTCTGGAATTTAATTTTCTAAGATGTTGTGACTGTTACAAATTTTATCTTTCCCTCAATTATACATTACTGAACAGAAGCAGTGAAAGACAAGTTTTATTTAATATTATTTACTCAATTAAAAAGTAAGGACTGATAGAAAAAAGGTGAAGACAGAAATAAAGGAGAAAACACATAACACAGAACACATTCTGCTGAGGAGAATATTTCTTTCATTAATTGGAGAAAAGCTAAAACTTACCAAGTATTCTCATATTCAGAGGCTGATGCTTATAAATGTAAAAAGCAAAAGGACAGTTGATCACTCAGATTAATAGTAAAGCAATTTTCTATATTCTTTCTAATAATTATGGTTCTTTAAAAGACAATCTACAACACAAGATAAGCATGAGCATATTGAAAAGTCTCTATTTCATGCATGTTATCACATAGTAAATTACAACTTAGACATTTGCCTATAGAAGATTTACATTGCATAATGTCAGATGAAGTCCTAGTTCTGCACTGAGTACTAGACATAAAGTGTATATATCTGAGGGTCTTTTTACTGAAGGCCTGTTTAATAAGAATTTTCCTTAAGTGGTACAGGGTTGTGCAGCCTTATACATTATAAAACATGTCCATCTTTGCAGTAGGAGTCCTTGGTAAAGTCTGAAAGCAGCACACAGTGAGAGAAAATCCTACTGCCCACACTATTGCTCTTTGCATGCTGCTGTAGTACAGAGTCTATCAAACATTTGCCATGAATCACATCTACCAAGTACAGGAAAGGATCAGCTCCACAGCTGCAACTAGCTATCTACCTGTTCAAAACAGTGAGTTTTTTCTTATTGTTTCAATGAAATAAATTTTGAACACTACCACATGTTTTATCTTATAATTGCAAGCAGGAGTCTGATCATGCCCAAGCCCAGGTCAAGAACATGGTGTGATGGATCATAGCAAGAGGACTCCCCCTCACTCCAATGAAATTAACTCTAAGAACTGAGTATCATCTGAGGCAAATTACAGGAAAACTCCCATGATGAGGAAAGAGTGGACCTCCAAGGTGTCCTTTTCACCAGCACTTTCACCAGTTCTAGGTATCTGCATTTTGAATACTATAACTGAAGGTAGTTTCTTTTCCCCACCTATTGACAAGATTCCTGATGTGGTAATTTCAGAAGACTCCCAAAACAGGTGATTGTCTGGAAGTTTTGGCGGAATCTTTTGAGACAGATAATCCAGTTATTTCTATTTTGTGTAGACGTTCATTGAAATCAATAACACTCATTATAATATAGGTTATTAAGGGCCTAATACAGTGTTCATACCCCCTAACTACTATGTGGTGTAATTTCTGCTTACCATGGTTGAGATAATTACAAAGACAGCTTCTAAATTACTTTGTCAATTTGCCTGGAACAGATTTTTACTTAAATGATACACTTTACTGCTGTATACACATAACATTGAACAGGGTAATGAGGGCAGATTTCTCATTTTGCTTGAATAATATTAAAAAATATTTTGCTCTCTTGCAATAGAGCTGTGTCTGGATTCTTTGAGGTTTATAGTTATGTTCATCTCATATTTTCTTTGGGTTTTTTCCTTTTTAAGAGAAATACTTATAATGTTTAAGTATAAAAGTATCAGCTGGTTATTATTTTGACTATGATCAGCTTTCTCTCCTCTTATTCTTCAAAACAGACTTATTTATCTTCCTATTACCAGTTTTCATGGGCTTTTTTGCATTCTAGAGCAGTTAAAAATTTACCAGGCTCCTGCTCCAGACACACACATTTTGGTGCTTGTGAGTTTGTGCATTTGACTGTGAAAATGTGCATAATTGAAATCAGATTTGCTTGAAAATAAAAAAACACCTCTCCATCCTTCAAAATCCTGCACCGAGGTTTTCTACGATGTTTCAGTTTTCATCCCTACATAGCTGTCTACACATCCATTTCTAACAAAATTGTTTCTCTTGTCCTCCTCTTTCACAGCCTCTCTTTGCTTACAGTCACACATTCTTCTTTACTATATAGTAAAGATAGTAAAGAACATGACCATGTAGGGGAGCGTGAGTCAGTTCCAGGTATCTGCATTTTAAATCCTATAATAACTGTTAAGATCATAAATGGTAAATCAGAATCTAATCCTAGATTAAAAAGTATCATTTCATATATTTATAGGGTTATCACCCTCTCATCATTGATCATCCTACCATCAAGCTCATGAATTGCCACACATATTCAAATTTTCAAAGAAGGATCAATCAGAAGAAGGAGAGATAGATGTAATAAAAGAGGCAAATGGACACTGAGTAATTGTTAGATAACAGGAACTTCAGTACTTCTCATTAGTAAATCAAATTACTTTTGGTCTCTTAAGCAGTGTTGAGTGTCACTATCCTGTCAAAGCCAAAAACAACACAATGGAAAGTAGGGAATTTGGCAGTATTATAATGGGCAGGAGGAAATATAAAGAAGGCAAGATAACACAGGTTTGAGGCGGGGCATAATTTTGATAAATGCTTTTAGAAGCCCACCAAATTACACAAACTGAACATTCCTGTTCTGAATTTATACCCAGCTCTGGATTTATACCTATTGTATAAATCCTTAGTAATAATCAAAAAGAACCACAGATGCACTTTTTGAAAATCATTTTTCAAGGAATCATAAAAACATATAGAATGCTTTGAGTTGGAAGAGACCTTAAAAATCATGTAATTCTCACTACCTTACTGTGGACAGGGAAACCTTCCACTAGACCAGCTTGCTCAGAGCCCCATCCATCCTGGTCTTGAGCACTTCCAGGGACAGGGCATCCAGAACTTCTCTGGGAAACCTGTTCCAGTATTTTACTGTAAAGAATATAACTTTAGCATGTTTCTTTTTTTTTTCCAAGGGTTTAGAATCTAGTCCTAAGTCACTCACTAGAAGCAGATATTTTCTCTAACAATAAAAGCAATTTTGACTTCCTAATTATATTTTCTGACATAAGTTAACTAGTCAGCATTATAATAGTCATAGAATAATTAATTTTAATGGTATTACTGATTTAGGATTATCAAAAACAAATAAAATCTGTGGCTCAGATATTTCCCCAATGTACTCATTCCTGTTCCTCTGCTTGTTTATCTCTTCTGAAATGTCCAGTCTTTTTCTACCTACATCTATCACTGCCATTTCTGTACAAACAAAGTTTAATGTGGATAAGAGAAAATATCCCTCACAGGTACCTTATCTATCTTGGTTACTTCTCCAGGTCTGATTTCAAATAGTAAATTGTTCAAGAAGATTTCTAGTGCCTGCAACATTTTTAAGTATGGTATCAATACCAATTGCTTTATTTTTTTTAATGATGTAGTGATAAACTATTGCACAGCAACTGTTTCATATTTTCAAAAAAATACGCAGAAAATTATTGCCAGAATATTATTTGCTCTTAACCGTTCCTTTTTGGAAAACCACTTTCCCACTCACATTTTCTTAAAAAGCGGATGATCAGCTATTGCCAGGGAGAGCTGGTGGATATGCAACCTATACAACTATTTCCAGGATGAATTGTATTCAGGTACAGGAAAGCAGCAAACTGCAGCAGAAACACCCTACATCTCTTGCAAATACTGATAGTTCCATTGACTTTCTAATGATAAATACTAGTATCTGGCCCAAATTAATACTCCGCTTCATACATTCTTTTTATACAGTATTCCAAGAAGAACAATCAATGATAGCTATTTCTTCACAGGTTAAAATGCAGCAGAAAAGGAGCTAGGAAAGCATTATTGACTGTATTTCTTTAGTAGTGTACCAGTTTCAAAGATGTATGGTTAGCTTGTGTGGGAAATGGAAGCACTTTACAAGTCTCGTACGTGGCCTTATCCGTTTTTCTGGCCCGAGCTCCATGACAGGAGAAGATTTAATTTTGCAATGCTCCTCACATTTCAGTGCTAAGGAAGGCCAAGCTTTGGTTCTAACAGGATGTCCAACCTTGACCCGGCACTGAGTGCAGAGCCCAGCCACCTCCAGTGCCTGTGCATAGGCTCACCTGTGATGGCTTCAGGGTGGTTAGGGACCCAACTGAGGAATCAGAAGGTCAGAGACTGGAGCCTGTGTCCTTGTATGGCTCAGCTGGGTATGGTGGGACTCACAGCAGAAGAGAAAAAGTGGAAGAAAGCAGAAGCGTGCAAGGAGACAATTCAGAATATTTAAGATATCTTAAATGAGACTGTGTAAAATTCACCTAAAAAAAAATAAAGAAGGTATCTTTACTACTGTTTTTTGTTTGAAGATTGTATGTGATAGGTGCCAGTATAAACAAACAAATTTTAAAACTAAAGATAAACAAAGTCTGGATACTTTTTTTAACTTACCAAAAGAAATTATTAATAAAAAATGGAATGAAGAAATGAAAATAAATCAGTATGTTATGTCAGATGCAATTACAAACTTAATTTTTTAACCACAAAAGCCTCATTGTAATATGATAAAGAAAACCTAAAAAGGTATTATGACTTCTTTGTTATGCTATTATAGAAATAAAGTATGCCTCTGTCTGATAATCTTCCTCTTTAACAGGAATCCACCTTGGTATTCTATGGCAGAAGAGAATTTTTCTTTGTAAAACAAATATTAAGAAGCACGTCATTCAAATGAGAAAGTACAGTGAATTTCAACATAACACACAATAACTTCACTGATTTGCAGGTATTAAAAAAAAAATGACCCTTGAACTTTAGTTATTGCAAATCTGGGGCAGTTATGTTTGCTGGTTTTAAAATTAAATTCACACTCCCAAATTTCCCCTGGAAGAACCAATATTTAGAATAATCTTTTTGAGTGTCAGGGAAACTATGAAATCCTAGGTTTGGAGGAATTTCTTCAGCACTTTTAGTTGGAGAGCTCATGTTAACATATTCCAGACACTTCAAAGCTTGAAACTTAAATTTTCTTTTCAACACTTTTCTACTGCCAGAGTACATTAGAAATAGATAACATCACAGGGTAATACTGCAAAATCTACACATTAATGTGAGGTCTATTGAGAAAAATGTGAAAGGATTGGGTTTTTTTCAGATGTTTATTTCAGCAGTTCTACATCATATTACATTCTATTCACAAAGGAATTAGGGAATTACATATTTTGAAAATGACAAAATAATATATTACTGAATGAAAAAATAATTTACTTAGTAAACAAGAAGTGGTATCGTTCTTAAGAAACAATAACACTGCAAAAATCTTACAGTGAAACAAGCATGTATCTATTTGAGAGAGCTCAACACATGCATATCTCAAGGAAAGTTGTTAAATTTCTTGTTTAAATTAGTCACAACAATGAAGTAAAGAGTATTAATAACAAGAGATAAAATTTTAAAAATCTCAAAGCACATAATTGAAGCATTTTCTGAGAAAATGAATACAAATACATTAAAGAGTGCTTTAATTACTTCCTGTTCTGATTATTCTTTGTGTTATTTTTCTCCATTTTTATTATCAAGAGGAAAACTGAAAAAAAAAGACTACTTTAGATACAAGACATTATTCTAGGCGCAAACTACTCGTCACTCAAGCAATAGATTAAAGAAACATAAATTTAACTTGCATTTTCTTGTATAGAGCAAAAGCTTTTACCTGTCAGTTCAGTTAGTCTCAAAAAGTTCTGAAAACACACCAAGTCATCGTTCTTCTCTGAAGTCATGATGGTATTTCTCAAGATCATCAAAGTATGTCAGAAACATTTGCTGTATGCATCCATGTAAACAGCAAATTGTTTGAATCTTTTAAAAAGGATTCAGGCCTGTACTTGGATCTAATCTTAATAGGAAGTGATTTCAGACAAGAAATCACACTTTAGAAAGCCACATTGAAGAACTATAGCTCTTTCTGGAAATTAACACCTTATTCTTGACCAACACTTCTTTGTTGAAGTTATCACTTCAAATTTATATTACCTATAAAAACTTTTCTTATCCTAACAGCAAAATATTTTGAAATTAAAGTAGGTCTGCAGATTGAAACTTCATCTCTTAGAGGAGTAGTGGTTGCACAGTCACACCAAACAACTTCCTGCATTTGTCATACTGAGTCATTGAAATAAGCTGTCTTCACTGAATCTTAACCATGCTAATTTTGGCTGAATTTTCAAGTCCGACTTTTAAGTTTCTGAAATTCTACACCCATAATCCATGGGCTAAATCACCTTCACTAAATAGGTACTTTTCTGCATTGAGAACTTGTGCAATAATGGTAAAAAATGGTTAAAAATCAAAATGACAAAGAAGAAATAAAAATCAATCATGCAAAAGGCCGTAATAGCTGTCTTTGACCCTTTCAACTCTTGTGAATGAATGATATATGCCAGTACAAGAGCACACTTCTTCTGGTAGTTTTAGTTTGGAAGAAATACAGGAAAAATATTATCATTTTGTAGGAAAAAAACCAAAAAAACATTGTTTTTTTAGCATTTTGGTCCCAAAAACTCTCATTTTCTTTCACTGACAGAGGTTTTGTCACTGATGTTTGTTGAAGGATGTGTACACACTTGCCACAAAATCATTTTAGCATTCCCTTATCCATATGTGTTACCTTTTAAATGAATAGAACCACAAAAATTCCTTTAAAACACTCATGTTTTGTTCCCTGCTCCTTCCATCAGTTTTTGGAGTGACACTAAATTTAGAACAAACATAGGATTTTTCTTTACTTTGAAATGGAGTTACTTTATTTTCAAAGCCAATGCTCACAGTACTGTATGTATTCTGGAAATACTAAGGGAAGTCCCTACCTAATAAGGGTTTGAACATTCTTGATATGGTTTGGATTACAGACACATCAACTCAAAGGCAATGAAGGAGTCTTCTTACCATAACCAAGATCTTAACTTTATTCAAGTGTAGAAGCAAACTTCATTTTTCAGATACTGTTACAGAATGAGAGAACGTTTCCCATTAACACACTGTTTAAAATTCCATGCAAAGAGACATTCACAGTTTCATCTTTCCTGAGAAGCACTGGACAAATAGTCTACAAATGACAATTTTGCATACATTTGTGAGGGGGTTATGAGTCAGTCACAAGTTTGAGATGAGCATTTTCATCCTATACCTCTTTTATCTTCATGTAAGTTTGACAATAGGTAGTAAAAGGATGGAAAATTAGGTTTTATCAAAGCACAGAAAATAAGATATTGAAGAAAATTAATTAAATAAAATATCTGATAAGCAATTGTAACCATTCCAATGGTTTGTTGGAGAAAATGTCATTCTCTTGATTCTTCCCTTCCATTTCAGAAATTTTCTTTGATTTAAAGAGGATTAAGTTTCCATGTCCCTCCTGCAAATCTCAAATCATGTGCCTGTGACTTTATAGCTGAAAATCTACTCTGTTCCTTTCAGCAATCTCCCACCTATTTCAATTCTCAGGCTTTCTTCATGTTCTATCTGTTTCACATAATACTCCAGAAGTTCTCCTGAATTAAGTGTTGTGAATTCTCAGGGAAGGAGAACTTTCCCCTCTATGAAAAATTGCTCCTGCTTAAAGTGGAATCAGTGACAATACCAGTCAGGGAACATTCCTCTCTGCTACTTGGCTACATTCTTTTAACCAAAAAAGCACGTATACAAGAAACTGAATGAGCAAGCTAGGCAGTTAGACCATCTGTTAGCATCACAGAATAATTGATTACATGCCATTTTGCTTTCTCTAATTAAGTATTTACATTTTGGGACTTTGAATGAGCAGAAATAATTCAAAAGGCTTCAAACCTTAAGTGCTACTATCATTGTCAGTCTGCTAAGTAAGAACAGAGCCCTTATGTAAAATTCCATGTTGTAGACTTGGCTATGGACTTAACTGAAGCATAAAAATGCAACAGATCTGTGTAACATTGGTAGAATTATTGTAGGCTGAAGGAATGCTATAATTTTTCTTTTACGTTGATCTGGCTCTGGATTCATCGTTGACTCTTTCTCATACTGTAACATGTGGTTAATTAATGAAAACTAAATTTGTGAATCATGTTAGCACTCAAAAGCTCTGGAGGAGTCTAAAAGTTATCCATCACCAAAACCAAGAGGTTTACTGATACACTGTCTCTTAAAATCGTACTAATTGCTAAAAATAATGAAATGCTATTCTTGAAGCAACTAGGACAAATCCTGGGCAAATATCATCAATTTGGCATAGTATTAATGTTGGATTCACATTTTCTCAAAAATCTCAGTGATGGTAATAAAAAAACCTATTGTGAAATGAGGAGCTGATAAGAATTTAAATTCAGAGGATTGAGGTGTATCCAAATTAATAGAAGTCATTTGGGGAAGAAAATCTCTTCTAATTTTTATAGATACGAGCAGCATAGCAGTACAATAGGACTGTAATAAATGTACTCATCTGGTACATTTCTAACAAAGAGTTTAAAAGCTGTTCTACCATGGATATAACTTTAAATGGAAACCATTTTTTTCCCTCCGTACAAGTTGAAATACTACACAGAAATATTTTATCCTGCTAAGGATAAAAAACCCCCAAACAACCAAGGCTCTTTTTTGTTAAGTATGAAAATTATCAACCCCTATCTTTATGGGCTGATACATAAGTATATTAATGAATTTAAATAAGCAACTTGGAGATTCAATCTCTAGGAAGACTGTGACTGCTGGGATTTGACTGGAATGTGATCTGCCTAAGAACTAGTTGCTAAAGGTGGGTAATCAACTCATAAACCCCCAGCTGTAGTCTTGTCAGTTGCTGCCATGGAGAGAGACACTCATAGACGTGACCCTTGCTATTTGGGGACTGTCTGAGGGAAAACTTCATTGTACATGTGCACATTTTTAGTACTGAGAAGATTCTGGCTCTCTGGCCCAGAGTGCCTGAAAAACTCAGTAAGGCTCCCTATGTCTGAGCACCTAGCAACAAGACAGGTGGGCATTAAAGAACAAAGCTTTGCCAAATTCCACAGTGATTCTCTTTGCACTGGCTTCTAATTTAGTACCTGTTTTCATATTTGATTTGAAAACCCTGAAGATTTTGGTAGGAATTCAGATAAAGGTAACTAAAAGGAAGATGGGATATTGATGCACCAGGCTATGTAAAAATTATTTTGTTGCTTGATAAAGCAAGCGGTAGTAAAGACTGACAATTCTACGTAACTATTGTATACTACACATAATGTATTCTATATGAATAGGTAAACACTTGGGACAAGATAATAAAATTATCTGTGCTTGAAACATGCTTTACATTGTTGTGGCTCTTTTTTTTTTCCTTCTTAAATAGAGTTTTAAATGTGAAGATATTTCCAGAAAAGGGTAACCTCACACTCCTAAAATTGAACAATTTTATTTTCTATTGTCAGAAAATGTATCCAGGATCTTTTACAGTTCTGATTCTGTTACACACAATTTGTCAGCTGTTTACCAGAATAAGACACTGCTTTTAGGACATGTCTAATGTTGATAAAGGAAGCCCTTAGAGAAAGCTTTTTGTTTAGCTAAAAAAGTAACCATTCTGTATGTGATATGGGCTGATTATAATTCATTTCTAGCAAGAAAGTCAACATCTTTTCAAATAGTCCCTTTCCCTATTTAGTGACACTTTAATATTATTCTAAGTATATTGTAAGTCAAGGCAAGCTATCACAGTTCTCAAAAAATAATTTTGTGAAAGTTGTCTATTATCTAACAGCTTACACAGAGAATGAATCTAAATCACACAGTCAGTGATTCTCAAAGATCAGCTTCTTCAGACCCCAAAAATATATCAAGCCAAAAATGACAGCCAAGAAAAGGTGACAGACATTTACAAGTAAGGAGAACTTAACAAAATTTAAACGTAAATGGAAAGTACGCAAGAAGTGAAACCAGGGTCACCAGAAAGAATTTAAAGGCGCTTGTCTGAAAGTGAAAGGGATAGTGTAAGGAAAGAAAAAGTCCACCTGGACTTGTGAACCCGCTGAGGTACATGCAGGGAAAGAGGGATTCTTCCAAACGTATCATCAGCAAAAGGAAGATGAGGGAAAACGAAGACCCACCATCATCTCTGCTGAGTAGAGGAGGAGAACTGGTGACAAAAACATGGGAAATGTTGAGGTATCCTATGCCTTTTTCACTTTTGTCGTTGCTAGTTATATATGCCTTCAGTGATTACTGGCCAATAATAGAGGCAAAGCTTTTTTACTTCTTCATTAATGACGTGGATGATTTTTAAAAACTGCGCACAGTGTCAAGAATGCATGAGATGGGTGCACTGCCTTACAAAGGGACCACAGAGGGACCTCAAAGCCGGGAGAAATGTGCACACTGGATCATGAAGGTCCACAAAGGAAAATACCAATGACCTGTGACCAGGGAAGAACAATATCAGGCACTGATACACTCTGGCGGTCAGCTGGCTAAAGATCAGCTTTTCAGAGAAGGTCCTGGAGGTACTGGTGAACATGCTGACCATGAAATACCAATGTGGTCTTGCAGCAAAGAAGTCCAAGAGCACCCTGGAATGCATTATTAAGAGTACTGCCACGGGGTTAAGTGATCCTTTTCGCCTCCACAGCCCTGAAGAGACACACCTGGCGCATCCTGTTCTGGATTCCCCAGACAAGGAGAAACATGGACTTACTAGAGCAAGCCCATCAACATGCCACAAAGATAGCTAAGATAATTAATGCTTTGAAGAATCTTTCATATTAAGAGAGTCTGAGGCCTGGGTCTGTTCAGCTTGGAGAAGAGACACCATCTTATCCATGTTCAAGAGAGCTGTGAAGAAAGCAGAGCCAGGCTCTTTTGGGTGTTATTTAGTGACTGGACAAGAGGCAAATACTAGAAATTCCTCTAAAATATAATGAAGATATTTTCACTATGAGGATGAACAAGCGCAGAAGATTTGCCATTTATTTTGTAGCATCCCCATCCCTAGAGATGATCAAAACCCAGCTGGACACAGACCTCCTTAACCTACACTAGATGGCCATGCTTTGAGCTCCACGTGAGTTGGAGCAGATGATCTGCAGATATCCTTGCCAACCTCAGCTATTCTGCAGTTCTGCAACATTGCTTCTTTGTGTTTATACTCTTTTAAAGCTCTATACATGCTCAAATAATTTTATTACATAGACTCACAGGTTTATAGATTAAATTAGGGAGGAAGGATACACAAATGACATTTGACTTTACCTCCCCAGTCAGAGCAGGGATGTTATATGGCTAAACTAAACTGATTGTGTCACCACCTCTTCAAAAGGATCTGGAAGAAAATGCAGTAATTTACCAAGGTGCCCATTTCCTTCATGTACTCCCTCATATCACTAGTTAGAAGGTGTTGTAAAACATGATGTGGTTGATTCAATTTTATAAAAAACACAATGCTTCATACAAGTATGAAGTTTCAAAATTATTGGCTTCCTGGATAGAGATATTCTTAAGAAAATAAGTGGTTCTGCTAGTTCTTGCCCAGCATCACTTTAGCTCATTCCAAATGAGTATGTGGGTTGATAAAGATAAGAAATTTTGTTTACTCTGTCTTTTTTCTTAAGTCATTGAGTTATAAGAAACTACTAAACTGAACAGATAAAATAATCAAAACATATTTGATATTTGGAAAAAAAAAAAAGTTTCTGAAACATTTTACTTCTTCCAGAAAATCTCTCATACAAAATACAGTGATATTTAAGTAAAGAAATGGTACCTTGATACCTTTTAACAATGTATAATATAAAATATTTATAAAATAAAGTTAGATTTTTTTTTTATTTTTACATCTTAAATAAAAAGCAAATTTTACAATCCAGCTTTAAAAGCACAATCTTGCCATGGAATGATAGTATTTGGTATTTTTCATATATTACTCTTTGACTGGCCATTATAAAGATTTGGGTCGTAGCAAGGCTGGAAGATTGCTGCATCTCAAAGCTCAGCATGAATTTCTATTGCAGATTATTTCACATAGCTGTAGCTTAGTGAAGTAATTTCGCCAAAGATCACTTGAAATAACAGATAGGATTGTCTTCTGCTTTATTTCAAGCACTGTTTTTCTCCCATTTATATGGACAGCCTAAGAAATATAAATTGCTCCTGACAAATGGAATAGCTTTGTCTTTTTTTCCTCTGTTATTCACCTTGTTTTTGTTCTTTCTCTATAGCCCCAGAGCTTTATGCCCTGGCAAGTGCCTGAAGCTGATAAGTAGGAGTTGCCTTGAGTAAGCAAAACAATTAAGCCCCGAAACAACTAATGAATTTTCTGTCAATCACTCTTTGATACTGTGGGCGACACCTGCCTGACACCATCAGCTCTGGTTGACATGGATTTCATGTTAACATTAATCTCATGACTCAATGATCAGATACGAAGCTATGAGTCCATCAACTCCTACACACAAAAATATTTTTTCTGCTTCAGCATGATTGTTAACATGTCTATGCTAATGACTTGGGAAGAGAAGTTGTCATTCACTGCACTAAATTATTACTAGAAAGCCAGATCCTGTATTCTGATGGCTTTTGAGGAAAATGGCAACCATTCAAGACATTACTTAGACCTACACTCAGTAAAACTAAGTATTCATCATCTCCAAGATCTTTTCTGGTGAAAAAATTCCACCCTGTTATATAGGGAATATTTCTAGGGAATTTCATCATATGAAATATGTTTCCATTTTATTTTCTGGCAAAAACACTTTTCACATTTGCCTAAATGAGCAGCATGAATTTCCTCATGGACAAATTTTTGTTTGTTTTACATTTCTGACCTGCTAAATTATGTCATATCAAATTATGGCAGATTACAGGATGTCACATCCTGTTACATAGTTTACATTATAAGTCAATTCAGCTTGACACAGTATGACCAAGTAATGCAATATATCAGTTCTATAAGCACATTCTTTAAGTAATGAGATAACATTTCAGCACACAAACCAGGGAACCTATTTAGTATTAAATACCCATCATCCACTTCAACAGCAGCATGTGGAGGAATTGGATCTACTGAAAGGAGATATTTTTGTTGTTTCCTCTGCTAATTGATTAAACAGTTCTGTGCGAGCATTCTGTCCATATTGTAAAAACTAATTTCATTAAAACACTCACTCTACATGTCAACACTCTGGGAAGAGTACATATCTCAGTTGATAAATTATGTGCTATGGAAACATAGAGCTTGAGTTTTAAGCAGCATTGGTCTTCATTTAAACCATGAGTGAAGCTGGTATTTCAGCAATCAAACTTCAATTGAACGTTAAATACTTGTGCAAGATTGTGGTATGAACAAAGTGTTTTCAGGGCTAAAAACTTAAAATAAATTTTCTCAGTAAAGATATGCAAGTCAATTGTAGTAGAAATCTGTATAACAGATCTGGCAGGAGTGACCAGACTACTTGTCCCTGTCTCCATACAGCAAACACTGAGCAAGATGCTGGTCACATTCACATTGCCTCACCACCCATGTTCTGATGATTTGCGTGGACAGCAAGGGCCCAATAACAACATTGCATCATCAAGGAGGTGCAATATATGTTTACAGTAAGATTGCCATGCAAAGCACAGGTACTTTAACTTGGTTTAGTAACAGGGAGGAATTTGAGCTGTGATGTGGGACTCCACATGAATTGGAATGGTAACCTACTGAATTTCTGGAGAGCGACAAAACTAACCTTCATGCTACTAAAATGGAGTTTCTCCTGGTTGCACTTTACTACATTAAAAACAGGAGTTGTTGCTGTCAATGAACCCTTGCTCTCAACAGGAGAAACCCTTAGCAAGGTCAAAGGGCTTTTAGTCACTGCCCCTTTAAGCATCTGCTATAGTGAAAGGAAAAGACTGAAGATCAGACAGAATGCTGATAAAGCACACTGTTTTCAAAGCCATTATCCCACAAGTTTCTCCAATTAGATGGCCCAAATGGGAAGGAAAAATATTTCCGAAAGGCATTTTTTTCTTTGATATTTTCAGTTTAGTTAGCCATATAGCCATCTGTACATCCCTTTCTGCCATATTGATAAGAGAAGTAATGTCAGGGGAAAATTTTGAGAGACAGAAGGCTGCCTAACCCAGCATCTTAAACACTAATGTTGGTGGCTGAATAATGATTCAATGAAGAAATGGGGGTATATGGAGGAGAAAGGAAAACAGACAAGTGTTACATGAAACAGACCAGTTAGAATTTCAGGAATTTTGCAGTAAAAGGTATAGATACTTCCATGTGTAAGAAATTATTTCATCCTGTCCTTTGCAAAAAAAGAGCTTCTAGGGAAAAAAAAACCTTTTTTTTTTTCAATTATCTTTGGGTCTTATTCTTGACTCTCAAAACTGTACATTGAAATATATTTCCACTTTTCAGAAAAATCATTATTTAGGCAAATAAGTATAATTTGTGTTTTGCAAAACAGTCTGCTTAAACTTTTTTTGTAAATCATCCCAGAAATCTCTGAAAAGTAAAAGAAAAAGTCTTTTAATAGTCTATTACATAAAACAGTTGTCTCTCAAACTAAGAATACTAATCAGAACACAGCTAACCAGTATTTTAATTGCTAAGTAGAGCATCTTATGTTTCAGATAGGTTCTTTAATGTTTATATGTAAAGCTTAGAAAAAAAAGAGGTTTGCATAGTTTTATATGTAAGGATGTTGTGGATCTTGAAACTAATTTTCGAAAGAAATTAAAATGTTCCATTTACATTTCAAAGTCACCAGATATTATTTTTCATTATCATTCATATCTATCTATCTATCTATCACAAACATATACAGAAAAAAATCCTTGCCATCTAACATTAGGAGCAAGTCTATTTTGGTCACCCATCTTTGTTTGTTTCCTTTTTAAAAAAGAATGGACTCTTAGTCTAAGTAAGAAGGCAGAGGACACAAACTAATGGCTCATAAAAGATGCATCATCCTTTGTCATAGATACTGAAAATAATCCACTTTAAAATAAAGTTAGACACATAGTACTGGACACACCAATTCTGTATGGTAAATTTGTAATATGTTCTCTAAAAAGTGTAAAAATTTTTTGGATTAATAGTTCAATGACGAAGAATAAAATCTCAGGTTGTTAGGTTACTTCAATTTGGCATGCTGTACTGGTAAATTTCAGCAATTATGCTTTTCTATTTCTTTGCCAACAGATTTTCTCTTTACAATGAAGTAGTGTTTTATATTGCATATAATGAAATCTAAATTAAAAACAAAAAAATCTACACAACTGAAAACTAAAATCTTTTTTAAGGCTTTTCAAAGCATCTGCATGAGTCCTTGTGTATGTTTTACTTGGGTAAAATGAGTTTCATTTGAAGCTGAGAATTTTGACATTCAGCACTGAACCAAGGGTGTTTACTTGTAGATCTTGTATCTGTGCCTGGGAATGGGCTGTGCATTCCTGAGATTCTGCTACACCATTTGAAAATACTGAAAAATCTAAATCCTCATTACAGAGCAGGTAGAGAACCTACAGGAAATCTCAAACAGGAATCTCTGCCTATGGAAGAAATCTAACATAAAGAACATCTAGTTCTAATAAATGTCTTTTTGGGATGCTCACAAGAAAATATTCACTCCCTCAGTTAAGTATGCCTGAGGCTGGGAAGTTTCAAGCTATTACAAATAAATAGTTTGTCCTTATGTGTTCATAAAAATACTGGATTGGAAAAGATAACCTGCAGATTTTGTTCAGGAGAATAGTCAGTTACCTGAATGGAATTGTGGGTTAAGATTTTGAACATTTTTAAAAATTTTTCCTGTACACTGATATTTAGCAATTCAGAATTTCTTTTTCATATTAATTTCTAGGAAAGAATTAGTAGGTTTCATCTGATGAACTTACAAGACAGCTGTTACATACAGAGACCAAGTATTTTTCCAAAATGACCTGGAAGTCTGCCACTCGTATACGATTAGAGATACTGTTTGCAGTACTTTTATTCTGAATAAATGCACCACATCCAGTAAGAGATCTTTATTGTCTCAAAATGTAATTTCTTGCTCTTTATGGTTCAATCCATACACCCTGGTATTTTTGTCTACCAAGATCATTATGAAACAATGTACTATACTGAATGCTGCCATGTGTTCAGTAATTCTGCTCACATGTTTTTCCAGGGAGGGAGTGTAGAAGAAGAAATGAATATTCATTTCTTCTTCTACACTCCCTCATTTCATATGTAGAGATACTTTCAGTATGGAGTTTGAACTCTTTCTCTTAACATAAATGTCTACCAATATTTACACAAAATCGGTGTGGGAAAATATGTCAGTGTTATGTTTATATATCCAGGTAATTTCAATTTTAAGTAAGAATTTTTCTTTTATTTGTTTTTTAATTTGTTACATTTTTTAAAATTTTCTTTAATAATAATAAACTAAATGAAGCAACTAAGAGAATTATATGTATTTATATGTGATAAAGTTCTGCTTGGTATCTTCATAGTGGTGAATGGTGCTACATCAGGTTGGCAGCTGGTCACTTTTGAGGTTTCACATGGCTCAGTTTAGGGTCAGTCCTGTTTAATGTCTTTATCATTACCCCTCAGACTCCCTTACTGCAAAGCAGACAAAGCCAAAGTCCACAGCTACTGCTCACAATACATTCCCTCCAGCCCTTTCATCAGTCCTCTAGAGGCATTGAAGGACTCTCACTCCTCAAATCGTGGGGCACAGAGCTGCACACAGTGCTCAAAGTGAGGCTGCACTGAGTGCAGTGAGATAATCACCTCTTTTTCTCAGCTGTCATGCAATGTTTGGTGAGCCCTACATTTCATTTTGTCCTCTGGGCTGTGAAGGACCACTGCTGACCCGTGCAGAACCTGCTGCTGAGCAGCATCCTTGTATCCATTCCTGCAGGGATGTTCTCCAACCACTCCTCTCACAATTTATATTAGAGCCAGGCAATACTCTGTCCCAGGTGCAGAATTACAGAATTAGGCATTTTAGACTTGTTAATATTCATACCAATATTCATAGCTCAGTGCTATAATCTATCTAGATTCCTCTGCAAGGCCAACTCCTCAGCATCTCTCTGTTTGGTATCATCAGAAAACTTGCTAATAGCATTAAACTTCTGCTTGTATATTGTTGAAAAATATATCAAATAGAACCATCACTAGAACTGAACCCTGAGGAACGCGCTGGTGATCACTTGTGACATCCTATTTCTGCAGAGGACCCAGGAATCTTTAACATAAGACAAAAGAAAGGGAACAAAGAGCTTGATTTTCTGACTGAAATCATAGTTCTTAATGTCTTAATTTTTAAAACTCATTTAAGAAAATGAATTAAATAATGTGGCCTGGGGTCCTCAAAACAGTTTGAGATCTATATATAAAGAAAGAAACTTTTATGGTTTTTTTAAGCAATGTATTATTTTACTTCATCAAGGGAAGTGCGAAGTCACGTATCTGGGGAAGAGCAACCCATGCAACAACATATGCCAGGAGACACATGGCAGGAAAGAAACTTGGTAGAAAAATACCAGGGGTCTTGATGGATACTGAATTAATCATGAAGCAGTAATGTGCATTTGCCATGAAGGAGGCTCCCAGCTTGCATGAGGCAAAGCATTGTCAGCACATGGAGATAGGTAATCCCTGTGCTCTACTCAGCACTGATGAGGCCACATCTGGAATACTGTGTCCAGTTCCAGGCTTCCCAGTACAAAAGAGATACTGACAAGTTGGAGACAGTTCAGTGAAGAGCTGCAAATATGACAAAGGGACCGGACCATTTCTTCTATGAGAAAATTTTGAGAGAAATGGGACAGTCAGCTTGGAGTAGAGAAGCCTCAAGACAGATTTTACTAATGTGTACAAATGCTCAAAGAGATGGTGTAAATAAGATGGAGCCAGGCCCTTTTCAGTGGTGTCTACCAGCAGGACCAAATCAAGCACAGGAGGTATCCCCTGAGAGTCACTTCCTGACTGTGAGTGTGACATGAGCACTTGCACACAATGACACAGAGTCCCTATCCTTGGAGGTATTCAGAAGCTGACAGTACATAGTGTTGGACTTTCAGTTCTAGGTCACCCCAGAGGGGCTGGACCAGTTTACTCCAAAAGTCTCTTCTCACCTCACTCATTTTCTGATTCTATGACTCTGTTTTGCTGTATTAGGAATTCCACTCAAGACTTTTAGTCTAGATACATGAAAAAAGAGATGGTCCTGATCAAGCTGAAGATTAAGATGCAGCAACACTCACTGTACAAATTTGGAAACTCTTAAAGCATTGCCCATTTAAAGATCTACGCACAGGTTTAGCTTAGTGTGCCCAGTCCCTTTAATCTCCAGCATCATGGAAGCCAGAAACAAACAAGACAAATAAATAAATAAATAAACCAAACAAAAAAACAACCAATGAACCAAATCCTCAGACCCTGAAGTTCTCACAGAGGGCTGACAGATCCAGAATTACAAAAAACAAGTAAAGAAATTTTTAGAAAAAATTGCTTAAAAAAACAAAACAAAACAAAAAAAGCCACAAGAAACAAAACAAAACAAACAAAACAAAAGAACAAGAACAACCAAAACACAACAAAAACCAAGAACAAACTATATCAAGTATGTAGTGAAGTATTTTTATAAAACTGATCAGATCTGGGGTTTGCTCCACTAGATCAGGTAAACTGTACAGATCTTTACCACTCTTCAAGACCCTTATTGACTCAGCACTTTGGCTAATGTTGCAGCAGCTGTTTTGGTGGCAAGGGAAGTGTCAGAGCTCTAGGTGATTTCAACCTGCCTGGCTGGCTGCCAGTCTGCTTTTCCCCAAGGAGGCACACACCAGAGATAAGTTCTTTTCTGAAAGTGAGCACAGTTCTCATTTTTCCTCCACTGATGCTTTTTGACAGGTGGTAGGGGGGACATGCAAAGAGTGCAAGGCAGTTTTAAGGTGAGGTTAAATGTCAGAGCTGTTGGAATTTAACAGTTTACTGCTGCAAAAAATTAAAAACAGGAGGAGGAAATTCCTCCTTCCACTTCATTACTCTGACAGCATCAGTCTACCTGGTTATTTTGATGCTGTGATTCAGGTCTCAGATTCATCAGATCCTTATGATTCACATTACTAAACTATTGAAAAAACTATTCAGGTTTTTTCTACAAAGCTAGTTTTTTTATCAAACTTATTCTTACTGGCTGATGGAGGGGCTTGGCAAGCTTCAGAATCAAAGCCTATCCAGAAGAGGAAAGGCCTAGCATGGTATTTCTTTTGGTTTTGGCAAGATGCTGAAGTGGCTGCTCTTGTACCATACTGATGCACAAAGTCTCTTCCTATAAGGAGCAATAGTAAAGCATACCATATGATGGTTAACACAGATTTTAACATAGGAGGCTGGGAATCAACTGTTGAGTGGGAAAGGCCATTTATGGGAGTGATATTTCAGTAATTTCAAAGTGCTAAATATAGCCCCTAAATTCCAGAGTCTGTGCTACATCATTCACAACAGTTTATTAAAGTCCTTGTGAATACAGAACACAGAAAACAGAGCAAAATATTTTTCATAGTGTCTTAAAATATATGTTGTGATTTTTTTTTTCTTGTTGTTGTTTGGTTTTTTTTGTGGTTTTTTTTTATTTTGTGCATTTTATCTATTCTCAATTCTCTATTTATCTCTTCTTCATGATTTTGCAAACAGAGGATAGATAAAATATTAACCTCTTTCATTCCTATACTGTATATGAACAAACAGCTAGGGAAAGCCTACTGGTCCCTCTATTTCTTCAAAAATAGTAGTCATAAAATGTAAAACCTCTTAAAGTTGAGTTTCTCCAACATTTATCATATAATATCAGAAAAGTTCAACCTGAAAAATGAAAGTTGATGAAATGGGATTAGAGGAAATACTGGAGAAAGGAGGTAAATCACCACTAGAGACAGTTTTTTAATAGTATAATATAGAACACTTCTATGCTTCCATATAATGTTTGACACATTTAAAAACACAAATTAAAAATGCTTCTTGTTTCACACAAAATAGTCAAATAAGACCCTGAAAAGTGTTTCAATAGAGGTGTTTGTGATGACAACACACCTCCGAAGTGTCCTTCAAACAATATCCATATGAAACATACATTTGACCCACCCACTTCAAATAATGAAAGTTTGGGCCATCAAAGGCCATAAGAAGGAATCAAGGAATTTTTTAAGTTTTTAAATTTACTTTTTTCAACTTCTCTAACTTCTGATTAAGTAATTTTCAAAATTTGAGAAGTTATGGACTGTTGAAAAGTTTTGCCAGTCTTCAGCAGCAGCTGGAAAAGCAAAGAATAAGTAGTTTTATGTGCAAATAAATAATGTGCCTTTTGAAGCCTTACTAAGAGACACAGTTTAAGATAGAAACTTCATGCTGATGGTGTTAAGGGGCAACTAGAATACTTAAACATATGGAATCTGATTCCACTGTCATTTATTCCATTGCCTTCAATGTAGTAACTTCCAGAAGTGTGAGAAAGAGGCAAACTGGATGTTAGATGACATCCAAAATGAGATCTTTCACTATAATTTCTTCAGTAATATTATTTATCTCTTTTTGTCATACAGTAATTGTAATGACAGCATTAAGTTAGAAAAAATATTGAATTTCCCCGAATAAACCAAATTCTAATTGCACCAGAAAATAACTACTGCAGAAAATTCTGCATATTTATTGACAAGAAGAAGAGACCAGCCCAGGATATTGCAGAAAAATTTCTATGTTTAGCATGACATAAAAGAAAGAAAAAGTGTAAGAAAAGATTAAAGGTATATGATATCCTTACTTTTTAATCATATTTACTTTGTACTGCATAGCAAGGTGGAACAAGATTCAAATTTACAGTAAAAAGTTTATTTAAAATGATCTTTGAACCATATACTTACGAGTTTTCTTGCGCTAAAATTTGGGTTTTCCAGAAAAGTAATAGGGGTAGTTATTACAGATTTTCAAATGTGTTTCATAGCATTTGGTTAGTGCAGAGTGGGTGGGGGACACAAACAGAAAACCCCAAATCTCTGCAAGTGTTTCAAAACAAAATGCTCTACTTAAAATATGTCAAACTAAGTTATTCAGAGAACAAGAGCATTAACATCCACTTTTATAAAATTAACTTTAAAATACATAATCTGAAAGATATTACCCGTAAGTCAAAATTAATTCATTTAATCACAGACTTATCAATATTTTTGTGAGGCATGTCCCTTTCAACAGGAATACCAGCTGCTTTACACTTTGTCTGTTAGCACAATATAAGTCACTAAAATTGTGTCATTATTTGATCTGAATTCTCTTCAGAGATGGAGACAAAGTAAAGAAGGAGAAGTGAATTCTGGTGCCTATTTATCTTTTTTTTTTAATTATTAACATACAAAAATATATATCTACTCAGTAAAACATTAATATTTACTAAAATTTCATGTATTTTGTATAAAATAATGGCCTAAAAGATACAACACAACACTTTGTGTGAGGCCTTGGACTTGTATCTGTAGCTAGGCAAGGTATCCCACAATTTAAGAAGCTGGATCACTCTTTGAGAGCATACTGAAGCCCTTCAACCAAAATAAGACAACTTGTCAAATGTGAGCTAGCTTTGTATGATCTTTCTACTACTATTTCTTGAATTTCTTTACAACATTCAGACATGATTTTCAGGGAAAACCATCTTTTCACTCTTGTTCACTCAAAATTGTGAAAACACAGATTTTCTATATGTCATTGGACCTACTTAAATCTTAGCAGAATTAACATGTAATTGAATGTGCTGTCTAGTTAATGTCCTGTGTAAATGAAACATGAAACAAAATAATTTATTTAATAAATCCTTAAACAGCAACAAATCAGTCCTGAAACCTAGAAAGACCTACAAAGGGAAGAAATAAATCAGGTCATAGCACATCCTGATCTTGGAAATACCCAGGTTTTGCCTGAGAACATTCCTTTTATCATTATCCATGCCCCTAGTTCTTTCTTTTTTCAAGCACTTTTCCAACAAGTTACCTGCTAGAGTTCAAAGAACAGATGACACTAAAGAGCCATGACTTACTTTTTTTCCAAAAAAATGTTCCTAGAAATATTATTTTTATCTACTGCATAGAATTATGTGTTATCACAAACATATTGCCAAATCTAAAATAAGTGAGAAGGAAGAAGAATGGCACAAGTAAGAAGCTCCCCTTTTTTGTATCAATTCAGTGTAATGTCTTTACCTTCCAGAGGCTTACTCTGGGAGAACAAATTCTAAACTCAAACAGATGTTAAATAAGCACGAGGGAAAACCAGAAGCATTGCATAAAAAGGTCAAAAATTTTCCTTTTGTTTTTATGATTTGTCTAGCACACAGCAGAACAGGAAGGAGTAGAACCTATGGTTTCAAGGAAGGAATAGAGCCAACATATAATCTTACTTCAGCAAAATTTGGCCCAGGAGATAACCCATGTTGGCTAAGGAATGCTGAAGAATGTAAATAGAATGGGTGTATTTGTTACATTGCTGTAAATTCCTATGCATAACTTCTTTTTTTTAAATGAACTTCCTAATGTAAGAAAGAAGAAAGAATAGTAAACTAAAGGTGTAACAGGAATACCAGTGGCAGAAGAGTACAGACTATAAATGTAACACCATAACAAACAATTTGTGCTTCAGCTTTCTTCCCAGACTATTTTCATCCATTTATTCTATTCCACATTTTGTAACACGGTTCTTCACAAAAATGGTCTAAAAGGATATCAGAAGGCAGTAGAAATATCCATCTGAAAACGCCATAATATGTGAGTACATCAGAATTCTCTATCAAGAGAATGGGGGAGAACTATTACTGCACATCATGATAGAAAAAAGGAAAATAAAACACAATGCAAAGGTAAAACTGAAACATAAAGCAATTAATCTTCATTTATTTCCTATTCTTTAATATCATACTCCCATTTAAATCTAGTTTTAGTGTGTTACATCTTGCTTTGGAGAAAAGTTCAAGATACTTTTGTGTTGCTCTTGGTTACTCCCCAATCACATATATCAGAAACAATTATATTTAAAAAGCTAGTGATTAAAGTAGCCAAATATTTAAAGGGAAACATATAATTGAACCCAAAGAAGACAAAATGGAATATGATCTGGAAAAGTTAGTTTTTCATATGAGCAATATATAATAAGAAAAGCCTGTATAGCCCTCTAGGTAGGACATTCATAAGATTGCACAAA
Source organism: Leucosticte australis (assembly GCA_025504685.1). NCBI lineage: Eukaryota > Metazoa > Chordata > Aves > Passeriformes > Fringillidae > Leucosticte > Leucosticte australis. The sequence continues at coordinate 40,883,341 of JANIJU010003063.1, forward strand.
ATGCTGAAATACCCATGGATCTCTAGAAGCATGTTATGATGTCTCTGTATATTTAAGTGAGAAGTTTGAGAAACTGGGGAAAACACAGCTATTGTGCACATTCCCTTTAAAAAATATCTTCCTGATGGTAGGACCCTCTAGGGAGAGCTTAATGGAAGCCTTTTTGCCTGAGTCTTTCTGAGGTCCATAGAAAAGGAAGTGCTTTAAGAGAGTTCATTGGAAATGCGATAGAATCAATCTCTCTACTTTTTTCTTCAGCCTTTCCAAGGCACCAGGGGAAAGGAACTTTCAGGTGTTACACACAGGAGCAACATGTACCACTGTAATTTTTATGAATGCCTTGAACATACTGAATTCCTTAAACAGAGGAAGATAAACATACTAGAAAATGCTCTTGTCTCTCATTTACTTCTTTTAACCAATACGGGCTTTTGAGACCTCCTTCATACCCCAGCTTTGTATTTATTTCTATCTTATTCTTTCAGCAGTATATTCAAAAATAGGACAAACATCTGTCTTGTGACTAAAAACCCAGTTCAGCACATCCACTGCACTATCAAGTACACCACAGACAAGCTCATACATCATTTACTCTTGGTAGCATGACAGCAGCCCAGCCAGTGCACTGGACAAGAAGGTACAGATAAGCATTTCTGTTTTCTCAGGGCTTAACTCCTGCTTAGCCCTGCACCTGCCAACTTGTGCTTAAGTCTCAGAGCTTGCACTCAGGTAGAGTGCCAACTTGGAAATGAAACAAGGCCAGGACTTCAACTTAAACGTGGCAGTGCTTTTCTCATCTCTGCAGCAACTCCCGCGCTTGGAAGAGTTCAAAAATGTCTGGCTGCTTCTGCAGTTTAGAGATCTTTCATTTTTAGGTCAGGCTGCCTCACAAGCCACAGACATGCAGTAAGTAATTCAGATTAGGAGGAACAGACTGTAATTCATATAAACACAGAAGTTTAAAAGGCAAGAAATTCTTTACAGATTTTATTTTAAAATCTCCTGTTATGGTATATAGTCTTTATGCTTTACTAAGAAGCTCCTGGAGTGTGGCAGTACAGATGCAACAACAGACTTCTGTCACATATCTATCAGAGATTTTCAGAATGAAATATTGTAAGTCCCCATGTGAAAGGTTAGAACATCATAGTAAACAAGCAAATATCTAACTGCAGAATTAATTTGTAGTACTTTAAAGGGAGTTCTGCATATATCCAGGCTGGAAAATATTTTGCAAAATTAATACTCATCTATAACAAATTTAAAATCAGACATATGATTTTGCTATTGATTATTTATTGTTTCAGAAAACAACATTGTCTGGAGAGTCAGCATAAACTTGTGGCAATATTACATACAGCACAATGGATTTTTTGCTTTTTTGTTTAAAGGTTAGGGATTGGTTTTGCTTGGGGGGATTGCTGACAAAGCACTTGGCAGTAGGTACAACACATCTACAGTAAGTAGATCAGAGTATTTTACCTGCAAACATGCTGCAATAAAGTGCCATCATTCAATCAATACAGACTACTTAGTTAACATTTTTTTTAATGTATCTGGATTACCAGTTCATTAGATCATTACCTGATAAATAGTGTGGGGAATGAATTGAGAGAGTAACTACATACCTTCAGGAAGAACCTGCCCGACAACAATAATCCATTAGAAAAACTGGCAGTATCCTCTGATCTATTGCCCGCAAAGCTATGACTTGATGGAGAGTTTCATTCCCTCTGCTCAGCACTCCAGAAGAAAATCAGCACAATTTAAATATTTCTCAGGATGTGACAGCTCTCTAGATCCCTGGCTGCTTTCTTTTCCCAGGGGTTGACAATCTGCTGTTCCAGTGTGCATAGAGCAGTGAAGATGAATTGAAAAAGCTTGAGATAAATTAGGGATGGCTAAGTTAAAATTGTCTCTGCTCCCGAGTCTCTCATCTGCAGTCTGCAAGCCTATTTTGCTGTGAAAAAGCTAGATGGCAGGCTGCCTCAGTGAGTTCTTCTTAAGCGACAGGGAGCATTTTCAATGAAGAAAAATTCTCCCATTATCTAAGCTAATGTGACTGCAGCTAAATCTAGGCTTAAAAGTGTCTACTAGCATGAAATTCATTCTTACTGCTGCTTTTCTTCAAGCCACAGGTTAAAAAAGAGAAAGAAAAAGAAAAAAAACCACAAAACCCCCCCACAATAAACCATAAAAGCACCACCCTAGATTTTTCTATATGAAAAAAACCCCATCAAATATTTAAAAGTCGATAAATGGCATTTCATAACTATGCCCAAAAATCTAAATGTTGGGAATTATTTCCAAAACTCTATCTGTTTACACTCAGTTCATTTTTCTACAATCTGTTCTATTTTGTTTTTAATAGGTGTCGTGTTGTTGCAATTGTCTTCATTTTCAATGTTCTAGGAAAGGAAAGAGCAGTATTTTCCCCTTGTTGGCAAAAAATGAAGTGACAGATAAAATTCTGAACAATCACCATGTTTAGCCTTAGTAGATAATCCTAGATAATCCTCCCAGAAAAAAGTGATTGATATTTTGCCATGCCTCTAAAAAATGTTGTGTAACAAGTTTTGGGTTTTTTTTAATTAGGAGCCACTTCTCGCCCTATTTCACAAAAAAGAGATGGAATTGAAGTTTTCTGAATATCACTTTAGTGCCAAAGCTATTTCACAAACTAACTAATATCTACTCTTATGCAAAAAGTTTTTACATTGAAAACACAAGGGCAGGAGTTTTTCATTAAATATACCAAATGAAGTGTTTTATCCTCTAAAACATTGGATAAAATTAATAAAAAAGGTATCATTTCAAAGAGTCATGCTCCCTAGTAAGCAGGTATTTCTGCAAATCCTCTCTCTAGTTTAAACTGATCTAGTTTTCTGAAGTCCCACATATCTCCCACTAACGACTTCCTCAGACCTGATTTCTCAATATCATGGAAATTCAGCCCCCCCACCCTAAGCTGTAAATAAACAGAGATGCAGCTGAATACATATGAATACAGCCTTAGTGTCAGAGCATTTTGAGAATGATAAATAAATATATTGCCAAGAAAGAGATATAAACCCTGCTATCATCAAACAGGCATGAAGAGACTGAAAATCCTTAGGACATGACTGCAGAGTCCTCATTTTTTCCCCATGCCCTGGGGTAAAACATTCACTCACATTAACAGAACTCTACCAGGTGAAGTGAAAAGGTATGATCAGCACTTACAAATTTCCTTGGGGTTTAAGTTACTAAAGCCACAGCCCCACAGAGCCTCTGTGTTTTACACTGAAGGCATTATGCCCAGCCTATTTTTTTTTTTTGAACAGAAGCTCCTTTGGCCTGTGTTCTAATAACCACCCCTCGAAGCATATGCAAGCATTTGACCAGATCCAATTGTTCAGTACATACAATACACCTAAATATTCCCCAAAGGAACATATAATCCAAAGGGATTAAAATTTTTCCCATGCTGCCTTGCTCTAAGATTATTTAGGGCACTGTAACACTCACACTTATAGGTGACAGCAGCTGTGCTGCAGTCCCTGACATTAATATTTCTGCATTTTCCACATAAACAGATAATAATATCACAAGTCATTGAATCATAGAATGGTTTTGGTTGGAAGACACCTTCAAGATCATCTAGTCCAAACCCCCCAGCTCTAGGTGGCCCTGTTTGAGCAGGGAGTTTTGTCTACATGACTTCCAGGAATCCCTTCCAATCTCAACAATTCTGCAATTTTCACTCTTGCTTAGGAACCACCAAAATCCTCAATTCATAGTTCCAGTGATATTCTGTTTAAATATTTCCTAATTTTTCAAAACATCTTCCCTTAATTATTTTATATTGTTAGATTCCTCTTTTCTCCTGCTCACACATTTACAGCATCTGCTGCTGAAACTAATGAAACTGCTGAGACCTCATTGTGCAGCAGCCCAGCCCTAAATTCCCCAATAAAGAAAAAGCTGAAAGCCACCTGCCAGCCTTAAAGACAGTGCTGGTTTGTGTGCTATTTATTAATTTTAGAATGAGAATAACTTATGTCTCCCTGCTCTCAGCATCTACTGCTTCAGCCAGAGCCATCAGTGCCAATCTGCTGCTTTTCTTGGAGCCTCAGCAGCTTGGGTCAAACAGCAATATCAGTGTCTCAAGTTTCTATTCATAAAAATCTACTATCTTGAACAAATTAAAAATATATAATAATTATAATTCATTATTTCTAGTGGTATTGTTATTTTAGAAGGTATGATTCATTCATATTCATTGGTTTGAATAAGTAACATTGACATGTCAGCTTCTTGGAGGTTCTGATGAATTTTGGGGGTGACATGGAAGGAAATAGAAAACCAATTTAGCAAGCAAAACATAGTATATCCAAAATGCCTCAGTAAAATTCTGACCTTTGACTACATATTCTTCTCAGCTTCCTCTTTTTTAGCATCAGATGAAGAAAGGGAGAATGTATCAATTGTTTTCTTCCAGGAAAAGAAGGTTTAATAATCCTTGAGGATGTTTAGGGATTTGGTCCAAGACACCCAGCAAAGCATACTCGCTTGGTTTGTAGAGTATTAGAACAAGACATAGATTCACAGTTTCTCAGATATTTCCAGGATAAAAATGTGCAGGGTTTGGTTTATTATTTGGTTTATTATTTTGGCTTGGTTTAGTTTTGGTGGGGTTTATTTTTGTTTGCTTTTTGTTGTTGGGGTTTTTTCCCTTTCCAAGTTATCTACTGGTACAGTTTAATATCTTTTTGGAATCAATCAGAGAGACCCAGATGGAAGCAAAGGTGACACCGTTGGCATATCATGCTAGATATTTTTGGTGTGCTGTAATCCAGTCATGAAAACATGTTTCAATACCTCAAAAGTCAGCAACATCATAATGAGCAGAGAGTGAAAAAGGTGATGTGGAGTGTACACATTGTAACACTGGGACATGTTACCTGCCTGGGTAACAGAAGTTGTAATTGCTATAAGAGTACTTTAACCGGGATAACCCAAAACTTTAGGAAAGCTGATTTCTATAAACCACAGTTATACACTGTGCCATTAAATTTTTAAACTTATATAGTAGCTTGATTTTCACAGTTTCAAAACAGATTTCTAAAGAATATTAAAACCCCTTCTATATAATAGGGTGCACTAAAAATGTATATATTTGGCTAAATCTTTAGAATTACTAATCTCCTCCACCTGGTGATTCTTACTAAGTAAAGGAACTCAATTTACTTAAATGTTTGTGTTATGTATTTCTCCGTCATTCTTCACTGCAGACAAAATACTGGTTAATAAATTCAGAATAAATTTTCCTAGTTTTACCCTGCCTTTCTTGCTTTAGGTTTTCATAGCAGAGAAGAACTTCTAATGGGGTACTCCAGTGGGATTAGAGATATGCAATTCAAAGATGAAAACTTCAGTGACAGAAAGTGAGACTTTGTTGCTACTGTATATTGTATTTTGCATGCATATGTAATAACTGAAAAACTGCAATGTGTATGCATATAAACAGTTAACCTTTTGAAGTCTCTCTTTCATTATTTTGAAATGAACTCTGGCATAGTTTTAGGTGTGTCATATGTTTCTTCACTGTTTGTTATTGGATTACCTGTGGGCAGTGTTTGTATGTTTTTAGGCCATAGCTTACTGCTATTTTTTCACTTTTAGATTCATAGAGGAATATAAATCTGGATGAAAATAAACCATACATAAAAATATTTTGCCTAATCTTAAGAATTAATAGACAAAAGTGTTGGCTTCTATTATGAGTGCACCTTAATGCCCTTCTCCCAGTGGTTTTCATACAGTAACCACTTATAACAAGGGAAATGACATTCCAGATAGAAGTAGGTAAACTTGAAGAGAAATTGAGACCTAGATGTGCTATTTGTGTTCCACTTGCCAAATTCAGTGGGAGAATTTGCTCAAGCATCTCTTCAAAGTTTTCTTCCATGTGGTTCACAGAAGAAATTAATTAAGACTTAGTGAGGGGAAGAAGGATAAAAATATATGACCTTAATATGCTGATGTTTATTCTCCTTTTTGATTACTGTAAACTTCCTGCTTTCTTTCCTTCCTCATTGCACATTTTAAAGACATAGAAAGAAAATAAATAATAATATGCTGAAACATATACTGTTAAACAGTAAGGAGACATATGAGCTTCTAAAATTGCAACATTAGATGAAAGATTCTTCAAATTTTCTGCAATCAATCTTTTAGATAAATATTTGTTCCCTTCAACCCCTTATTTGCATTATAGAGCACTGGGGTCTTACCTTGAATTCATACATCAATTTTCATTTCAAAAATTTAAGTCAAGTTTATTGTTTCTCTCTTGAAACCCACAGAACTTGTGTTAACACAGCCCAAAGTTTCAGCAGCTCTGTGTGAACAGAGAGCAAAAGATTAAGGTACTAGAGGAAAATAAAACAAAACAAAACCGCCATTATTTAATTCCAGACAAATGGGGGAGGGCATTTAGAGACTTCTGTAATATAATTAAACAGTTAATGAGAGAAATAGTGTCTTAAAAAACAAGGTGGGAAAAAACCATAATATAAACACCATGTACCCTGTGGGAGTACACTGCAGAATTCAGAGCACGTTCAAGCATGTCCAAACCTTTTAGTTTGTTCAGAAAGCTTTTTCCTTAGCTCTGGGGTACTTTTGAGTGGTTTTGCAGTGATAAAGCTAGATAAACCTTCCCTGAACATCCTGATTACCAATAAATAAATAAATAATAAATAAATAAACATATATAATAATAATAAAGATGAAAAGGACCATAGCTTGCTACTTGTTTTATTGAAATGGAATAATTGTCTTTAAGCTCAAGATTACCTTACAAACAAGATGTCAGGAGAAAAACCCCCTAATTTTATCTTGTTTTATCTTTTCATATTCATAATCACAAGCAGAAAATATTTAAGGGTAATGTAGGGCAAATAATGGGAGAGTTCACATCTTTTTTCCAGTTGTCTCATCAAAAAAGAAGAATGAAAAGAGAGATGCTATATTATACAAAAAAATATACTATTTCAGGCTTTTATTCAAAACTTCAAGGCATTCCTCTTCATGTTTTGTTTTACATGTAGAACATAGACAGATATGAATCTTAAAAACTTAGAAAAAGGAAATTCCATCTTGATTAAAAGCTCTCATTTTGAATTTATAGTAAATTTTTCCAGAAAATAGCAATCCTGTGACATAAGAAACCCTCTTGCTCTAATGAAAATATTGGAGAGATGATGAGATATCCTTGGATGTATCAATTGCTGAGAATTCTCTAATAATTCTCTCATAGACAAGAATTCAGGATATAAAACCCAATATCTTATATAAATTATCTGTTATTATACCCATTTTTCAATAGATTACATTATAAATAGGGAATTGAATGAGGTGGCTGTATTTCAAAAGAAATCTTTCCATATAAACCATGTTTGCTATCATTGAACACAGTTCCCCATGTTCTGTGTACCTGGATTTGATTCTGAAAGATGTTACAGAGACTTGCTTTTCAAATGCAAAGTTCCAGGCTGAGTTTACACAGAACACATGTGAATTCTCAATAGACCTATAAGTTAAGACAATTCAGAATAAATGAAAAAAAAAAAAATCAAAACAAGCTTCATTTCAGTTTCCTTGTCTTTGTCTTCATTAGAAAAACACCCTTATAGAGTCACAAAAGCACAGCTTTCTATGCACTTGTCATGCCAAAAAGAAATTATCATTTGTTCCAGTAATGGATATGAAGGTGCACTAATGCACTAATTTAATGCACTAATGCATTCTCATATTGGAGAGCTCTATGAGCACAACCAACTCTGTTGCACAAAATTCCAGTGATAGATATGCTCCAAGCATCAAGAATACATCCATGTTTTGAAAATGGAATAAATTTTGAATGCAATGAATTGCATTGCATACAAATAAATGATTCACTTATTTGCAATCAAATGAAAAAAATAAAAAAACAAAACCCCATCAAACAGCCCTCTGACAGGACTCTATAGATAAGAGTAATCAGCTATAGAATATATGTAAATGGTATGTTGCACAAGAATTTCAGTCCAAATAAATAGATAAAAAACCCCAAAGCAAAAAACCCTCAAGAAAGTAAATCCATTGTAATTGACTATATGGGTCCCATCCCTCACTTTTCAAAATTTGCACAAAATAACATTTATGGTTACTAGGAGATTAATTTAGGCTTCAAAAAAGGTTCAAGCTTCCTGTTGTATAAAATGGAGGTTTTACTCTGAAATCTGATAAATGTGATTCCTAAAATGGTCTCTGTGTTGGAATAGTAAGCCAGCTGGAACTCAGACTTTGACTTCTGGACTGTGCATTTTTTTAGTACAATGTCACGCATTTTTTGATAAGGCAAAACCAAACTCACTGAGCAAACAAAAAAAAAAAATTCTTAAAATGAGATTGGGTGTTTCAAGATATTTGTGAAAAAATGGAACCCCAGTGCATGTGATTCAATGTGATGCATGCAGTGGGCAACATAAATTTTTTTCTTTTATAGAAATTAAATGTAATCTGATTTCTTTTTTCTTTCCCCTAAGAATTGTAGCATGCAATGAGACCTAAAATGGGTCTCAGGAAAACTGGGCAGACTTAAAGTAAATCTTAGTGATTTGTGTCTTGTTGCCAATTCATAGCTAAGTCCTTTCTTGTGGTGGTCTTTTAAATGAATGAGGTGGCAATGTTTGCCTAAGTATTTAGGATTTCTAGCAACAAGAATTTAGGCAGGCCTGTTGTACATATTTATGCAGGCAATTATCTTGATCAGTCCAGCTTTATTTTATGGATTTTAGAAAGCAGCCAATTAATTACTTACGTGTCAGTCCCCCTCTGAGACTGGCACTTCTCTGCCTAAACAGCTGCTAAGGCTTCCTTGACTCATCCTGATGGCTGATGGTGTACCTACTGTTGCACTTACATCCTTTTCATTTTGATGCATTGTTTTGCATAAAAAGCAGACCTCTCACCATCGTAGTAGCACCAAACAGTCTCCCAGATGTCTAATTCACACATGTTTTAATTGTTCTGCTGTAGTATGTCATCATCTGAAAAGGGCAATGCTTAGGGAACTCAGTCTCAAAAAGCCTCCTGTACACTGAGCTGCAGATTTGACTCACTGGTTACTACTTTGTGGACACTGATGCACTCTCCAAAGAATTCAGTGACTGCACTTAAAATAATTTACAATACATGTCTTTACCTCACTATAAAAAGAGTTCATTAGTGAGAAGCTCCCTCCCTCTTTGGGAGGTAAAATGAAAAATTTCTACATAATCATTGGTTTTAAACCTTCATTGTAATTAATTCCCCCCACAAATGTCAGCTTGACTATATAACTTTTTCCCCTATACCAAGTAATTTTTTGTGTATCCAATTTAGCCTTAATGGAACTCTGAAAAATTTGGGGGTACATGAGAGAAGGAGACTAACAACAAAATGTATACATACTCCAATGAAACATGAACATATATTCATTTAAATCCAGCACAGAGATTTTACTCTAGAAATGTTTTTTCTACTGTGAAGTAAATTAACGTGGCAGTTTCCTTCTCAGAGGTGAAAAAATTATTGGTTCTTTCATAAATAAATTGTTTGCTTATGCAAAAAGGAACTAATTCCTCACACAGAGATTTTGTTTGTACTTGCACAGATTTTTAAAAATACTTCCCACCATAACTACTCCGCAGGTCTTATCACTCCCAGCCCTGCCCTTCCCCACCCTACAGGTTTATTACCGGGCTATTTTTAGTATCATGGTTTTGACAATATTTTAGAAAAATTTTCTTATAAACAGATTGGTTTTTAAGCAAACAACTGCACACAGTGTAGCAGCAACTTCTCTTTAGCAGCATTTTCATGCTTGCTGTTGTCTGTGGGGCACACAGATGATGAGAACTGGAGAAAGACCTTCCTGATAGATATACTCCCTTTCAGAGGTTCTTTGCAAAGCCCAGGGTGTGGATCCTGAAGCAGTGCCAGAGACTGTGGTCTCTTACAAACTCCAGCACACGGCATTCTCAGACCCCAGCATACAAAGGTCCAGCCAAGTCCTAGGCTGAGCAGTGTGCTCACTTTCCTATTTCCCACAGGACATCTCCTATGGGGTCTAACTCCCAGCCAAACAGCCTTCACCTTTCTGAATCAAGCACAACACTAGCATCCACCAACAGTGTAGAAAGTAAAACTGAATAAAGGTTCTGTGTAAGCTGTGCTTTATCCCTTCAGCACCCATCTTCTGTGTCCTGGAGGCAGCTGCTTAATTTGGCACTAGGCTAGTGGCAGCAACGTTACAGGTAAATCTATTCTTTCATGTCTATTTTCTCTTTCTTTCTCTCGGGCACCTCCCTTTTCCCTGACTCGTTCCCCTGGATAATTTGTAGTATAATTTGGAATGCCTGCACAGAATGCATAAATAAAAACAACTAATATTAAGCAAGCATATCTGAAGAAGCCCAACCATTCTCTTTGAAACAAAAAAGAAATTATCCTTCTTTTTCAGCTTTGGAGTACCTCCTTATCAGTATTATTAAAAAAAAACAAAATAAAACAAAAAAATCTACCACAAAAGAGCCTAAGCTTTTAATGCTACATTTATTATAATAGTCTATTTTAAATATTTAAGACCAAATATATTGCATTTACCATAAATTTCAATGAAGTTACATGTGTGATTATATTCATTTTATTAGCTTTCATTATCCTGAAACCTTTCATGCAGTACATTTTCATACAATAAGACACAGCAAGTTATATTCTTGATGCATTTAATAGCTCAGATTATTACTATTTTAAAGCAACTTCCCCCTCCCCCATTTAGTTACAGTTAATTCAGCATGCTTTGTGTGGGAGATCTCCTTTTTTCACCTGAGTGCTAATGTATCTGATAAATCAAATGCCATTAAAGCTACTAATCATATTCCAGCCCACATGGTATTTCTTAACCAAATCTATTCACTTAATGACACATTCCAGATAATATCATGAGATTATATCCCCAAAATAAATATAAATGTAAAAAAATTTAAACTAAACATGTTTTATAGGTAGATGTAAACATGTCTCAGTGTTCTTGAATGCTTTGCAATTGAGTGCTTTGGGCAGTAAAGGACTACATTAAGTATATGGCATTGAATAACCTTTTAATTTTGTTACTTAGGTGTAAATGCATCTAACTGGACCACGTGTAATCACAAACAAAAAAAGAATTATACTGATGCTTTCCCCATTCCACATTCTTGCTTAAAAATAGCTGCATATTCAGATTTTTTCAACTAGCTAATATTCATTTGAAAATGTCTCTTGTTGCTCACACACTTTTCAGCAGAAGGAAATTTACAGTGCACTGGTACCTTAGAGTTAACTTCTAAATTAGGTAAAGTGCATTGAGACTGAAATGGAAAATACAGTACTCCAGGTAATCAACAGGTTTTGGGTGGTTCATTTCAACATGAAACATAGTGGACAACAGAATTTATACCAATGACCAATGAAGATTTTTTTTTGTTGTTCTTCTTTCTTTTCACTTTACTAAAATTTACTCCTACTTATTTACTCAGCAAAAATTTCTAGGGGTAAGAATGGAGCATATATTTTTGGCTGTAACTTATGTCACAAAATATTTGACATTCCATTACCAACACATACATATAGGTCATTAAATTTAGAAATGCATCTTTTGGAAAAAAAAAAGAAATAAATTTTTGGATGGTGCTGAATTTCAATTTTCTTTCTCTCAGTCCATATGCCACCTTTTACTATGACTCAGAAGAAGATTATTAATACAATGTATTTAAGCTGTGATATATACTGTATTGCACTTGATTAACAGCAATTAGAAATATTTGCTGTAGATTATAGTCAGTATAAGGCTTTCAATATAATAAACAAAAAGAACTACATTGTTTTATGAAAGTACTTTAGTTGGGTATGCACTATTGAAAAATATTCAAAAAGCATTTTGCAAGTTTGGAACACTACATTTCCCACATATTGCACATCACAGAATTCATACCAGTGCATTATCTAAACTTAGAATTTTTTATGCTGGGAATACCTCATTTAAAAGTAAAAAAATACTTCTACAATAAGAAAATAGTGCCCTGACTGATCAATGTCAGATTCTACTCTTTTTATCTCATCAGGCTTGCTTTGGGGCTGTGCAGCAAGGTCAATTTCTGAAAGACAGTATCCTCACCTAACGAATAAGTCCTTTTGAAAATATTGTTAATTAATGCATTTGGAAATACTTTAAGATTATTTTATCTCGTGCAACATCCAGCCAGGTTGTAATCATCTATAGCAAAGCACAGATGTTTATTTAAATCCTTTGCTCCACTGTGGTGTCAGATGCACCGAGGACACTTTTGACAGCTCCAAAAACTGGTATAAAAATTTTCATTCAAATAAATGACTTCCAAAATTTCCAGATTCAAAAAGTATTTCACTGCTGTCTGACACTTAAGGATAGAGATCTTGCCTGTGGCTAATTTCTTAGATAGTTAAACGTTCCTAATTAATTGTCCCCAAAAGAATGTGTGCCTAGAGTGAAAATGGATCTTTTAACTTTGTTACTATTTCTGTGCTCTCTGGAAGCCCAAACCCATGAAGGCAGAAGTAGAAAAGAAAGGTTCTATCCACCCACTCAAGTTGCAAATGACACTGAGCATACCATGACCATAAGAATGACTTTGGTACTTGTATTATTTGCTCAGATTTCTGAGGCTGACAATTTTTTTTTCATATGTAATCTGCTTTGCAAAATTTTTGTAACATTTGATTTTGATTTAAATCTGTGAACCCTCATACAAAGTCTTTCCCTCAAACCCACTTCTGAATGTAAAAATAATGGAATTCACTGTAGTAGCAAAAAAAACCCCAAAAACTTCAAGGTGATCCTTTTGTTAAACATAAACAATTTGTGAAGCAGTCCTAAGAAAGAGGAGAAGAAAAAGGAATTTCATGCAAAAAGATGCAACTTGATGATCATATGATCAAGGAAGGTTACTCAGCTTGGGGATGCTTCCTGACCACAAAAAGTGATGACAAAAAGAATGGGAAGAGAACAGGTAATCCTGAGTAGAGCAGTTAATGGATACACAGCCAGACTTCACAGGAGGCTGAAAAGACTTTTCTTGGACACCCAGAGGAATTTCCTGTAACCACAAAAGTCACTGAAGGATGCTGTATGGAAAGCAAGACTGAAGGAAAAGAAAGGCACGGGCTCAAAAGGACTTAGGAGCACTGCTTGTTACATCTACACCTATCTTAGTGCCCCCCCTCCTGGGTAGCTCTAATTGAATTTAACTGTAGGGCCTCAGAAGGTAACAGAAGTTAAACCAATTACACCAGCACTTGTATACATTTTACTTGGGATGTCACTCAAACTTCTAAATGAAAACATTATTTTAGCGCTCCAGCAGCATGTGCCAACAAACACTATAATGAATGATTTGTCCTCTTTTTTCCATTTTTCCTCTCAACACACGTGATCCATTACTCTGACATTTTTATTTTATATTAATTTCCTCTTCTCATTATTTCTCATAGCTACCACAGCTCCATTACATCTTCTATAACAAGACTGATGCTAAATAAAAGTTGATCCAATTACTCAAGAACTGTACACCACAAATTATTTTATACTCACTCTAAGATGGGGAAGATAATGTGCTCCAGGTAGTGTTTGGCAAGACTTTGGCATTATAAAATCCTCTATTTACAAGCAGGCTCCCTATTTCTGTCAACAGGGAATTACTGTAGGTAGAGTAATTTTGTTTTAGAAATGTCAGCCATAACTGTGCACTTTCTATTGGGAGCTGTCCTGCTGTGACTTTATGATGCTGAATTGTATCCCCATTCATCTGTTTAGCCTAAAAATAAGTTTTGCAACTTTAAAACTAGATCTGAGAGTGAAGTAGGGGGAGAAGGAGAAGTGGTGGAATGTCTGAGGTGGCTGTATTTAAAAACATAAGATGAGAGCTTCATCTTTCTCTCCCTCAGTGCACGTTGTCTGCAGCACAGACAGCGCAAGAGAGCTCACCTTTGCTTTTAGTAAGTTTTTTAGCTAGCTGAGGCAGACAAGTTCCCCCAGACTGTGGCTTTTCTTTTTCTTGGAACTGATCAGCCCTACTCTGGACTGAAAACCCAGAAAAACACCAGCTGCTCTCACCTGTGGGCCCTGGATGTGGCATTTTCCAGCGCAGGAGGGACTGATGAGAGACTGAGCGAGCCGAGCTGCACCCCATGAAAAGGACTTTCTGAATTTGCCATTTCTTCAGAACAGCTACAGGTTCCATTGTTTAATAGCACTCTCTTTTTTAAAATTCTTGTGAATATTTTGCTTGTTAAATAAACAGTTTTTTCCACTTTTCTCCAAGGAAATATTTTCCTGAACCAGCTGAGGGAGGGGTCACTTGAATCTGCTTTCTAGAGGGACTCCTTTGGAAGTTTTCTCCCATTTTTGCCCTAAACCAGGACAGGAGCAAAAGCAAATTGTTGGGAAGGATGAAAGTTTGACAAGAAAGTCTCACAGATATGGATGCTTAGCAGAAAGATTTTTGAATGTGGAGTCTGAAGAAGGAACAGAGTTGGAAGCAAGTTTTGATCTAGAAGAAAAGAATTGCTGAGCCAGTTTTACTGGATAACCAAGGAGGCAAAGGGTGTGTTAGTTAGAAGGGGTTTTTATGACTTAGAGCAAAGGATAAACCCACCTCAAACAAGAAGATGCTTTTACCAAGCAGAAAGATAGCACAGGCAAACAAGCCTGCTGATGTGGCAAGTAGAAAAAAGGTCTCAGAATTTTCCACTGCAAGAAAACTGAACAACTTCTAGCTTAAACTGTAATGTACTAACTTTTAGTGACTGGAGAACAGTAACATGAAAGTGGTAATTAGAGTAGTTATGATAGGCTATAGATAATAGTTAAGGTGTAGATTAGTTTTACTCTATTAAGATGCTCAGCAAAGTAAATAATGCAATGTAACCAAAACTAAAGGGTGTCCAGGCCTGCCTGCAGCTGGAGCTGACAGCTGTAGGCACAGGCTCTGTCACCCATGACCCTGGACTGCTGTAACCTCTTGGATGGAATAAACTGCATTTTGAAGAGCCTGGAGTCCCACATCCCTCATTTCGGCTCTTACAGCAAATGAAGTTTTAGCCCAAGTTTCGTTGAATTATTCAACAATTGCTATAAAGAATGCCAGTTAAACTCCTTGCTCATCAGCTCTGACCATTTCTGGTTTATTATTATACTGCTCCATCCTTGCAGTATATGCATAAGAAGCAAAAAAAAATAACAGTAATGAAAGAAAATAACAGCAAGTAACTACTCATTCTTCATTTTCTTTAGTTCCTCTCAGCACTAAACCAAGCTAGACATATACCTGTATCTATGTGACAAACCTTATATTTGTCAAAGCTCTGAAATTATGCCAGGGCATGCATCCACATCTGTATTTTACTAAGATACTAAAGGCAGCTGTGAAATGCGAGTTTTTGAAATGCATTTCAAAATAAGATGTTCAGGTGTCATAGAAATTCAAGATTTGGACATGGAAATATTTAGGCTGATGACTAAATTAACATATACAAGGAGCTCTAGCAACATCAAGAAATCATATAGGCTGAACATATTTATTACTATGTGTAAAGCTGATTCAACTTTTTTTTCACTTGACTGCAAAAAAGTATTATATAGTACATATATATTGTTTCTAGGGGATTGCATATTCCCATGAAGCAGAGATAAAGTGGGAGAAAACCAAGGAGATAGAATGTTCCTGCCCAGCAGTCACTTTATCACATTGCAATTCCACAATATTACCTTTACAACAGACCTTTCAGCTAGCCATGGTAAAATCAATATCATATATTCTATTTATTTGCAGTGAAGTGAGCTACCATTTATCAGAGACTGGAGGATCAGCTGCTAGAACAGTAAGCATACCTTAAAGGCTTGTTTTTGTAGACTATCACTGGAATTAGCCAAGGTTTTGAGATACTACCTGTTTCTCACAAGTTTACACTTTCATTTCTTCCTCCACTAACAATTAAAATTGGTATATGGGGAAGGGAAAGGGAGTAGAGAATAGTTCTAACATTCAGTGGCTGGCATCTCACATGGCACACTTTATTTTTCTTGTAGGCAAGAAAGTTTTAATCTTGCCTGGTGTTCTGCAAGGAAAAACTGACCAGAGCTCTGGAGATTTCAGCCAAGGGGAAGAAACATCATTCTTGGGGGAGTACTGTTACACTGAATGATGCCTTATACAGAGAAAAACCTGAGAGGTATCCACAAAAGCCCACTTCGAGGGTGCTAAACTAATTAGGCTATAATATACCACTAAAAATAATTTGTTTGTACTACTAAAACTCTGGGGAAATCTGGCTCAGCAATAAAGCCCAGCTGTTGCTATTCAATATATTTTGATTTTGGACTTCTTGCAGTTCAGATAATGTTGAAGAAATGCAGCTGGGAGTTGCTCTGATTAGCAATAATTTGTACCTGGGGTGAAGTAAAAGTGAGTTGAACTGCTACAATTTTTTATTTCCATTTATAATATAATTTGTATACTTTCATAAGCAAAAAGTTATTAACGCTACTCCCAAACAAGGAAAGTTGGTATGAGAAAGTTTCTTCCCTGTTCTCCACCTGGCTGTACAAGATAGTTACATATAGAACTTGATCTGACAAGTTCAAGGTATTCTACCTCTAAATAAACTCCACTGTGAGTCATTTGAAAAGTCACAGTGGAATAAACATATGGAGTTTTACATATTTATTTCTAATATCTTGCATTACTGATTTCCCTTGTTTTGCTGACACCAACAACTGAGACTAAAATCTTTGCCTAGTAGCATGAAGACATGATGTGTTGCTCTACAAGCTAGTATTTTAATCAATTTCAGTGTTAATATTTCTAAGTATTGCAGACTTTGCCACCTGGAAGAGCAGGGCCATAGGAGATATAAAAGAGATATAACTAATTAAGAAGACTATAATTTAGTTAAATTGGTGAGTCAGAAATAAAGGACTTGTTCATCCAATTCTCCCTCTAGAGATTTCTACAGTGTAGATCTTAGCAAAACTAGAACAGTTATTAAATAACAGTGCCACTTAGGCATTGGACAGATTAATCAATGGACAGATTAAACAAATTCTGTCCTAATTAAAAAAGATTATGCTTCCTTCTACCAACAAAGATATTCTCAGACCAGAACCAAAAATTTTATTATCTGCTGTGGATTTTCACAGAAGAATATTATAAGAGCCTTGTGCAGTGTTGGAATAATATAAATTATATGAAGTCACAGAAGTTTAATTAACTGTCATTTTATTAATCAGAATTCATCATCAAAATCTGTATCAGACTGACAAAAAGCAGAAATACTTCTAAGGAAGAGAATGAAAAACAGCCAGCTTACCTAAAGGAAGCAAAGAGATTCTCCCCACCACAGGCAAAAGCCTCTGTGTTTCAGAAAGACTGAAGTGATGGGGTGAACTGAGCATGAAGGACATTGTTATTCTGTGTAGCATTTGTTTTGTAACAGGTGAGGAGTTCAATAAAATTGTTTATCTATAGAATTACTCATGTCATTGTTTGAAGAACTGATGCCCACTTGATGTCCAGTTCAGGGGAGTTAAACCCTTACAAAAGTAGAGTATTTCTAGTGTAAGACCACTCAGCAGATGATAGAGAATGGACCTCTGAAAGGGGTTTTGTTTTTTAGATATTTAGTGACACAAAATAAGTTTACCAAAATGAATTTGAGTCTTTAAGTAAGAACCATAGGGATTTTTCTTGGATTTTTTTTATTTGCTTTTATTTTATTTTACTTTTGCTTTTTTCCCCAGTAATATACTCCCTTTTTAAAATTTACTTCCATAAATTAGCCTGGCTCAAGATGAAGTTTCTTTCTGCAACACCTGCTGCTACTGCTTCTGTCACCTCTAGTAGTATGTGCTCTGCCAGCTTTTTCAGGTGTAAAGTGTGGCAATCTATTTTTTATGTTTTATCAACAAATATAATACAGCCTATACAGAATAGCACACTAATGTAAGAGAAATCACAGGCAAAAATTAAAAGCTGTGTCCTTTCTGTACCCTGGGATACAGGTACAGATAAATATTGAGGTGTGATCCTCAATAATATCTTGAAACAGATCTTTTCTCTTGGCACACTTCCTCTGCATGAATGTAACAACTTGTTTGATCTCTGCTGCTCCCTACCTTAGTCTAGGAGTCTGACATGCTTTTCAACTACAAGGAATTAGTTTAAAATAATGGTATCAAAACCTAATATCATGTTCAAGTAACATGTTGATGAAGATGTAGTAGTTTAATCTGGGTTTTCTAAGTTATCCATGTGCAGACTTTCCATTCTGACCACATCTTTCTGTAGACTGTCATTTGGGGTTTTTCTGTGTTTGGTTGGTTGGTTTGTTTTGCTGTTGTGTTAATTAAAAGCTGCCAAAAATATAGAGCTGTAAAATACAGCCCTGTAAAATGTGTCTGTAACATTTTTCCTTTTCAAAATATCTCCTCTGTAGTCCAGAATTTCTGTCTCACCAGAATAATCACATCCCTGAAACTTTAAACTTGGCAAGTTTTTATCCTGGTCTAATACTTATTCATCCTGAGTATGACCTACTTTTTTGCACATATGTTAATAACTTTAGAACCAAGATGCAAAAAGCAGTGTATAAGAGATGGAAATGACAGACAACAAAAGAGTAGCATAGCATTTCTCAGATACTTAGGGAAAAATTCGAGAACAGAGCCCAGCTGGAGATAAACTCAGCAAGGAATATTAGAGATAAGAGAAAAAGGCTCTTGCAGTTAAACTAATTGCAAAAGGAAGCTCAGGGAAAAGGTGGTTTGCTGATGGGTAGGGGAACTAACAAGTGAGAGATGGCATGGGGCAGGCTAAAAAACTCAATGCCTTTATATCTTGATCTTCATAGGCATTGCCTGTTTTCACACCTCTGTGTGTAACATCTTAGTCTGAGGAGTGAGACAGCTATCATCTGGGAGTAACACCTTAGAAGTACCTAGAGAAACTGGATATATTTAAATTCACCAGCTTGAACAGCAGGAACATTTCATCAACTATTTCAGCGTGAAAGTGCTGAAAGAAGAGTTGGTGGATCGTGATTGTAATGTGCCTGTATGTCTTCAGTGAAAAAGAGTGACAACTGGAGGAGGGATCCATGATTGGGAAAAATACTTCATGTTATTCCCTTCATTAAGACATGCCAGAAGGAGTGCCTCAATAACTGTGGGCTGCACAAGCTCTTCTTTCTCCCTGGAGGAGAGCATGTCACTTTGGAATATGTATCCAGGCATGTTGCAGGCAACTGAGTAATCAGGAATACTCGACATAGATTTAACAATGGTGAATTATGTTGGATGAACTGATCACTTTTTCACCAAGACTGGCTATGTGGATAAAGCAGAGGGCTGAAAGGTCTATACCTTGAACTCTCCGGGTCTTCTGACACTATGTCCCATAATATTCTCTTTTGTCAGATGAAAAAATATGGCCTTGAAATAATTAGCCGGTTGGAGTGAGTCCAAAGGAGTTTGAAAAATTAACCTTTCCTAAAGGCTCTGGTAAAAATCTTAGTATAAAGCATCCAGTATTCTTTTCTAGAACAATATTTTTCCTGTAAACTTAAAAAAAAATTGAAATCTGATATGTACTTTCATTTTAATCAGTGTTATTTTGCCAGTGCAATCATTACATTAGCATTCTTTTTACTTGCAAATTCTAAGATCATTAATGGCAAAGTATAAGGTCATATTGTATGTCTGGTGGCATAAAGTCACACATTAATCCTTCTAATTAATTTACATACCAATTGAATAAAAGATTTTGTAGCCCCAGTCTAAACATTACAGTACAAGTAGTCTTTAAACTGTGAAATTATACTGCTTCCATTGAAAAGGAACCTAACTAAAACTGTCAGTTGTACAAGACTATGTGACTTTAATTAGATTGTAATTTGAAAATAAATTTAATTGCAATTAATTTTTATAAAGGTGTAATTTCTTTTACAAAGTTCCAAAATGTCATCTTCATAAAAGTTCATCTTACAGGTGAAAGAAAATTTCATTACTAAGAAAGAATTCATTACAGATTAGACAAAAAAATCTGAAGGATTCAGATTGTATTTTCAGTCCATTTTGAATTCCTTATCTTTAAACTGCATTATTTTTTGAAGAACAAAAATGCTGGTAGAAAGAATCTCATAGGGTGCTGATTTGTGCATGTTTCTTATTTCATGCAAAGGGGAAGGAAGAAAGATGCATACTATTAAAGAAGAGGAGCAGTGAAAAAAACCACAAGCACCATTAGCTCAGGGAATGGCAACATCTGAATTAATACCTTTCAGATGGATTAAGTGCTCCAAAAAACTCTCTGGCACTAAGACATTTCTACTATTTCTCCTCTGCTTTCCATTGCATTTGGAGAAATTGCATTTTGTGCCATCTTTGTTAACAGTATTGCAATAAAGAAACACCATGTTTACTTTTGTCTCCTAGTGGAAAAAATCCATAACTCCCCAAATGTGGTAAAATGCTGAAGACAGAAGGGAACATTGCATTCTGATCAGTTTGATTTGCCTGCTAAGTGAAGGGAAAAGGCAGCATGGTATCTGAGACAGGGACAGATTGGCTGTATGTTAAAACTGCTCATACTGCAGAAAGGTGTCTCTGCAAGCAGAATGTACAACTCTCGCTGAAGGGACGAGGGATCATGCCACACAAGGAGGAAACAATCACCACTAAGAGAGTTGAGAATTGCTCTTAGAAAACTTCTGCATTTATCATTACTTCTCTGTACAAAAGAAGCCAGAAAATAAGTGTAAGTAGTTTGTTATGCATGATGAAAACTTACCAGTTTCAGAGAGGAAGAAATTCCAGTTTCTATGTGATCCACGTGTGCTAGCTTTCTGCAGAAAAGAATTAAGAGAAAAGAGTAGAAGGAATATGCAAAGACTGTCACTGTGTTATATATAAATATAACTGAACATGAGCCAGCAGTGTATGCAGAAGTCAGTGGGATCCTGACCTGTATCAGCATAATGTGGCCAGTAGGACTAGGGAAATTATTTTCCCCCTGTACTCAGCACAGGAAGAGGCAACATCTCAAATCCTGTGTTCATTTTTGGGCCCCTCACTTCAAGAAAGACACTGAGCTGATGGAGAGAGTCCAGCAAGGGGCCACAAAGCTGGTGAAGCATGTGGAGCACAAGTCTTATAAGGAATTGATGAAGGAAGACCTTATCCCTCTCTACAACCACCTGAAAGGAGTGTAGCCGGGGGGGGTATGTCTTTTTTCACAATTATGGGACAAGAGGAAATGGCTTCAAATTGCTTGAGGGGAGGTTTGAATTGTGTATGAGGAAAAAATTCTTCACCAAAAGAGTTATCAAGCACTGGAACAGGTTGACCAGGGAAGTGGAGGAATCAGCATCCCGGGGGGATAGATGAGGCACTTAGCAGCATGCTTGAGTGTCGCATTAGTGGCAGAAAAAAGACAGGCAAAAAACCCTGCTTTAATGTTACAGCCTATTTTTATACTGTTTTCAAAATTATCATTTTTAATTCTACTTGGTTAGTAACTTTTCTGCCACTCAATACATTGGTTAGAAGGTCCTTGTGTGCGTATGCGCTAAGGCTCTGTCTTTACCCAGATGTTTACGTTTTTTCTTTGTGGATTCTCATGGATAGAATCTTCTTCACAGATGTGAACTGGTTTTTTTTTTTTTAGAATAATAGATTTTTGTACAAACTGATTCTCACTTTTATAATTCTTTTCTCATGGGAACTTAACAGGCTAGCTTAGCCAAAATTGCAAGAGCTGAATTGTGTTTTACAAGGCCTTTCTATTATTCTAAGGTTTTACCTGTATGTAACAGTTGAGTGATAAACTAGGCAATGTTAGGTTTACTGTTGGACTCTATTATCTTAAATACCTTTTCCAATCCATCTGATTCTACATAAATCTCTGATTCTATCTTAAATGATAATGGCAATGTTTTGATGTTTAATGCTTTTACCAGGATTGTTATGCCATGTCTGCCAAGGGCACCACAGACATGGTGGTGTATTAATTCCTCAAAGTTTTGGGAACTGTTTGTTAAACAAATACTAGGACATAGCTGTTAATAACATAACATTTTAGTAAACCTCAAAAAACAACTTAGAAATTGATTGACAGTGGAATTAAGAATTTTACATTTGCCTATTACTCATTTTCAGAACATATCACTGAGTGAGACCTTAATACTGTCTTAAATGAGATCAAAGACAAAATTACTGTGAAGTAAATAGATGTTTGGTGTACTTGGGAGCCTATAGAGTGAACTGAACTGGGAGATTGACTATTATGTTTTTAGTTGAAGCCAAAAAATATGACAGATCTATCAGCATTGTATGCTCCTCTTCTAAGCCTTCAGTGTAGCAGTCACTCCACCTCCCAAGTACAATTTGAGATTAAGCATCAAAAAAAAAAAAAAAAGGATAAACCATCAACTTGGAAGTAGTCACTAAAAATAACAAACTCCTGGGAAGCAACAGTATTTCTCCTTTGAAAAAAATGACAGTAGGAGCCTGACAATCTGTTCTGCATATCTTCACTGACATAGGAATCATCAGCAACCACTTGATTCTGGTTGCTACTCAGTCATAGGCACCATTATTGAAATTGATTCAATTCATCATGTGCCTTATGGGCAATTAATTTTACATTTTAAATTGGTAGAATGCTTTCAAATCATTGAACAAACAACAGTAAAAGAAAACCAAGCATAATTTAAACTTTTACCTTACCATGAACATCTGTCAGCTTCAGAAACAGCAATGATAAGGATATTAATTTATATTAAAGGAGATTGATGAATGTATTGCCAGGACGTTCCAGAAAAAAAAAATTGAGATATATTACATGTCTCTGACTTGTTTTTTTTCCAAACATTTAAATACCTAAGCCATTCTGTATTTACTGTAGAAAGCTGTCAACTATGTCCAAAAATGCCTTCTACTCTCTATGACAGTAGCTATAACAGCACACTTGTTCAATGGCATTAGCAGTATGGTGTGGCATTGGAACATAGACTTGAATGGGCAGAGGGATGACCTGTGCCATACCCCATGCAGGAGATGGAAATGCTAGCCATTTTTAACTTCAAAAGTACATCTATTTACTAGATTGTATAATTTTATTACTGAGGTGGACGAATGTAATAATCTCCTTGCAATTAACATCCAATTTTATTAGCAACTTAGAATATATTGCTCACATAAATTTTTAGTACATTATGCCAGTCTCCAATATATTCTGTTTGTTCTGTGAGTCTCTGAGAGTAGGGGTTTTGTTTTCCCATGGCATTCCAGTGGTCCAGTTTTTCCTTCACTATTAGAGAGCTTTATTAACCATAAGGATTCTAGTAGTTTCCCTGATGTTCTGCAGTGACTAACTTTAAACACAGTTTTCTCAGAAATTACTTACTACAAAACATATTATGATCATACAATCCTGAGACCCTGACAGGTACTGCATAAAACACAATGAATTCACAAAAGTATGGACTAAGTACTATGACTTAGAAAAACACTGTAAAATAATAAGTGTAGTATAAATTCTCCAAAATGAGTCATTATTTGCATTCTGAAAGAATGAACATAATCCCCAGGCAAATTTAACCTTCACCAATTCCCCATTGCCTAAAAATTTTTCTGATGGGAAAACACAGAAGATTACTAATATGAAATGAACATATAGTACTGTTTTCAAATAAATACCCCACAGAATTTAAATATTTAATTACAACTTCATTTGTTGGATGAGCAATAATAGCAAGATAAAAAATAAAAAAGGAAAAACAATTTACATTGGCCACAGCAAGAAGTTGGATATCCAGCAAAAGTATCTTGCCAAAGAAAGGTTAGATTCATCCACAACAAATATGGAGAACGGGTTATAAAATAACAAATCATCAGACCTCTGGTTTTCCAGTATCTATCTTTAACTTCATTTTGACATAAAGTCAGTGTTTAATCTGTAATTTACCTGAATTAATTACTGTTTTCTCAAAGTAACAAGTCAGGTCTTAAATTCAGTGAGAACAAACAACTCAACACTTCTTAAAATACTGTGAGTTTATCTTTAAAGAGATACTGAAAAAATGAGCTATCAGCAAGTTATGAGTGGTCTCAATAACACGAATCAACATGTGTCTTCTTTTATGAAGCACTCTCCATTTGTTGTCCACACTTATATTTCTTTTCTTCATTGACCACCTAATTCCTATGAAACACTTGCCTCTGGCATGATCAAATTTCTTTTCAAACCTTGGAAAAAAGTCACAACCTCTTCAGAATTAAATAAAAAACTTATTTGTAGCCTCTGCTGTGTCAACACTACAGACTGGTGATGAGGAAATCTCACTGTGTTAAAATAAATTCCAATATTTTGTGGAGCTCAAAGGTCAATAGTCATGTCATTCTCAAAACGTTGGTATTTATGATTTTTCCATTACTGCAGTGGATGATCACTGAAAAATGAGCAGTACCAGAGGTTGCTATGTTGTCCCACTTAACAAGTTCAGGAAGGAGACATGACCTTTATCAATTAGAATTCAAACACCCTGAAGAAAAACTATTACTGTAAAATTGTGTTCTCATCTAACTAAGTCCCAAACAATTCTACTGATTGTAAAACATCTTCTCTGCATTTTAAATAATATATGTAGGTTTAAAGTCAATTAAAATATTATCCATCTAACTCAATATACTGATGAGCAACCAGAGGCAAAATCAGAAGACAAAATTAAATTATTTATCTTAGGGTTATACATGACTGCTCTCTGTCTATAGACACACAATCTGTACAGCTCTTTTTTTCAAAGTAGTGAATTTGTTTTTATAACAGGAAAAAATCTCTCATACCTGTTTTGAGAGTTCTAAGTCCCTGCTGGAAATACATCTATACTTCACTGAAAGGCTTTCTTTGTTCTACATTCTTTTACGGTACCATATCTTGAAGTCTCATATTGCAGAGTGAATTTTGAACACTTACATCTTTCTCTGCATTTTTTAAAGGGTAATGTTCACTCAATAGCACAACACCAGAAGTACATAATTATAAAGGGTGAAAGAAGCTGCATTCAAATTACCCATGAGTTTAAATGCTTGGCTCTGTATAATTACTTTCAAATTATTTCTGTCAAACACACGTTATAGTTGAGTTAGTAATTTATATTTTAAAAGGAAAATTAAGAAAATCAAGGAAGAGCTTATTCAGAATTTTTAATAAGCACAGCTTATTCTTTAACAAAAGGTATCAGGTTTTTAAGCAACTTATTACTTAGCCAGTTAAGTTCAGTGGATAGTCAGGAAAACAAGTTAACCCACTAGAGACTACAACTCCAGCTTTCAGTATGGAAAATATAATAATCTATCATTGATATATTATAAAATAGAAGCATGTTTCTGTGTGAAACATTTGCATATTTTAAATCAATTTTTCCTTTTTCTGATATGGTACCTTTTACTGTTCTCACACTGATCAGTGAGTGGGTTCCCTTGGAACCATAATATTGTGGCGTTTACCACATTGTCTTCTGTGTTGTTGATGTGTTCATGTTTAGGACAGGAGGAAAGGGAAAATAAAATAAACCTTCTGTCTTATTCACTGCATTTGTATTAATGATCACCAAGACCAGCTATTCTGTGAACTTCAAATCTATTTGCAAGGAAAGAGGCAACAGCACATTTACAAAGATGGACAGCAGGGCATCTTGAAGTGCCCAGCTGGATTCTCTTTTTCTGATATACCAACCTTAAAAAAATTTCTCTGTATATATAGAAACCAAAATAAAACCAAAATAAAACCAACACACCACATGATTTCTTTCTACTTGTAAACCATATTTTACAGAAAAATTAAAACCTTCTGAACTGTTGAAGTTTTAAAATGCTTATTGGTCCATTTTTCATCTTGTTGTTGGCGTTAAAATTCCGTATCTACAGCCAAAGATTTCCTGAGACTTAAGGCACAGCCCTCACTACTAAGTCAGCTGAACTTTGCAGATGCACCTGAGAAGACTAATGAAATGCTCAAACAATTGTAATGTCAGAGCACTTCAGATAGAAGTGTTTGTCTCTGATGCTACTTTAAACATGCACTTCATACTGTAAGGAAACACTTCAGATTTTTTATTTATATACAGCTTCCTTTTCCAAATCTCCTAAAATACAGAGATCATCTTTAACATCATCTGTGGTAGGGTGGAAAGCAAGGGAAAGGGGCCTGGCTTAAACCTTATCATTGATCAGAGACTCCATTGGATTATATTGTGCTACAACAAAAAAGAGAAAAGCCTGTGTGGAACGCTTGTAGGTTTTGGGTGGGTTTGAACAGCTCAGGTATTTCAGCTGTGTGCTGGCTGCACAGGGGGTCTGGGGCAGCTTTCTGGGCAAGCCAGAGTGCATAGCTACACTTCCTGTCCCTGTTACCTTCATTCCTTGAAGTATCCTCATACAGACACTAGGAGGTTCACCTTGTATGACATGCAACATTCTTTATGTCCATTGTGAAGTCCTTTGGCCAGAATATTGAGATATTGTAAATCTGAGGTTGTTGACTGAACTGGAAATAGAGTTTGGAAAACAAAATGTTGTTTAATGTCACTGATGTCTGTTTTAAAGGTTAAATTATGCAAATACAAAGTCTGCCAGTGCTTTCCCAGGCAAGTTCCAGTGCATGCTTTCCTTACTTCATACAAGTGAACTCCATGCAGCAAAATTTACTGAGAATCCAGAATTATTTAGAATGAAAATGCATACTGCCAAATAAATATGAAACAATCACCCCATTTGGTGCTGAGTGGCTAGACTAGAGTAGGCAAGCAAACCAAATGTCTGCAACCTCCTTTGCTGATCCCTTAATAGCTTTACTGGGTAGCACAGGATTGTCACCAGAGTCGCAGGGGAAAGCACCTTGGGCTGTGATGTGTATCAGAAACTCAGCTGATGCAATCTGTAGTATTACCAAGAAAATATTTATGCACAGGAATGCTTTTCTCTAGAAAGAATCAGAAAAGAAGCAACTTTTTTATAACTAGGTATATTTCAATGAAATTGTTGCATGTTCCATGATGGAAAAAATTACACAAAATCTCAAGTGCCATAAAAATGTTACCTAAAATTATATAAATCTCCTTTAAAAATGTGTGGGTTTATTCCACTAAAGACAGATTTTTTTGAGCTGATAAGAATGTTGTTTTGATCTGTTTTCCTGGAGAATTTTTCTGTAATTAATTAAAAAGAAGAAATACATTCTAAACCAGAGTGTCTTCAGGGACCCGTGTGGGTGCTGGAATTCACGAACTTGATATTCTCTGAAGAAATAAAGCATACAGTACAGAAATTAACATGGTTGACATGTAGTTCTTAAATATAGAACATCTTTTTGATTCTGAGTAAGCACCCATTTGATTTGAGTACATCACATTAAAATTACTGTGAAGCAAAAGTGGTATGAATTCACAATTTAACAAAACTATCGTAAAACATTTTCACATTACAAGGAAACTATTTGATTTCTTGCTCCAAAATTCCTAAATACCAGTCAGGTTACACCAAACTGTTCAGAATGTGTTTTCAAGCTGAAGGTACTGTTTATTAATTGGCAAAAAATACTAAAATACATTTATCTCAATCCTTCAGAACTACATGTTTTAGCAATAATTTGGTTGTTAAGTTATAGTGACATATCCTTCCTGGGGGAAAGGGAAACCAGCAGGAGATTGGACTTAACTGCAACAAAAATTAATTTTTTCAGCTTCAGTAGAACTTGGTTTTGGATGGCACGACTATTTAGTGCTACCTAGTTAAAGTATGAAAGTTATAATATAAATTCTGACACTTTTAAATGGAAAAGAGACAGCATTGTAATTAAGCCTCACAATAGTGGTGTGGTGAGGTGTGAAAAATAGGAGGCTTATTCAGCACCAAGATAAATTATTGTAAATCTGTAGTAGGTGTATGTCAAAAATGAATTCAAAGTGCACCGCAGAAGATTTTTTATTACTTCTAAAATGCATGAGTCTGCAAGTTTTAGTGCTGACTGCTGTGCTCAAGAATTAGGCTGGGGAAAAGGGATACTAACTAAACTGTAACTGAAAGTCTGCAACATGCATTATCCATGTGAATACTATAAAACCAGAGTGTTGAAGAAAGAATAATTTGTTTCACTGCATCATTCCTTTCACTTTGTTGTATATCAATATTTAAATTCTCAATCCCTATTAAGTGAAATAAAATCAGAATAAAAAGAAACAAAACCCCCCAGATACTAATACACTAATACCAACATTTTTATTAATAGAAAGAATTCAAAGTCTATGAACATATATTTTTGGGGAAAAAAAATCTACTAGAAAATGGGAATTTGCTTTCCTCTTCATATAAAAAATTCTCATTATTTTCAAGTAGCATTCAAAACTGGAGGGAAATCATTTGAATCTAGTGAAAATCAAAGTAATAGTCATGGGGAGATATCTGAAGATGTGATCCCCAACACAAATCTTTGTGTTTAATTCAGTAAATACATAATCTAAAACCACATTCCTTACAGAACAATCAGAAGGGACTTCAATGTCATAGACATTCACATGGAACTTGAATGCTTGGGATATTCAAATGTGGACACTTAGTTGCAACTCATCAGATTGGGTGCAATTTACTGGCTGGATTAAGAGCAGCAATTCTAAACAGCTTTATCACTGTAAAAGAAAGACAAAAATGTAACCCAAAAGTTTCTGTCTTAATGATCAGTAAATAACCATCTTGGAGAATGGAAGTAATTACTTTCATAAATCAGAGACATTATTTTGCTTTGAAAAGACAACCTCCTTGCCAGAACTTGTAACAGTGTAGTTGCTGTCTTGTAAAATGTTTCTTCTAAATCTATTTAGAAAATTATTTATACTTTATGCTTATAGTCAGAGAGGAAATGCACCTAGACTCAAGTGGCTATGTATTTAACTTAATTAATTTAAAAAAAATATATCAACTTCTACTAAATTGGGAGTTCAAGTATTGAAACTATGAGACAAATCTAGAGATTACCATAGAAAAGAAATCTCTGCTTTGCAGCCTACTAGAAATTCAAAACTGTGGTCTACTTTGAGACATAAACATAGTCACCAAGCATGTGAAATAAATTTTCTCTAAACTAAACCTGCTTAATAGTCAGTTTTCTTTCTGTATATTTAAACTGTGTGAGAATCTGGGGAAGAAAGAACAAAGTCTGAAAAATCAAGTAGAGGAAAAAAAGAGGTTTTTTTAAGATTTCTAACAATTTAATTTGAGAATTATTCTTGACTTTTGTTTGCTTAGTATTCTTTAAAACAATAAATTATAAAGAGATTAATAAAATGGGATAAAATAAACTGTAAAACCAAGAAATTGAAAAGTTTTATGAAAAATAATGCAGATTTCATCTTTTTAAAAAAGAACATTCTATTTCTTATTCTGTAGTGAAAAGATAAAATTGGTCTACCAATTCAGGATAATGGTCCTCTTATCATTTTATAAAACCTTCTAGATTTGAGGGAATTATCTATGGAAGCCAGCCTGGGAATACACCTTGAAAGCAAATGTTGACATGCATCTGCTTCAGTCCCACATGTGAGAAACTTTTATACTTCTTTCCTTGTTTAACCATTAGGAAAAAAAAAAAAAAGAAGACAAAAATTAGGTCTAACATGTCAGCTTAGCATTAGAAAATTGCTTTTAAGTATCCTCATATATAAGATAGATTTTACTGAATGAGAGGCTGTGATGAATTTTTTCTGTAGATTATGGAAGAAAAAAAAAAGTCATTTGGCTGAGGTTAGGATATATCAACCAGTAGAAAGAAAAGATTTTGTTTCTTAAGGAAGGCAGCTTGACTTTATGATAATATGGTAAGTGCTTATAGTTTGACATAATGGAATTTAATATTTTAAATAATTTATAAGCCCTAGTTGCCTTCTATGCTAGCAACATATGGAAGTGATTCCAAATGACTGCAGACTAGAGCATGGACAATGACATTAAAGGCAGACTCAGAGGGGGTTGTGCACATTCAAAAATGCTGGACTTTTAGTTGTTATATAACTTTGATGTCTTGCTGTTATGTCTGGGGCTGTTTGCTGAAACAGAACTTCAGGAACTATCTTATTTAAAACTTATCTGACCACTGTCTTCAGTTCCACACACAAATTACCTGTTCATCTACTGTGGATAGATCTTGAATCCTTTTCTTGTGTTAACAAATACAGCGGTCATAGCCTTCGTGTTTACTTATAAAACCTTTGACCTGAATGCAGAACAAACCCATAGTGTGCTACATTTTCCTAAGGTTTGCAAGTGAAGGAGGATTTAGTGCCATTTGCAGCTACCCATTGTGACATTAACCCCCTTCCAACCCTGTGTCACCTCAGCTGTGGAGAGCCATCAGCCTCATCCCCTGAGTAAGAAAGAGCAGGCACACCTACTGAGTACAAGAGAGTGCAGTTGTCTGAGACATAACACTGATTTGATCAGACACTCATGAATGGAAGCTGTGAGCCATGTGAACTTTCTGTATTGTAAATGCAGTTTTACATATTGTTCAGTGTACGTGGAGAATTATCTTCATACTTTCCTTATTCTGTGCCTTTCCTTTTGAAAAATGTAAGGAAGAAATAGAACCATCTTATAAACTTAGCACTAGAAAAATGAAAGAATTTGATTTTCTGAGATCTCACACTGAAAGCCCGTGACATAGTTTCTGTGGGATCAAAGTGTCAGGAGTTAAATCCTTTCTTCTGAAACCATACAAGATCTTTTTTTCTAATACTATGAATGTTAATGGGATCCAAAATACTGTTAAAATAAGCTCTCATGAAAGGAATCTCTGTTCAGAAGCAGAAAAGGTTACTGGAGGTAAGGGATATTTTGGAAGTGAACAAAATGTTCTTTTTATGGCTCTTCTGTCATTGTTAATGCTTTTCCAGTCTTCTAGAAATAATGAATAGCTACCATAAACGATGAGGGAAATGTAAAAATCCTGAGAGGTATGTCAGAGTCACTTATACAAGAATCAAGCTGATGATTTTGATGGAGGTAGCAACAGATTAGAAGCTTTTGTTACAGTTTAAAAAGATCTCCATCTGGGATTTGGTTGGGTTTTATTAGAAGAACCTCAGCAAGTATCAGTGTGACAAAATGAAGAGTACTGAATGGTCTGTTCTATGGAAAAGTCTCTTTTACTGAAATATGTACCACTATTCATAAATATGAAAACCTTGAATTAGTACCCACTCTTGAATTAGTATAAAATTAACTTTTCCTCTTTTTTTTCCCTAACATTTTGATTATTACAAAATATTTCTTTTTATTTTTTGGTTATTTTTTTCAAGGAAAAACTGGATAGGGAGAAAAGAGTATGCAGACCAGGTGAAGGTGAAGCAGAATATTTTTAGTGTTTTGTAAAACTTTCCCCAGTTATGGAAATATCTGAACTTATGGTAGCTTTGTTTGTTTTCTCTTTCTGAACAGATTGTCACTTTTTAAAGAGAAGAAATAGGTAACAGGTATATCGGGGAACCATGAAGTACAGAATTTTTTGTATGAAACAGTTTTTCCCATTTCATATTCATAAAAGTTCAGGATATGATAAGGATAAGCTTATATTTGCAGAATATAAGTAATGTTCAACACTGACTATACATAACAATAGGATCATTGACAGCATGTTTAAAACAGCTTTTCCTTCCTACAGCTATTGAGTTAAACAGTAAAAGTTTGAAAAGGATGTGCTTGAAATCACTTGTTCATAATTTTTTGTGGTGGAATATTTTCTGAGAAACTGGTTTTCATCAATAGAAATTGCAAGAATAATTTCAATGTTCTTGATTAAAAGTGCATTAATAGTGTAAAAATTATAAGATTCGTGAACAGATTACAGACACTGCAT
The DNA here is from genome assembly GCA_025504685.1 of Leucosticte australis. NCBI lineage: Eukaryota > Metazoa > Chordata > Aves > Passeriformes > Fringillidae > Leucosticte > Leucosticte australis. The sequence continues at coordinate 40,915,386 of JANIJU010003063.1, forward strand.
AGGAGAATACTGGAATATACATATTCTGGTGTTCTACTCTTAGTTTAGCAGAACTATTGCAAAGTTCTTATTAAAAACTAATATTAAACTTGGAATGTGCATACTCAGTGTTACACAAACCCCACTGTCTGGTACTCACCTTTGAAAGTGAAAAGGGACAGAGCACACAGCTGGTGCAAGTTGCCATTCACTTTCAGCCACTCCTGCCATTGGTATATGAAGTGTTCATCTATATATTATACCTCACATTTTTATATCAATGCAGTTTTAAAACCCAATAGTTTTTTGCCAGCATTACAATATCCTCCTATTTTATTTAAAGTTATATCTGAGATTTCAGTGAGGAGCTTCCCTTTGGTGCTTCTCCTGGTAAAACAACATCCTAGAATACAATCCAAAATGCACTAATGCTGCTAAGTGATGTAGACAAACTTTGATTGGAATCCTCACTGTACTTGATGAAGTGCATTGAAATATGTGATGTAAAACATAACATCTTTTAAGAGTACTGAATATTTTTCTTTTTCCTGTGGACTGTATTTATGGTTAGTTTTTGATTGCTTCACATATTTGGTTCAAGTGAGTCAAGACCCCACAAGCTCAGATGAAGACAGTTACTCTTTAAGGAAGTTTATGGTGAGGACCAAATGAAAAACCATCCCTTTAAAGTCCAGCTTATTGCCATAAAAACAAGATCATTTTTCTCAATTGCCAGGCACTGACACTTTGAAACAATTCCCTTCAGTCCTTAGATTTTAAATTAAGTTTGTCAAATACCTTCTCATAATTCTAATTTTCTAAAGACTGAGTTTACAGGGAGAGATTGGGTGAGCTGTATTTCAGTTAATATGCATCAACTCTTAAGTCATCTCTTTGAGTTGTCCCCAAAAGATTCAAGTATTTTTTTATAGCAGTGTCCCTTAATTTAATTTTAACATTAAAATTCATTCTTTTCAGTTGATGAACATGGGAAATGAATGAAATGTATTGCATTGCAAGAATGAAGGTTGTTCAGAAGGTAAACACCATCCATTAGGATGAGACCTCACCTTGTACTGACATCTCAAACCCATGGAACTCCTCTTTGCAGTATCTGCTATTCCCTGGGAGAACCTCATGTAACATGAATAGCATTACCCAGCATGATGTCAGTGAGGAGATGCACAAAAAGCTGGGAGGGAGCATGGCCAGGGCAGCTGACCCAAACTATCCAAAGGGATATTCCACACCATAACATGGCACGCTCAGTGTATAAACTGGGAGAGATGGCCAGGAAGAGATGATCATTGCACCTGTCAGTGGCCAGCCAGCAATGGTATTTTGCATAATTTTTCTCTAGGGTTTTATCCTTCTTTCTCTTATTCATTACTATTCTTTCACAAATCAATGTTTTCCAGCTTTTCTTGACTAAACCTAACCTGTTTTAACATTGGAAATGGTTTTAGCAGTGACTTAGAGTACCATGATTTCCATTCCAATTTCTAGGCTCTTTTTTCACAAGAGCTGTTTTTTGAGATGTCATTGAGTTTTTTATGATTGATTTTTACTCCTACCTTTTAAAGACTAATGATTCATACGAGGTAGCCTTTGTCTTCCAAAGATGCTACCTACATTTTATAAACTTAAACCTAGTTGCCAGTGCATCATTAACCATTTGTTTTGCTGTTTAATGATGCTGACTTGTAATCTTCCCCAAACAAATATACAGACCGCTTGTTGAAGTTGGTATTTATGATAAACATTTGGTTGCAACAATAAAACAAATCAACCAAATAAAACTTTCTCAGTTACATCACAGGAAAAAAAAAATACACAAAAAAATATCCCAACCAAAACAAGTCCTACTGTGGTTGGAAAAAATCTGCATTTTAAAAATTAATTTGATTTTGTCTTAATCTGTGAGTTATAAAATATTTTTAAGTCTATCTTAATGGGGATAGAAATATGCTATCATATATAAAAATGAAGGAGGCTAGTAATTTCTAGGAACTAAATCTTTTAAAAATACTTTTGTTTGAAGTATCTCATCTTTTTCTCAGCCTAATTAAGTGAGATGAATCATTTATCATCATTGATTGTATCAACAATGCTTTCAAAATGATGGAATACCAGTACTAGAAAGCTTGGGGAACATGTATCATCATTTCACCATTCTGATTGAACATTAAAAAGTGAACAAGAGAATATCAGAAATTAAAGCTCAGATTTCCAAGGTCTTTACTCTTATACAAGGGGAATTAGTTTCTATTTTATTCTACAAGGTCACAGAACTTTCTTACATATAGAATGTGAGTTGTTGTGAAATACCTTTGTAATTTTAACCCTTGGGGATTAGAAATAAAATGATAGTTGAGGTAATGTGTTGACACCAGTATAACATTTTAACCACTTAGAGTACAATGTTTAATGAGCATAAGAGAAAAATATCTCGTGAATTATCTTTTATTGTACTGCCAAGTTCAAGATATCATTCATATCAGTCTTGGAGTTCATTACAAATAGAAATCAAATTCTTCCAGTACCAGTGGAATTTGTGGTCTCATGCAAGAGGAAATTTTTTCTTGACCATTATAGAGTTAAATAACGTGGTTTTCCTTCTTGCTGAGGTTGTTGAGGGGAGCACTGTGATCATGGTACCTGTCAGTACTGACTTCAGGATCTTCATTAAAACAGATAAAAAAACTTGTAAATAATATTAGACCATCTCTCAATTATCATGCTTGTGCAGCTGTTTAAAAAGCCACATATGCATTTTCTTTTAGACCATTTAAATTTGAAGTTGTAAAAAACACATCATGTACTGGAAATCAAGCTTCCTACTAGTGACTATTATATAATCTGCAAAAAACCTTTAGTTCAGGTGGTTCTGGGATTAAAGGGTTAAAAATGGGAGACTGGTGAGGAGAAAGAGGTTTTTTTAGAATTCTTTTCACTCCAGATGACTTTGCAGGTGGGAAATGCTAAGATTATCCAGTCTGGAAATTTTCTCATTGTTTTCTTTCTGACTTAAGAAGTGGAATTTCTGTAGAAGATAATAGAATGTGCCTGTCTGCCAGTGAAACAGTGGAATAAATATTTTATTCACACTTCAGTTGTGGTTTGTGGCCATCTTGGTGTTACCTGTGTATATTCATCTCACATGGGTGCTGCTTCATATTTCAGGAAGCTCCAGCTCAAAAATAAATATTTTATTTTTAAAATGGTTGGAGTTTGGGTTGGTTTTTTTGGGATTTTTTTTTTTGGGGGGGGGGGGTTGGGTTTATTTTCTACAAGGAAAGGCTTTTATATTTTGTAAGCAAGACTTGTTTGGAGCATAGTTTTGTCACAAAATAGACTAAGAAAAATCTTCAATACCATTTTGTATTGTATTTGCTCCGTTTGTGTCACAGCTGCACACTGCTTTATGCCTCTGCAGGAAGCTTCATGTAGAGTCAGTGCTTGAAAGGTTAATAGCAGTTACTGCATTACTAATCTATTCTTTAAACCACTGATTAGCATTGAAATTGATTCCCAGCTCCTGGTGGCTGAAATGACATTAATCTAGTCTCTCCTATTAAAAATGTTACACCTTTCCTATGTTACCAGGTGATAACACATCATTAATTTGATAGCTTCCATTGTTCTATCCTTCATTGGAACACCTATAAATGTGAGCAATGAGCAAAAATTTAATGTATTCATTCAGAAAGAAAAAAATTAAGTAGTTTTTCATCAAGTACATTTGAAATGTGAAGGACAGGTATTTGTTGTAACTGTCAAGTATCCAAAGGTATGGGTACAGGTATTAAGTTGTGGTCAGAGAGATACAACATTACTATAGTTAAAGAAATTGCAAATGCAGTCTACTGTGACAATGTTGAAAGGTGAGTGGACAGTGCCCAATTTTCAACTACTACTGTGCTATATCTATATGGCATTCAAATTGTAAACAAAATGGTAATTTCTTGGTTTATTATTAAGAACAAACCAAGCTGCCCAAATCCACAATGAAAACATACATCAAAGAACACTTGCTCTTCAAAGCTACTTTCATTTTCCAAACACCAAGCCCAACCTTGCCTTTATACAATTGGATTAGAATCCCACAGGATGACATATCTTTTGGCTATGTAAACTCCTGTGGCTTAGCTGTCTTGTGCAGAATCCTACTTTTATTATTAAATTAAATGGATTGTAAAGCCAGAATCTATTCAGCAAGATGGGTTTTTTTTCTGTCAATGTTAATTGGTATCAAAAGTAAAAACCTTTCATACCAATTTATGCATTAATCTGTAGCCTCATTTTTGAGCTGTACAGAAAAAATCTGTCCTTGATGGAAAGATAGGTGATAAACAACATGTTGCCTCTTTACAAATATTCACACCTGGCTTATGAATTTCCTGGCATAAGCTTTTAATCAAAAATTTTCACAGAATGCAGAAGAAATTAACTTCACACTATCATCAAAACAAATCTGCTCTAGGGTTTCTTCACTCTAGGGAACCAGCTGAAAAAATTGTGATGGTCTCAGTGATGTCACTGAGAGTGTATTTTAAATATCTCTTCCAAGCACTTTGCTAAGACAGATATATGTTCATCTGGAAAATAAAATGAGAAATCAATAGAATTGCAATTTTTGTAAACAATATTAATTTATGACAATACTTCTGACACAGTTAAGGTCAAAAAAATTAGAAGATATAAAATATTGAAATTTCAAACCAAACAAATTTTTAAAAAATAATAAAACCATTCATAGGACTCGTCTGCATGTTATGAAATGAAGATGAAATTTGCACAAAAAACCAAAAGAAAGTAAGCTGCTGGGTCAAGAGGGTTCTAGAAATCTCTCACTAACAAAAATGTTTATTTAAAATAAGAAAAATATTTCACAATAATAGCGTTGAACCATTGTATTGAAAAACAAAACTACGACAAGATTTTAAAATACTGTAATTTAGAATCTGTAATTTAGAATGTGACATAACACAAAGTTCATCAAAGGAATGAAAGAAAGTTATGAAATTTCTATGTACTTTCTTTCTTATTAATTACTATCCTAGGAAGGTCCTGTTCTTCAAAAAAAAGATTTACAGATGTAATTCACTTGAGAATTAAAAGTCCCTAAAGAAGTAACAAGATGATTTGAATTTTGAAGGATAAGGCAAAAATGTCCATAAAGGCATTAAGACTGCAGGTCTCTACAAAATGTGCACATCTACATAAAGCATCGTTCTGCACTCTAAAAAAAGAAAAGCTTCCACAGATTATGATGAAAATATGTGTGCACATAGTGAAGAGCACATACAAATTGATGGGGAGGCAAACAGGGAAAGATGAATCTGAAAGATTCATCTGTACATATTGGTATTATCTTTTTTAGAGACTAAAATTTTTCTTCTGTTAATATTAAGAATCAAGAAGAAAAAGTACAAAATAATGTCTGTAGGTGACTCAGTTCTTTTTTATCATAAAAAAAAATACCAAAAGATAGTTAGAGAACTGTTCTATGTATAGCATTGTCATTTTGTATTGAATGAAGTGGCAAATAAAAATTCAGAAGGAAAAAAAATGCTTTGAAAAATGTGTACTAATATAGAAAATTGTCCTGGTGAGAAATGTATAATTAGTGATGCAGGGCTAGGTTACCCATCTGTCTAGGCCAGTTATTTGTCTCCATCAAGAGCCTGTGCCAGCTTTATTAGGAGACCGTGTGAAAAATATCCTGGAAAATGCTTATAAAAGGTCTCATCTAAAGAAGGTTTCCATTCATTTAAAGGTCACTAGTTTTTAGAACAAGCAGAATTCACATTAATTCCAAATACATTTGTTTTAATGTCTGTTTAGTTGGGCACAGTATTTTTACCTACTCTGGATTATGTCTTTGTGTACTACCAATCCTTTTGTGAATTCAGCTTCCAAAGATATTTAGGAACATACCAATGAAAAGTGTTTGTTTCATAAGCAAGTTCTGGTGCTTACTCAATTAATTATTTATTGTTTTGACAGCTATCTTTCAATTTAGTTGATATTCTCTTCAACTTGAGATAAAAGAATGCAATCTAGCTTTTGAAGACAGAACTGTAATTTACCATGTAGCTTTTCAAAATAATTCCTAGTATTTTCAGTTCTTGTATTGGCTTTTAGTTTGGGGTTTGTTTTGGTTTGTTTTTTTTTTTTCTCCTAAATGTCTCTGCATATTTAGAACACACTTCATTGAACTTCTTCAGTGACTCCATTTCTGAAAAATATTTCATGTGAAAATAAATATAGTGGCGGAAAAAAACTTAAAACTTCACAGCCAGAAAATACTAAGTCACATTCCCCATTCTGAATTGATATAAATTCTGATTCAAGTAGAAAATACAAGACTCCATTCCTATAAAATACTTACATTAAAACAAAATTTTAATTATACAAAAATCAAAGTGAATAAATGTTCCAAAATAAAAAATCAAAACTATATGTTAAAACTTCCTAATATTAAAGACAGCAGGATTCCAGGTTTACACAGAACCTTGCTAATGTCATCGAACTGAAAACTCAAATTCTTAAGATGTGAGAGATTAATGTAATCAATGAAGGTGAACAATAAGGTAATCAAACATAATATGGTAGAAATATATTGCTTTGATAATAAATTTTAATCATGCAAACTTAATACTAAATCCAGAGACAAATTTTTGAGCCATAAAATGAAAAGATACACAGTCTTAGCAATTTAGATTTCTAATTTCTGATACGAGATTTTTGAAATACCTCTGACAAAATTTTTTCTACTGTTTTTTTCTGCATTTCCATTTCTATGGAATAAAGATATATAAACAATCAGACAGATGAAAAAATAAAATTTCTCAGCAGATGGTGGCTGAGATGTCAGATAAAGTAATGACTCGTTTCTAAACAGCAGAGGAAGAGGTGATAGCTCAAGGGGCTTCTTTTAAGAGAATTAAAACTAGACAGATGGTGTCCATTCTCACCCACAGCTGAGGTGTTACAGTAATATTATGTCATCACAAATTTGTAACTAAAACAGTAATTATGCACCTTTTCTACTCCTTTAGTGATTCTGTGAAGAGTAGAATAAAATAAATTCAATGTCTCTGGTCGTATTACCTTTTGCTCTGTGTATTTGATACTAGAAGTATCAGATATTTCTGATCTTCATATTTTGCAGTAAGTATTAAAATTCATCCAGATTTGTTATATCCATAGAGTATGCTGAGTCAAAAAAGACCCACAAGGGTCATTGAGTCCAACTCCTGGCCCTGCACAGGACACCCCCTGTTGCACCCTGTGCCTGAGTGTTGTTGTCCAAACACTTCTTGAACTCTGTCAGGATTAGTGCTGTGACCACAGCCCTGGGGAGCCTGTTCCAGTGCACAAACACCACCTGGATGAAAAACTGTTCCCTAATATTTAATCTAAACCTCCCTCAAGTCAGCTTCATTCCTTTTTTTTGAGTTCTGTCTCTGGTCATGAGAGTGATTAGTGTCTGCCCCTCCTCTTCCTCACAACTAAGTTGCAGACCTCAGACTCCTCCAGGCTGGACAGACAGACCTCAGACACTCCTAGTACAGCTTCTCCTCATGGCCTTTCACCATCTTTGGCCTTCCTTTGGACAGTCTCTAATAGTTTAATATCTCTTTTATATTGTCATCCAAAACTGCCCCCAGCACTTGAGGTGAGGCTGCCCCAGAGCAGAGCAGAGCAGAGGGGACAATCCCCTCCCTTGCCTGGCTGGTGTTGCTGTGCCTGACCCCCCCAGCACACCCCAGGCTGGCTCTCCTTGCTACCAGGGCACTGCTGACTCACATTCAACTTTCTGTCCACCAGGATGCCTGGGTCCCTCTCCACAGTGCTGCTCTTCAGCCTTTTGTTCCCTACATTAGATTGCTTAGTGAAAGATATGAAATTTATAGAGAAGAAAAAATAAAACCCACCCTGAAAAAACAACAAAAAAAACCCCACATTGTCATCTATTAGACCAAATCAGATCTTTAACTGAACACGATTGTGATTTTTTTTTGGCATGTACATTTTCTAAAATCAAATTGTTTAGTTGTTATTGAATATGAACTATGTAAACCAAGCACTGTCATTGAAACACAGTTTAAAAAGTTAGAATAAGCATATGAAAACTGTCCTTTGTACTCTTTGGTGGAAATTTATCATCTCTTCTGGTAGTTTGATATCTACAAGTTCATATTCACAAAGTTCATCCTCAGCTCTCTTTAAGAAACTTCACATGTTCTGATTTGCTAGGCAGATTCTTCAATCCTACTAGTCTAGCACATGCATCTAATTCCACCATATTCTAGACTTCTGAATAACAGCAGCCTGAATATAGAAACAGACACAGCCACAGCAATAAATGATTCCAACTCTTCCATCAGCAGAAAAGTTGTTTACTATCAAAACCTTACAAAATTTCACAAAATGCATGGTTCCTTGCTTTTGTTTCAGATATTAGTGGTAGTAATGGGATTTTGGTTAACTGATATTTTTTGTGAATGGCTCAAGACATTATTAACTTTATTGGAACAAAGAATTAAAAATAAAGAAGGTTTTTTCCCTGTGTAAGCAGATTTCATAATATGGATATTATGGCAGCTCTGAGCTATAAATGTCAAGAATTTAATGATTTTTTTTAAGCTCTATGTAATAATTCTAAAAAAAAAAGTATTTATGTGGTAGTGAAATGTATCAATGTGGTAGCAACATCCTATTTTTTTTCTCTTTTTTTATGGTGCCCTTAGCATTTCATTTAAAACATTATTATTTACTTAGTATTACCTGCATAAATGAGCAATTAAATCTCTGGTGTTGCAACAGCTTTGAACAGAATCTAAATTAGTTCACACTTGGAACAAGTTATGGAATATACTGTGAAGATTCTTGAGCTTGTCAAAAGGAGATGGAACGTATTTCAAACTGCAAACTCAGTGTCATTATGCCTTCATTATAAACATAGAGTGCTTTTGTGTACTCAGACACTTCTAGAGCTCACATCCTTTTTTGTTTGGTTTTGCTTTTGGTGTTGATAGTGCAGTAACAGGGCCAGTCAATAGCAATCTGGAGAGACTGCCAAGGTCATCCACTTAAGAATAGATGAAAGTGTTAAGAGCATCTTAATTCCCATAAAAATAGATTTGAAATTTTGGTCTGTATCCCTATTGACAGAACTACCCATGAGCATGTGCAGAAGCAGTATTTTCCACATCCAGGGAAGCTTGGAAAAAAAAGAGACAGAGGCATGAATGCCATAATGTTCTGTATTACAAATCTCAATGCATATAGGCAAGCCTTTCCTAGACCTTGACATAAATATAAAAGAAAAGAAAGAAGTAGGCTCTGAGCATTCCATACTGCATACTGAGTGTTCAGTCATATAAGGAATATTTTTGTTTCTGTCATTACTCAACAGCATCTGTCACAAAGTCTGATGTCACGTAAACGCACAGTGGATGGCATTACCTGCTAAGCATTGATTGCCATAACAGCATAAAATACAAGGCAGTTCTTAATCTTGTATTAAATAAAAGCAGTGTTAACACAAGTATCTTTAGCAATAAAAGCTGAATTGTTGAACCGCTTTATTGATCAACATAATTGTATTTGTGTAATATAAGACATGTAACTCCATGTTTTTTCTCAATAAAATAAATAACCTGACTGTTTACTGAACTGGTTCAGAGATTGTCAAAGAGTACAGCTGCTGAGAGAGAAATAAAATAGATTTTCTACCTAGGGGCTGTTTCATTATGCCAGACAACACTTTGTATTGATCCCTCTCCATTTATTTCTAATTTTGTTGTCCCTGATTGAGCAGAGCTCTAAATCTTGTGATGGCTTACACGCTGTTAGGATGCAGCATTGTAACGTGAGGTGCAAGGTAGCAATGTTCTCATTTTAAGCTGCAATTTAGTCTGATTTGCAACAAATTAGGCTTTCTAAAGGAGCACTTTAGTACAGAGAGACAATTTATTTCATATACTTTCCATAGCACACATAGAAATTTCTTGGAACTCAGTGAATATTTTTTGTTAGATTTGCAAGATTCCTGGGATTTTTTTTTTTTTAATTGGCACTTCATATCTAAATTTCTCTCTTTTTATATCAATACAAAAACTATTTCACATCACTTCATTGTTTATTAAGTCACAGAGGAAAGAGAAGGGCTAAGTACCAGGTTTTTCAGGCTTTTCTGGATTTTGAATATATACTCAATTGGTTTACCAGAACATTTTTGCTTCTTACTTTTGTACATCACAGCTCCATTGCCTTACAAAGAATCTTCAATGGAGAAGTTGGTTCCTGATCAGTAAGACAAACTGGAAAAAATCAAATTGCATTGTAATTCTATGCAGTGCTTTATGCATATATCCAAAAATAAACTAAAAGAAGAGAATATATTACTAATTTAAAGAGCTGTATTTTTCCTTTAATGTCATCAGTTTTACACCCTTTCTTGGCAAAGCACATTCCTAATGTACTCATGCAATATATTTGGCTACATAAGTGAAAAAGAAAATGCAAGCATTTGTTAATGCTTGCCATGAATTTTTAAAAGGAGAAAAGCTGAGGAAAAAAAATCATGTAAAGTATATAATTTCCAATCTAATAAACCTCACTCTTTTTATTACAGATGACACAGATGATCACCCTGGGACTAAAAGTCTGCTAGCTAGCATTTTATTAAGCTAGTTGGCTTCTTTGAACATTTCATCCAAATTGAAAGAAATACATGCTTCTCAGGGGGGTACAAAGACCAGCAAAAAACATCCTCAAAGATCTGTGTTAACTATTTTAAACAAATTTTATAGTAATATATTTACACTTTTCCACACATCTTCTTAAAGGCTTTTTCTTTAGGGAGATGCATTATAAAGAAAAGGGAAGTAAATTTAGAATTTTGGATTGTTTTAAATAGTTTTTTAATTGTAAAATCTAAATTTTCATGCTTCTGACTTTATTTGCCAGTCATGGTCTCAATTTTTTCAATCACAAAAAGATAGTGCCAGAAGAAGGTATTCTCTTAGTAGATTAAAATTTATAAAAGTCCACAGACTTAACAGGTTTTCTCTTCTCCATCTGTTGGCATAGTTTAGTTATGGATGAAAAAAAGAAATTTCTTTTGCTAAAGAGAGGCCACATTATAAAAAATATTATCTAGCTTTATGTACTGTTATCTTTACACTGTTAAGAAATGTAAATTTTTTTTTCAATTTTATCTGACCAGATGGTAAGACTCTGAATATTTGGATATTTTTTAAGTAGCCCAGTTAGCTATGCTTAGAAGAAAAAGATTTCTGATATCTCAGGTGGAACTGGGTAAGGGGAAATTTACTTTCCTAACTGTCCCTACTTTACTACACTTCTGCTGAAAGATTAGATAGGGAGCTAATTCAGTTCTGCCCATCCATGTCCATGGAATGTGAAGTGTCACAGCTCTGAAAGGAGCTGCCTGATATGACCTGAACCCAGTTTATGTGCAGCCTGTCTGTCAACATTGGTCTTTCATATATGGTTAGCTATAGTGAAAGGAGATTTTTAAAAAAAAAAATCTTTACTCTGACCTTCAATGGAATCTATCACTTACCTTAAAACAACAAAAAATAGTAATAACCTAAGCTCATTCAACTTGATAAAAATTAAAGTCCAAAAATTATTATAATGAAACACTCTCTTAGGTTTTTATTTTGACAATATGTTGTAGTCTGAAATCACTAAATCTTTATTTGAAGAAGGTTATAATTTCAGGTATGAAATTCTCATCTGTACACAATGATGTCTCTGTTAGCACCCTAAAGATATTTTCAACTCTTTTTTTGAATTGTGTCTAAAAAAGAAAAAATCCAGGATTTGATTGCTGAGAATATTTCTATATTTTATCATAACTTTGAAGGCCATTCAGCACATTTCAAGTACAATATATTCTGAAAAAAAGTTCTAAAATGTAGAGAGTCACAACTAAGAGAGTAGGAGCAAAACTCGCTCAGTCAGGGAGGTTTGCCACTGTGGCTAACAATTAGCATCACATGATCCAAAGCTTCTGGTGGAGTACAAAAAATAATGTAAAGGAAACTAAACAATTATGAAAAATTCCAGCATTTCAAAGTTGTGAGTGAAGAGATGCTCTTGGGTCAGAAGAGATTGTCCTACAAATTTGATTTTGTTGGTCTTAATGGAGCCGTAGTGTTTCATCTCTTCCCCACAACTAGTGAGTTTATCCCAAACTCTTTAACAGATATTCTGCACCTTTTGGACTCAGTTCACCTTAAGCTTTGGTTTGTATACTGACTATCAAGCTCAGCTATTTTACTAACTATAGGTTTCATAAAAGAAAAGAATAATGTGATATCTAAGAGCTGTCTATTGGAGAAATAGGATGGTCAGACTATGAATTGCAGGATGTCACTTAAACAAGGAACAGCAATTTGGTATCAGCAGACAAAAGCGGCAAAATATTAAGAAATATATAATTTTTTTTCTGTTCCATTTCTATTTCTGTGCTTCTCTTTTTGACCTTTGCCATTCCTAATTGTCATTTGTATCCCTGTATTTTCATACCTATGAGTAGCTAAGGAAAGGAAATCCGTCTTTGTCATATTTTGAAAACTGCTAGCACTGATGTCTTCTTGTGGAATTCATGGCTCATGACAACAATGCAGAGCTGCAGCTGGACATATGTTCCATAAAAACGTCTATTAACCATGAGATACTGCATTGTACCACCTGTTTCCAGGTTACTCTGCAGTTATTAATGCAGAGTAAAGTTACCTTGGGGAAGGGGAGTAATGTTTCTTGACTCTGCTCTTTGTATTTTGTAAAATATTTGAACCCTATTTACACAGAGACTAAAGGCAATAGGAATTTTGCCATAAGAGTTAATGGGACAAGTTTTCACTCCACCCCAGCACACACCACAAAATACACTTCCAGCATAAATGATTCCTCTTCCTGCTGCTGAAATGATGATACCACGTTTGATTTCTTACCAGGTTCATAAATGTTAAATCATCCTTTTTTTTTTGTTTCCTTTTCCTTCCTAACTTCATCTTTCCATGCAAATATATGTAACACACAAGTACATAAAGCCTATGAATCTTTTCCTTATTTTTCTAATAAGTCTGATTTTGGCCATTGCTATCATGCATATGATTTCATAGCAAATACCTAAGCCTGTTTTTGTTTATTTTTCCCCAGTTCCTCTGAAAACAACCAGGTGTTTGTCTGTGCTTAGAATATAGCACAGCAAAGTTTTGGTATGTAAATGGCAGTGAAACCAAATACAGACCTAGGCCAGTGTAACTCTGCAGCAGACTAAAAGCAATTAGACTTTTTTTCTCAATGGAATTGACACATATATTTGTCATTACTTTTTTATTTTTTATTTCTTTTCTTTTTTCCTAAGGAATTAATCTGAAAAAATTTAGACACATCTAAAAATCTCAGACATGAAAGACAAATACCATTTTCTTCTTTGTGTGTATTACCTGGAATGTACTGTCTCTTATTCTTCTCTGATCAGGGTGAAAATGGAACAAAATTGTCAAAATCTTCCCTCCCAGTAGAGAAGGTAAAATGTAGAGGTAATTTATGATCTTTGTTTATGAGACTATGCAGATTTTTAACCTAGGAAAAAGAGCATCACAGAAAGAACATTTAAAATTTACACTGGAAAAACTTGGTAAACAATAATGTGCCAACATATAAAGAGTGGGACTAATCACAGAAGTGGAATAATTTACAAAGGAATTTATGAATTTTCTGTTACTGCAGTTCTTGAGAGAAATTAAATGTTGTTTGAAAGAACATGGCCATTTTTTGAAGAGAACAGAGCCTTATATAATTTTTTCTTCAATTGGAATTCCTTGTCACATTATGCAATAGGTCAAACCAAATTATCATAAAAGTTCTGCTTTATATCTAAATCTGGGAAAGATGCCACAAATAAAATTATTCTACCAATTAACCACTACATTCCTTAGGAATTTACATTCCACTAAATTCTGAGCATGTAATATAAGCACAAAACCCAGATACACTTGAGCTCTCTCCTTTTCAGGGATACTAACAGCACCGTCTTAACAACATATGCTTTGGCTAAATATGCATCCAATTTGTACTTTTAATTGTATAGAAACAATATCAGTTTGTCTTCATTTTTCTTTTTAATGAAAAAATTCCTACTGCTCTCTGAGAGTGTGTCTTCATGGAAGAGCATTAATTTAATATATTAAAAATTCACTTCTATTCAGCTGTCTTAGATGTTATTATTTTGATTATGGATCCTCACCTCTTATCTCTGTGGTGTGTAGTTTTCAGCCACAGATTTCTTGGAAAATTTGTAAGAAGTTTTTATTCATTATCATAAAGGCATTTTAAAAAGAAAATAATTTAAATATGAAACATTTGAAATGGTTTGTGATGTGAAAGGGAAAATTTTGAAGAAAACTTCCATGTCACTTCTATCTCCATGTGCACCTCATTGAAAAAATGAGAAGTAAAAGATTAATTATCCAAAACCAATTAAGTTACTGAATTTGATGAGTTCTGTGACCAGTACCCATATATCTTGACCATGCCAATTTTTTCCAGTGTAAAAAAATGTGTATAAACTTGCTGCATTCCTCCAAGTACAAATAGGTGATGTGAGAACACAGGACTATCAAAGAGCACAGACCAAAGGAGAAAAGGGGGTTGCTTTCATGTTTTAGGAAGTGAATATAACCTTGCTATGAGCGATGAGACAACATTTCTTATTAACCAAATTCAGCTGCCCTTGAATTCAATGTTCTCTTCACCATTTCTGTGTTTCACTTACATGTACAACCAGTCTTTTAAATGAGAAATGATTGCAAGCATAAATCCACACTGCTTCAGTAGCATCCATCAAAGAATATGATGAATGCCCAAGGAATTTCAGCACTAACTATATTCTTTAATATTGACAAGAAGGTGGTGTGCTCACTCCCTGGAGAAATAATATAATATACATAGGGCTGGAATTTATGAAATATTTAATTCTAAATCCAAATAAGTTTCCTAATGTTTTTCAAAAGCTTTTCCTAATGTTTTTCAAAAACTTTTCTCAAAAGACTGCCAAGAAACCCCAAGATTGTTGAATGTGTCAGATTTTTGAGAAATAAAATGCTGATTTTATTAAAATGAAATATTTATAGTGGTTTTTTTGTGGCATATATTTAAACTGCTTTACTGCTGTTTGTTTCATAATTAGGGGGGTTACTCCCATAAGGGTATTTCTATGCCCTGTATCAGTAACTTTTTCAGTAATATGACTAGAATCTGGGTCAAATTATAAATAAAATGAAATATTTTAAAGACTTCAAAATGACTGTAGCTGAATCAGGCATGTAAGAGCTATTAGATATTGCATAAACTTTCATAATCAGAAGGGTCAAAGCCCTGCTCCAGTGACAAACTTTATACACGTGGGTTTCATTTTATGGGTACTTGTATAATACTATTGTATTATAATATTCTTTTATTCCACTACTTTTTGTGTAAAAGAGGAAAGAGTATGCTTGACAAGAATTTAGGAACTATTTATAAGAAATATTGAATTCTTGAATTATATCTCAATTACATATCACCTCTGAAATCTATAAATATAACCAGTGTTACCTCCCAGAATTTTTCTATTGTAAGTTTTGTACCATATATTTTTCTACTGTAAGTCTACTCCAATATTTGCTTAAATATGTATGGAAGCTGATCCTAAATCATGGCATTTGAGAAAATGTCCACTTATAGTTCCATAAACAGCTTATAATGGTTTTATAAAAAGGGGTACTGTATTCTAGATTTTTTCTTATGAAATCTCCAACTTACTACTATCTTTAAATTTATATATATATATATATATATATATGTATGTATATAAGCACAAGCAGAGATACATTCCTAAATCTATATATATATATATATTTTAATTTTTTGTTGGAAGAACTGTATATCACTCAGAAAACTTTATTTTACTGAAAGCTTTCCTCCCAGTACTGACACAGCAAAGCAAAAGAGAAACATCATTTGGTTGTATCCTCGGGGACTGTTATCTGTTTAAGGCTGCCTAACATATAAATATCCTGAGTAAGCATAGCAAAATATATTGGTTTTAATCTCCCAGACATCTCTAAAGCGATATAAAAGGATTATTATTTTATAAGCTTCTTTTAATACTGTATCAATATTGATCTTATCATGTAATTATAGAAGATTCCCCTACCCTCTTTTCCTGGGATGGAATGGAACTGCTTCAAAATTATATATAAGTAGTTTAAAATTTGTTTCACCAGAATTGAATGTGCCAGAATAAACCATGAGTTCAGATTTTTTTCAGCTCTAAGCTTTTCAATGTCCTCGAACCATAGTCACAATGAAAATCCAATTTATTTTCTCTAAGTGTAAAGTAAGAACCAGGGTCAATAAAATTGCTTTCCAACATAGTCACAGACACTGGATAAAAGCAGGCAAAAGGATTTGAATGATTATATTTGCATTTAATTACCATTTGGCAGCCTAGCTAACTCTCTGATGGCTAGTACATGGATACTGTCAGAACTCCACTTCCAGAATGGGAAACTGGTTCAGTTGAGGTGATCTTCTGTCTTTCCAAGTCCAAGGTCATGACATAGTGTTGAAATGCAGTCAAACCTGCATCTTCTTTCTGGAAATCTGCCATCCTGTTCTGATCTGTTACCAAAAGTCATCATCCTCCTCCTGCTGCTGGATTGTAACATTTTAGAATAATATTCCACACAAGCCATGGGCTGGAATTCACATCCTAGGAGGATAAGAAAAAGTGTTATATTTTATGGTAATCTTATATTATACAGTATATGGTGTGAAATACCAGAGTAAGAATATCAAGAGTAAAATGGGAGGAGGCCAGGGGGATGGTTGTGACAATTCTTGTTTTCCAGAGCTTTGCTGGAAGACAAAAATGTCAGAAATATCAGCCTGTCAAAGACAAAAATAGGAGGAAAAAGATCTAAAGGAAAAAAGCATGTCTTCAAAATTTGGCCTCTTATGAAGCATAGATATCAGTGCTCCAGGACTATGCAGTTTTATGGGTCTCACTAGAATTAGGTAGTGCTCCTGACAGCTTCAGGAAGCCCTGAAACTTCCTGTGTACAAAACACACGCAAACACAAAGCTCAGCAAGAATCTATCAAAAATAACCATTATATTCTGATATCTGATCAGGTTTATATCTGCAACTAAAATTAAAAAATGCTTGCTAAATAGATATTAAACATCATGAAAATATAGTTCTACACAAATAAGTGAGAGGGTTGTGAGCTGTTCATGTTGAGCTCTTCAAAGTGGTAAAATATTATTTTACATTGTCGTGTGCTTATCTTAGGTGAAAGAAGAAACCAAAATAAATCACACAGCAATTTTGTTCAGAAAATAATTTAGTTTAGTTTAGTTTAGTTTAAAATAAATCTATAGATAATTTTTGCAGTACACTTTATGCTCTTTTGTTATCCAACATTAATGGGGAAGATACTGAATGTATAGCAACTGCAGTCATGGAAATGTCAGACTTTTCAGGTTTTGATTACTGATAGCAAAAGAAGAGGTATTTTCCCCTTGCAAATATTAATTTCCATGCATATTGCAGCAGAAACAAATGTCACATATTTGTTGAGAGATTAATTTTGGCCCATTCTTTGCTTGGTTTTTATACATTCTATCACTTTCTATAATAAATGTTCCATCATTCTACCAGGTTTTCAAGCATGTACTGTATACTTACATGCCAAGGTAATTTTTAACTCACATTGTCAAGTCAATATACTGGTCTTATATTAATACATACTTTCAGTTGGATTAATTTCAAAAGGAAATGCAGGCATTTCATTCTTCAATAAAAATGATCAGGATTTTAAACTCTGAAAGAAGCACTGCCACCCAAATGCTGGTAGCACTTCAGTGATTGCCATTATTAAATACAAAACTTATTAAATATTTTAAGAGTGCTAAGTAAAAGCGTTCAAACTAGGAAATTATTAAAGTGAAATTATTTGTGCAGCTTAATACCCATAGATTCTTTGTGCAAGCACATTTAAAGATAAGCTATGATTACACAATATGTTAATTACATTGAATTTATTTTTCTCTTTTGGCTCTATATATGCTAACATATAGGGCATTGGCCAGGAGCTAGGAGCTCATATGGTTAATTCCATAAAAATTAAGAGAAATTTAAACTCAGACTTTATATAAGTAGCTGAAAGGACATAAAATACTCCTAAATGTAGGCTTCATCCTTTATTTAAAGCTATAAACTCCTATGAAGAGATGAAAAATGTCATATGTGAAGTAAACAAATGTAGAAAACTTACGGGAAACATCAATAAAATTATCGATGATTATTGACTAAAAGAACTCCTGATTATTTTTTTTAAATTCCAGTTGCAAATTTGCTATAAGCAAGTAATAATAAAGCACAGAAAGTCAGGGGAAGAAAAAGAAACTTATTCAGTATTAAAAAACAACTCACCTTTCATCAAGTGAAAAATTATTCAAAATCACAACATGTTTCATAATCCAAACACTTCCTTTCTACCTTCTTTAGGTTTCTTGAGTGTGGAAAAAATCAGATCTAACATCAAACTCAAGACACATCTCTGAAAATCAGTCTGCAGCTGGTACCTAGCTGAAGGATAGGACTGCAATTTGCAGTTCTTTATCATTGCTCAGGAAGCAGGCAGTTCACTTGGTTAGGGAGCCTATTGAGGGCATTTTCATTTGTCCTGAGCAACTCTGTATAAAACTAAATTACAGAAACTTATCTGCTGTGCTGACGTGCAGAAGAAACTTATGAGTCACTATAGATCATTTTCAGTCCCAGGCTTGAGCAGATGAGATGCTGAAGACTGTGGAGATAGATGTCTGCTGGAAATGTCAATTTCATAAACTGTTGTTCTCAAGCTAATGTTTTTTTTTTTCTTTAATTGGAAAAAATCTGCATTTATGATTCTTACTAATCTTTGTTTCATTGCAAAATTACCATACCATCCCTGTATTCCCCTCTGTCTCATTTTCTGTTATTTGCTTTAATCATATTCTACAAGTTGCATATTTTTCTACAATATATTTTACTTCTGATAGAATCTAGGTGCTTGAGAAATGAATTCTCAGGAAAGGTGTCTGTTTAGGAGCAGAGTGCAAAGCCCTTTCCAGCATATGCAAACGCCTCAAAAGAGAAGGGTGACTTTCAAAGGTAATCTTTTATGAAGACTCTAAATCTCAGCCTCCTTGTATATTTATCTGCAGGTTAGGATTAATGAAAAGCAGTTTGAACAGCAGGATTCACCTGACATAATTCATTTGGGATTTTTTTGGTCGATGATGAAAATGTGTGCATAGAAGCATACTGGAACTACCCATGAAGTACTACTTTACTCCTAAGCCTTCAAAGAATGTTCTCCAAATATTGATCTTCCACTTCTGTGGTTGTGCAAAAAATGTGATTTCAAATTATTTTTTCAATATGTTTAAAATATAAAGTAAAATACATTTAAAGAAAGTAACAGATTGTCACATGCTGCCCCTTTACATTAGTAAAACATCTGCAGGCTTTGCTGCTTTTTTTTTTTCTGTATGAATTACAGTTCATAAATTGAATCCTATGATATAGAGATAGGAGCAAAGACACAGGCAATCCACTGTTACCCATCTCTCAAATGTTAGCCCTTAAAAAATGGGAATTTCTCCTCTAATTAGTCAGCTTAGTCTATTTTCATGGATAGTTTATATTACATGCTCACAGAAATTCTGCCTAGCTTTAGACATCAAGTTCACAAACAGCAGAATGAATGAATCCTTCAATTCTATAGATTTACAGTCTTCTACTAATAGTCTTTGCTAATTTACCACTACCTGGAGTTGGTAGGGAAGATATCTCTGGGATTACATCATCTTAGCATTCTGTGGGGACCCTTTATGACAAAACTAGTGTAATGAGTTAACAGGAAAAGAATGAAGAATAAAATAAATACAGGAAATAACTTTACCAGTCTGGGGTTTACCCATACCTTAAACTCTGTGTGCAGTTCTGGTCCCTTTATTTCAAAAAGGCTAAAATGGCACTCAAAAAGACCTAACATCACTGCAAATGATGAAAGGTGTGAAAAGGCTTCTGACAATGAAAAAGTAAGCTAGAATTCTTTAGATTGTCAGAGCACTAGACATCCATTCTAACTTATATTATTTTGTCATTCTAAAATATGATAAAGAATAAATCCCAACGGGGGTAGTAGCTTCAATGTTTCTTCTTTCCCCAAGATGACTGTGTTTCCTGGAATATGTAAAGCCTTCAAAGCTTTAAAGTATCTTATTTCACTACACCTACTTTTCACACATCAGTGAAATTTTAGCTGAAATTTGTGTGAGCGTAGTTGATACAACTTACAGATGGACAGATGTATGGCAGTGTTTAAATGAAACAGGACAGTTAGAGGTTTTTCTACTTCAACTACAATCTACTCTTGAAATAATAAAAATGTTGGAAAGCCAGTGTCACCCTGGTGAACCTGTGGAGGGAAGAGATGTTTAGAAACTGACAAATTCCATGTCTGCAACAGCACTGTAGATTATCATGCTTCTATAATGAGTAAATATTTTAAAATTCTCTGCATACATTTCTTTTCTTACATTTCTAAAGTCAGCAAATTAGTTTGTGTAAGAAGGATGAGAGAATTAGGTTAACTCCAGAATTATTTCCTGCTGGTTAGATTAACTTAATTCATTTCAGAGAGCGTGCTTTAGATGCTGATTTTCCTGCCTGACTAGGAATGTGAGTTCAATGATTTAAAGACACAGCTAGGCAAATCTAGTTTTTATCTTACCTCATCAACAACTACTGTATTCCCAGGCTCCTTTGTATAAAATCTCTTGACTCCAGTACTCTTCCCTTGAGGCAGTGTGTCAGTTTCTTTTTCTTGGAAACATTTATTCTCTAAAAAAAAAAATGAAGTCTCCTGCTTTAGTTTCCAAAATATTTACATCCCTATTTCTTTCACATTTTTCTGTTATCTAAGGTTTTTCACCTGCCTTTTATTCAAGCTATTTAAGCTTCTTATCTCATCATATGGTGTTTAATCTTTCATTGTTAAGAGGTGGCAGTGAACCTACAATTCTGGGTACATCTGCAAGGACTTTGGGGGATCGGGATGTGCCAAGTTTTTTTGTCCCTTTGAATGACTCTTGTTCCCCAAAGCTTTTAGAAAACCTTCAGGTATCTCATCTCTCTCACTGCCTCTAATTAAGAGCTATAAACACTTAATATAAAAAAAATACACTATAAATGAAGAGAAATGTAAAATCTGTTTTTTAAGAGCTGTAGAATTGTAAAAATATTCTCTATGGGAAAAAAATCTCATACTATAGTTTTTTACAACATCCATGCAGCTTTTCTGGTGTCATCAACATAAGGCCTTCTTTGTGTCACTCTTTAAAGAATGATCATCCTTAGGACAAGCAACCCCTGAGCCTGTAGGTAGGAGGGAGTAGTTACTGACCTCCTGAGCCACCAATGCACTCACAAACATAGGGGGTCAGATGGGATTCAGTGAGGGTACTGAACATGCTGGAGGAGAAGCTCACCAAGCCACCCTCTATCACTTATCATCAGTCCTGATCAGCTGGGGAAGTCCCAGATGGCTGGAGGCTGGCCAATGGGACATCCATCCACCAGGAGGGTCACAGTGGGATTCTGGAGAACTACAGGCCTGTCAGTCTGACTTTAGGGCCAGGGAATGTTATTAATAGATTACCTTGAGAGCAATTGCACTGCAAGTACAGAACAATCAATGGATAAGATCCAGCCAGCATGGATCTAGGAAAGGCAGGTCCTGCTTGACCAACCTGTTCTCCTATGACCAGGTGACTCACCTATTGGATGAGGAAAAGCCTGTAGGTGCTGCCTACCAGGAGAGTAAAGCTTTTGACAGAGTCTCTCACAGAATTCTCCTGGAGAAGCTGGCAGCCCATGGCTTGGAAAGGTGAATCCTTGCTGGATTAAAGCTGACAGGATGACTAAACCCAGAGAGTGACAGTGAATTGTTGTGCATCCAGTGAGTGGATGACCACTGGTGGGATTCCTGAAGGCTCAGTATTTGGGTCAACCCTCTTTAGTATATTTGTTGATGATCTGCCCCTTACTCCTCCTTACCAAAGAGGAGGCTGGGTGTGCACAAGGAGCTGGGAGGGGACACAGCTGGAGCAGGTGGCCCCAACAGATCCAAGAGGCATTCCAGACCATGTGACATCATGCTCAGCATATAAAGCGGGGGGAAGAAGAACAAAGAAAGGTATACAATGGGGGTGATGACATTTGTCTACCCAAGAAACAATTAAGTGTGTTGGGGCCCTGCTCTCCTGGAGATGGCTGAACACATGCCTGCCCATGGTAAGAGGGGAAGAAATTCCTTGTCTTGCTTTACTTATATGTGTAGCTTTTTTTTCCCTAATAAACTGTCTTTATCTCAACCCAGGAGTTTTCCATCCTTTAATCCTTCTTGTTCTCTCCTTGATCATTTCGGTGGAGGAGTGGGTGAGAGGTTGTGTGAGGTTTGGTTGCTGGCTGGGGCTAAACCACAAAACATAATTAGTCATCATGCTCATTTTTATAATTCATTGAATTACATAGACAATATAATATGTGCTTTTTTGACCTTCACCCTGGTTGAAACATAATACTGATGACAAGAAAACTTTTTCTCTTTAATCAGGACTTATCAAAAGTAAAGAAATTTCAAATCTAAATAATCCACAAAAGGAAATTGGTTGGCAATGTGAATATGAAAAGAGAGGTAGAGACCTTCTCTTGCATTTACTTTAAAATTCATAATCAATGTCTCAAAATACAACATAGTCTGACAATATTAATTCTAGAACTAGCATTAAATTTTGCATTAAAATTACCCCTAGAGGGAGAACAAAAACTGTAATTCTTCCTATCTAGGGTTAAATCTTTAGTCAAATAACTCCCTCCCACAGGTACACTAGGAAAATGTGCATATATATATATATATATAAAAACATGCATAGGATTTACTCATCTTAAGTCTTGGTAATTTTTCTCCCCTTCCTAAATACATTTCAAAATAAAGAGTTAAGCAGATTGCATTTATCATTAAGACAGGTGAGAAGAGTTAAGCAGAAAAAACAATCATGTTCTTGTTTCTCATGCTTTTTGGGTAATTTAACATCCATGAAATAAAACAAAGTTAAACCAAAAAATAACTAAGAACAAACTGTGTATCCCATTTTTGCAGGTTAACATTCCTTGCTAGGAAAAGTAATAGATTTTAAGTGCTAGTAAATTGAAAAAGAGGATTTATTCTTCATTGATTGATGGAAACAAGTAATGGATGGGACATTAAATGAAAGGCCTTACCAGATCCTTTGATTTATCATTCATTGAAGAAGCATACTTTGTTATTCTTCTGATGCAAACTGCTGAGAGGTGATTTAAATTAGTCTGGTTTATAATCTCCAAAAGGCAATTCACCATGCATTTAAGGAGTAATTACAAGTTCCTTTGTTAAACTTATATCTGGCTACTTATCAACTGGGGTTATTTGAGCACATTGAGACAAAACACAACTAACAAAATTGATTTTCTCCTTGTGTTTTCAAATCTAAATGAATACAACTTTTTCCAGTGCAAGTATTTTTTTAAAGAGAAATGTACATAATCTGCACCACAGTGTACACAGAATATCGGTGGAACAACCAGTGAGGCATTCCGCACACTGCATGTCACTCAACAAAACATATTTTCCATTTTCTTTGAGTGATAGATTGATCAGAAAAGAAAGTCATGGCAATGAAGAAAAGCACTGAAACACTGTTATTTTTAGGGCCTTGAGCAGACCATGTCTCTGCAGCTGCCACCCACCTGGGCTATGGCTGCCTGTGCTCGCAGCGCAGTGGAGCTGCCATGGATCAGACCACTGGGAGAAATCCCTGTGAGGAAGCTGAGTTGGGCACCTTTGTCCTGTGCCTTGGGTGCCCAGCACTTTGCCCTGGCTGGGGTTGTGTTGCAGGCATGCCAAGCCCATCCCTATCCCTGGCCTGGCCTGACTTTGGATGCCGTCTGCTGCGGCTGTGCTCTCGTCTGGCTCACACCAGGCTGTGGCTGACCTTGGCTGTCCCTGCCAGCTCTGCTTCTCCTCGGGTAGTGGCTGGCTAATCAGGTGCTTGATCACTATATGATCATTAAAAATGGAGTCTCTGCCTACAAGAAAACATAATTAAATCACCAAACCAGCTATTACTTTGCTAATGATGATCTTAGGTGGAGTAAATTTATATCTCCAGTCTCATTATTTTCAATTATGATATGACTCCAATGACACTCAAATTGATAGTTGTAGATACAAAGAATTTATTTTTCAACGCTGTACGAGTAGGCATACCCTAAGAAATAATACATTTTTTGGAGATGTACAACTAATTTCTCCACCAAAAACAATGTCTAAAAACAAGTTCCTAAACTAATGCGTAACCTTCCAAAAGGTTTAACTTAGCCAGGATTGCACTGCAAACAGCATATTAGTTAATGCAGAGCTAAGAAATTTCACAATTTACATTAAAAATAAAATCAATGAAAATTCAATGTGAGTCTATTCTGAGATTCAAACAACAATTCTTTGTTTTCGTTCCATTCATGTGACTTTTCAAGATCTAAATTCTGCTTTTTTTCCTAGTATTGAAATCAGTGAGATGATTGAAAGAACAATATTAAGCAAGTACTTCCATAAGAAGTGATACCAATTCAGTCCAATCTCTTAAGAATTTATTTAGAGTCCCAGATGAAAAGATAGCTTTCTTTAAACTTTCCATTTCAAGCAGAATTTACTACTGGAAAGTTATCTCATGATGGATTAACCCTTGTCAGAAACCCTCTCATACTTACATGATGCTCTAACTGATTAACTAGATCTAGACCAGTTGTTGATTGAACTCCTTAATTTGATTCTATCAAAACAGGTAATTTTTAGGAGGTAAACCTCCTAAATTAAATCAATAAACAATTAAGATTCTTTTCAGTGATGTACCCAACAAGAAATCTATATCAAAGGGCAGGTATATGAAAATCAATCTTTCTTCCTTTCTTTATCCTCCTGAATCTACTTGACATGAAGATTCAAATTTTAAAGTGCTTAGCATTTCCTGAAAAAGGAATTATTGGGGAATTATTATGCTAATGCATTTGCAGTGGCATGCTATGTTTTTGACAACTGTCATGATTTTTCTTCCCTTTGCAATTTAATAAAAATAATGAAATTTAGAGAAGAAAACATCACTGCTCTTTATAACTTACACCAGAATAATCATGGAACCTCCAGATTACTTTTTTTCCCCTTCTTTTTAAATCCTTTCTTAAACAATACAGGAGTTTTAAAATTTAATAAAGACATTTTATTTTGGGGAAACACCCACACCCCCATTTTTCATCTAACAAACCTCAATATCTTACAATTTAAAGTATTACATTACCAAGTACTTTATACTGCTTTTACTGTCTTGTTATAAAGCAGAATGAGCACTTCTGTCTTCTTAAAAAATATTGCACTCTTAAATCTAACACATACTAGCAGTTTTACTTGGAAAATTTTTTATGTCTCAAGTAACTATGTTCTTACTGTAGATAATTATTGCAAATCCCTCTTTTTGATTGACCATAATCAGAGCAAATTATTAAAGTTGCACATAGGAATTCAGTAATGAGTGTCTGATGGGAATTAGTGGTTTTGAAAACCTTTTGAAATCTCCAACATCGAATTTGTTTTAGGTGGAAGTTCCTAGGGTCCATTCTAAGCATGAACAGTTTTGTATTTCAATATGTTCTTGGTAGTCTAGAACTATTTTACTTAAATGAAAGCAATTTATTCTTTTTTTGCTTCATTTTGAGTAGGCAAATTATGATAATTTCAAACACTAGTTAAAATTTCTTACAAAAAACTTAAGTACACATATAAAAAAACTTAAATAGGCCAAACTTGAATGTTTCCCTTGACTGCAGATTTCAATACTAAGTTAAACAGTTTGGTGAATCAGAACTGAAATTTTTGTCAAAACTTTAAGGTAAGTACGTACCTTTGCAGAAAATATTGCATCATAAACCAAAAACTGATGCATGGTGGACCTGTGTTGATTTTCAACTCCTCTTTTTTTAATTGAAATTATATATCCCCAAATCCTCTGAAAAATCAGGTCATAATAAGGGATGAAATTATTCCTACAGGGTAATACTGCATCACATACTTAATAGAAAGGTATTTTTCAGAGGTCAAGGTTGGGACCAGCACTGTTTAACTTGTTTGCTGGCAGCAAGGATGTGTGTTTGAGTACACCCTCAGCAAGCTGCTGATGACACCAAGCTGAGTGGTGCAGCTGACACACTGGAGGAAAGAAAGGACATCCAGAGGGACCGCCACAGCCTTGAGATCTGGACCTGTATGAACCTCAGGAGTTTCAACAAGGCCAACTGCAAGGTCTAGAAAGTGGTTTGAGGAAACCTGAAGCACAAATGCAGGCTGGGCGAACAACGGATTGAGAGCAGCCCTGCCGAGAAGGAACTGGCAGTGTGGGCTGACAAGAAGTTCAGTGTGGCATGACCATGTGCTCTGGCAGCCCAGAAACTCCATCCTGTGCTGCATGAAAAGCAGCCAGCAGGTGCTTTTGGAGGTGACTCCCTACCCCTACTCCAATCTCATGAGATCCCACCTGGAGTACTGTGTCCAGCTCTGGGATCCCCAGCATAAGAAACATAGGGGCCTGATGGACTGAGTCCAGAGAATGGCCATGAAGATAATCAGGGGCTTGGAGCACTTCTATGAAGCAAAACTGCGAGAGCTGGTATTGCTCTGACCAGAGAAGTGGAGGCTCTGAGAAAACCTTATAGCATGTTCTGGCACATAAAGGGGGCTTACAAGAGAACTGAGAGGGGCCTTTTACAAGGCCATGTAGTGACAGGAGAAGGGGAAATGCCTTTTAGCAGGTTTAGATTAAATATAAGGAAGAAATTCTTTACTGTGAGGGTAAGGAGTCACTGGAACAGGTTGTCCAGAGAAGCTATGGATGGCACATCCCTGGCTGCATTCAAGGCCAAGCTGGATGGGACCCTGAGCAATCTGTGTAAAGTGTCTCTACCCATGGCATGGGGTTAGGACTAGATGATCATTAAGGTCTCTTCCAACCATTCTATGAATCTAGAAGATGATGTTTTTTAAAATATATAAGATTATTATAAAGGATACCAGAATGTCTTCTTATGTGCACTTTTTCTAAAATTATTTTAGATCGAAATTTGAGAGAAGGAAGAAAGGTGAATTCCCTTTCTGAGGAAGGTATGTATAGTCATATCACTGATCAGATACACAAACACCAGCAGTTTTCAGGCAAATCTATCAAATGACCACGAATACAGTTTTCTGCTTGAAAAATTTGGCAAAGTAAAAAATCAAACACTGTGACCTTCTCGTCATTTTTGCATTGATGATAATTTCTGCCGAATATGGCTGAAAAAATTCAGTGTACAAAAATGCAGAGTATAGGTATCTGATCTCATTTCATCATTATGGTACAAGTAGTGAATCGTATGAAGAGATTACACTTTAATTTTAATTTAAATGGATTTTACTGGTAAATTGGATTTTGTCATGCTTCATAAGAATTTATTTTGTAAAGCAAGCTGAATTCCCTACCTTTACAAGTTGATATGGATCAGAAGAGAAACTTCATTTCATGCAACCTTTGAAATACCCATACACAAATGTAAAATTTACTCTTGCAAGTCATCTGTGGATCTAATTAAGTAAAAATTATTTTTTATCTAACCAGATGCAAAAGTTTGCTTTATATTTATCATATTTGTTTTATCTTCATCTCCAACTACTAGCAGTACCTTAAATATAATATCTGTGCATTTCCAAAAATATTAGCATTAATTTCTTCATTCTAACCATTGTAAATTTGCCTGAATTTCCAGCTTTATTCCTATGTCTCATTCAAGCTAATCTTTTTCAAAGTAATTTGAAATACTTCTTCACTCATGAGGTACCGAGTGTGAACTTTTTACAAAACATAACTCTCTTTTTCTGGAAATTTCAATAGAGCAGAATATGCTTGCTTCATTCTACATTTCCCATAGGATTCTGCATATGATTTTTTGCATGGCTTCACTCATGCCACAAAACTTATGTTATATGGCATGCAAGTAAACATTCTAAAATTATATAGTATTTTAATTGCATATACATTAAACATAAATGCTTTATTGAAGTATTAAACTTGGTATACACAGGTATCTAATATTCCATATATACAACAGAAACCCCTAAGACCAGAAAATATTTTAGTTATTGTAGAACTAAACTGGTTTTAGTTTTCATGCTGTAAAAAAAATGTTTTCATGCTGTACTTAAAAAACAATACATAAAGAATTCACTCTATCTGCTTAAATTAGTAGTTTCCTATAACCTAGGCAGTATTATTTGTGTTTAAGTTCTCCATAACATTAATATATTTTAGTATATTTTATTCCATTATACTATTTTTAGTAACACTGTATGAATATTTCATGGCATTAACAGTACATTAACATATTTACTTGTAAATCATCTACTGACCAAAATATTGTAATACTCCCACATGTATTAGTCTGAAACTATATATCCAGCAAGTATCAAACAAAATCATACTTCAAAATGCCTAAACTGCAGTGTTTTCGAGGTATACTTTAAAAAAACCCAAAACACAAAAATCAGCTATTATAGGTAGTCACTCCTATTGCTAAGAAAAAACCTAACTCAAAATTATTTGATATACTAAAAAAATTATCTTTTACACATTAAATGATGTATCTTAAAATGTAGCTATAGTGTCAGCTAGTCTCTAAATATTCTGTCCTGTACTATGGTATTATAAGGGTATCTGCAAGGAGCAGTCAGAGGTTGATGAAGGCAAAGGTCAGTTCCCCACGGAGGCCAGATCTCACTCTTGTCAAAGATCCCACGCAGAGCCAGGGTAGAGTTTGGGGTCAGCTCTGGATTTGGTGATCTACAAAGCTTCCAAGTCCAGGAGGACTGGGTTGAGGTAATTCTAAAACCTATGTGTGTCTGGGTGATTTTACCTACACATTTTTCAATGTGTTTTTCCATAACACATTGAAAACTTTGTACTTAGCTAGAGTATAGCTAGCTATACTCTAATCCAAAGTTTCTTTTTCTCTTCCACCACACTAGATGACCAAAGCATTTTAGAAAGATCAAATTGTACAAACAGTCAAAGATATAATAGATTTTAGGTGCATTTTTCTGATTCCAAGCCCTTCCTGCACTAATGATGGTCTTGTAGCATTGTGATAGGGTAAAGCCGGTGTATCTTAAGTGAAGAAATTCTTACAAATATCTATTAGTTTTGTCTTATTATTATTATTTTATCTGTTTCCAAGGGGATTAAAGGTAATATTTCCCTTGTCTTAAAGAGAAAAATGAAAATGCATTTTTCTTTCAGAGAAGACACAAAGCTAAGTTTGTGGTCAACAAAAATATTGTGAGTGCTGTTGCCTAGCAACCTTCATGTGAGGAGAATTATATTCCTGAGCACAATTTACACCGTAATATATGATTGTAGGATACCTATAAAATGTTTAAAGCTACAACATTGCTTCTGTAAAATGAACACTGCATTCTATAACATATAGGCCATCAATTTTAATTCTTACTAAGAGTATTATTTGTTCACCAAAAATATACAAGCTATATAAATAGTAATTAATGTGGAAAAAATGTAAAGAATCACATCATTAGTCACTAGGGAAAGCACACTCAAGTCCATAATTATCACTGAGTTCTTATTCCAAAATCTATGCCATGGTGTTTTGGTTTTTTCTCTAAGTAATGATAAATGTTGATATCTTAAAGAAAGAGATTTTTTTTGTTAAAGTATAAGAAGTGCATCATTGTATGGCAAAAAGCTTATATGTGCATTTTTCAGTAATATTAAGGCTACTTATTGGATGAATTTTCCATCTTACCCAGCTTCATGTATACACAGGGTGGCTCCATTAGAATGCTAACTGTGCTCTCTCTGTGTGGGAGCTTGATTCATCTTCTACTCCATTTCAGATAAAAAAACTAGGATAAAAATTGTCAGTATTTTGAAGAATCTTGGTATAGGAAGTGGTATAAAAGTTGATTTTGTCCTCGAGTATAATCAACATATAGAGATTACCTAAGCAAATTCAACACTGCAGTTAATGTCTATTCCACATAAAGCAACAATATTCAAGCAACGCTTCTTGAAAAACAAAATCTGATGACATCCAGTGAGAATAAAGTACCAGAAAACAAATTAAAATTTAAGGGGCATGATCTTGGCTGTCAGACCAGCCTAGGACTGACCATTCTAGAAGTGCCAGACCCTCCAAGACGAACCGGGGCAGGATTCAACGGCTAACTCTTCCCCAGATGGTTAAGGATTTGGGGTAGTTACTTCTTTTCAGTCTCTAGTTTTCTCTATAAATTCCTGAAAAGTTTAGGGTGTTAGATGACACCTCACACAGGTGATAAGAGCAGAAGGAAACTTATGTTTTAATAGTATGTATAGATATTGCCTGTTTCTTAAATTTTGAAAATCCACCACAGCCAAGAGTTAAATTCAGCTTTAGACACAGGTGGAGGTCTATTCTGTCTCACTGAATTTTTTCTGCACTGAAAAGCAAAAAGGTAAATTTATGCAGATATTATAAGATATGTAGAAGATATGTAGATTTAATTTTTTAAATTATTTCATTTCTTTAATTTAGGTGGAAATTTCCTTTTGTATTTCGATGGGATTTTTGAGTGGTCTTTTCCTTCTTAAGAAAGAACAATAAACTAAATAGGTCATGTCACAAGATAGCAAAATTGGAGAAAGAAAAATAGTCACAGCATCTCCCTGCTGTCCTTTGAGATAAAACATGCATAGGAAATTCTCTCAATTTTCCAATATACAAGTTCAGCTTCAAAAGCTTGCCCATGGTCAGGGAAGAGCTGTTCCCAATGACTGTAAATAACCCTTCCCTCTTGTCAGTTCTGCTGCTGCAGTAATACTGCCAGGAGATATCGGCCTCAAGGTATCTCCAGTACAGAAGCAGTGAAATTTTTCACTGTGAATAATGTATTTTGGCAGATGCTTGATCTTATCTTTTAAAAGTAAAGCTGAAAGTACACTTCCACAGAGTTCAGACGTTTCATCTTTTTGAAAAGTTCCCTTTGACAAAGTAATAGATAGCTGGATATCCTGTGTCTCTTTTTCTCTGACTGCATCAAGATATTAAGCTGTGGAACTGTGATGAGCATGCCATTCCTTTAAAAAAATCACAGAAATATATCTCAAAATATCTATTAAAATAGGCTGTCTGCAAAGGTTGCCTCCTAATATTTCAGATCTCAGCTAGGTGTTCCATCAGGTTCTGTTCTTTATTTTGCAGCTTAAGAATCCCACTGGAGCTTGAATTTGAGAGCAAGACCTGAATAAATTTAGTATTCAGTAGGTACAAGACTGAAAAAGGGTCACTGGAATTTTAATACTTTCAACATACAATCTCATGATCTCTCCATTAGTGAAAAGAGCAATCACAGGAAAACACATCTGAAGTAAAAAAAAATGAGAAAAACAGAGACAGTACCCAAGAGAAAAAAAAAATTATCTGTATAAATGTGTATGTGAACTGCATGTGGAAAGAAGAATGAAAGGCAGAGAAATGAAGAAACACAACCAAATATATTGGAGGGAGAAGAGATTAAAAGGAAAAATAGCTAGAGACTATTTCAATTGGAAAAAAAAAGAAAATTTTCTTAAACATGGAAACAAAAAGAGATACAAGAAACTAATATACACTTAACAGAAACACAAAAAAAAAAGAAATAAATAGAGATGACAAGTCATTTATATTGAGATGTGTTTAGGAAACAGAAGACCAAATAAATTTTGTGAATAAAGTAAGAAGACAGTACAAAAAAGGT
Organism: Leucosticte australis; assembly: GCA_025504685.1. Taxonomy (NCBI): domain Eukaryota; kingdom Metazoa; phylum Chordata; class Aves; order Passeriformes; family Fringillidae; genus Leucosticte; species Leucosticte australis. Next base: position 40,947,425 of record JANIJU010003063.1, read on the forward strand.
TCAAGAAAATTCAGAGTACTGGAATAATTTTTATTAAAATTTAGATTAGTAATAATCTCTTACTGCATCTAGGGTTTTTTTCTGCATAAGGACATCTAAAATTTTCAGTTGTGTAGCTTACATAGCCCATTGCTCTAAAAAGAAACAATTTTCAAAAAAGACATCCCACTAATGCATGGCATTTTAATTTAAGCTGTGTTTTTTAATTGGTCAAGTAGTAGGAAAAGATTTGAGAAAGTGGAGAAAGAAAACCCCATAACACTTCTGAGATCCATTTTGGATCTTTCAAATAAAATGAGGAAAATATATGTTTTGTTTATATGCTTAAACGTTTTTAATATTTAGTTTGTTTCAGTACAATCTCCTCTTTTTTGTATTGCTGTTTCTTTCTTCTGTAAATGATGCAGTGAAATATTTTTTATAGTCAATATAATTTCTCACTGATACTTCTAGAAGCAGATATTAATCTTAAGAAGACTCACATCTAGGTTAAAAATCAAAAATTTAGGTGTCCATGTTTTATCTGTGTTTGAATCAACTCTTTAGCCTCATGTTGCAGTAGGAGCATTTATAAGTAGGTGTTTCAACAAAACCCAGTCAAGTGCACATTAGTAATCATGCCACTATTCTTCCAAGGAACAGTGGCCCACGCTAAGGCCATGACTTCCCAAAAATGTTTAAGCATCTGCCAGCTGGTGGGAAGGAGGAAGGAAATTCCTGGTTTGTTTGGCTTGCATTCAGAGCTTTGTTTCATCTGTTAAACAGTCTTTATTGCATCCCACAAGTTTCCAGTTTTTCCCCTCCTGATCCTCCCCTCCATCCCACTGGGGCAGAAGTGGGGAGTGTCTGGGTGGTTGCCTGGGTGCTGGCTGGGGTCAACCCACCCCAATAAAAAAACTGAATAGAGCCCTTTGCTTATATAAAAGCACCTATACAAAGATGTACCAGTATTTCATATAATATTCTTTACTTTCAGGAGTCATACTGGACTTTCTGCATAGAAACTATTTCCTTATTCAGTTTTGAAGCAGTTAGTTCAAGAACTCCAAAGGCTACATGGATTTTCTGAAGGTTGTCATTTTCCCCTATTTCACTTTTTAGCATTGCTAAAACACGTCACATTTATTTTTACACAGTCCTAATGCTGTTATTGCATGATCTGATCACTGAAAGCTGTGCATAGGCTGGACAAAAGCATAAGTCTCATGGGCAGAAAGAAATGCCTAATTCAGCATTTATTTATATCAGCAAATGACTGCTTCCCCTACAAGCATTGAACACCTAACTTGATTATGAACCCAGCATTTGACAGCCTGCATGATCTGTGAGTCAATAGGTGCAGCAGTACTTCCTGGAGAGATTAAATCTTGAAATGGGGTGGGTGGGTGGAGAAACTGTGAAGGGAAAGATAATTTAATGAAACTAAGAAGTGAAATCACAGTCACTGAAATACACTTAATTGAATATTTCTAACTGTTAAAGTATATGTGGGGCATAAAATTACTAACACTGAAAATTGAACTGACTTCTAGGAAGGTTAGGGTAAGAAATTTTGTTCTCAATTGCTTTAGTCAATTATTCTATTCATTGATGCAAATCAGCCGACTCTAGGATTGCATTGACATAAATGAGGACAAGTAGATTCAGTCATTCAGAGAATGACCTTTCTTTAAAGGAAAAGGTATTTTTTATTTTTTTTTTTTAGCACAAAGTTAAACCTAGAGAAAAAAATAATTTAATTAATATAGGAAAACTGAAGTGGATGAAAAAAGAAAATCTTATGCCATTTAGTCTACTTTGAGCATTCTATTATATATTATAATTACAGAATAGACACACTAAATTTTAAATAAATTAAATCTATTACTTGGATATATATTTTATATATTATACATAGAAAACCTCATGTACATATATATATAATCACCATTTTTATACTTTTTATCTTTTTATACACACAAATGTAAGGCATTTTTATTGGAAAAATAATTAATAAATAGCTATTTTTCTCCTCAAATTAAGCATACCTTGTTTTTTTTTTTTTTTTTTTTTTGAAAAGGAGAAAAAATCAAATGCTTTAAAATCAATGTTTTTTAAATAAAACAGGTCACCAAGTCGCCAATGTGCATTTTGTGATAGAAAACTAGCTTGCTGGAAGTGTTTAAAAAACTTAGGAATGTACCCTTTTTACCAAGTGTAAATAAGTGAAATGTGTCCTTAATATTTAGCCCCCTTAGAGAAACATTTTTTCTTGTATTCAGACAAGAATGTTAAAATTTTAATCCTCATTCCTTCCTTTTTCCATTAAAAATTCTGAAGAGGAGGCGTGGCAGATTTTTAAAACTATATGAAGTTAAAATTCAGTTCATTAAAATACAACAGTAGGGCATTAGCTGAGCATCAGAAGTATTTTTCCATACCAATGAGCCAAAGTAGAACTTGCACTGTGGAGCTAATCATTAAGCATTCTAATAATCTTAAATTCTTCACTCCATGGGTGCTGATCTGATGGGTCCATAATTCAATACATAAGAATAGGACTACATTAGAATTTAAAAAGAACAGTCTTCATGGTCACAGAGGGCCAGTTTTAGGCCTTCATGAATAATACATAGACAGGGAACAAAAGAGATTTCACTCAGCATTCTAACCTGAACAATTATAGAAGAGTTTTGGAATGAAATTAGTTTCTTTGATTCTATTCAGCTTTAAAGCTTTCACAATCAGCACATTCTAAATTTACTACCAGTGTAGGAATAAGCTATAAGTACTGAATAACTTATTTTCACCAAATGACATTGGTTCCATACAATGTTGTATTACTTCAATTTAATTAAATTAACTAAAGATATATTTATTATTATTAATATTATAGCCACAAAATGAAAAAATATCCCTGATAATTATTATTATAGCCACAAAAGGAAACTGGTTATGTGAATTATTAGTCGTACAAAACACTGCTCTTGTCCCTGGAAACTGATTCTGTAGTACCTTGTTCCTTCTCCTTGACCCTTGAATTACAATGAAACTTAAATTTTCCATGCTTAACCAGATTGAGAAAGTTGAGATTCTTAGAAGCATTATTCCACCAGTTCTCTCTGTAAATGTACAGCTCTAAATCCCATAAAAACCTATTGGGAATTTAGAAAAAGCAATGCTAGTCTCATCTAGAAAGGAAGAACAAGGAGAGTGAGAGCACAAAAAATCCTGCAGAGACAGCAGTATGTGAACAACCCATAAAATGTGGTCCTACCCTTTTGGGAAAGTCATTGCAGTGGAAACTTCTGAAACTACTCTGATACCATGTCCATCCATCATCATTCACCTTTTAAAGGGATCCATGAGGTTATCATGAGAAAAATTACCAATGTATTCTTTAATCCAAGTATTCTCTTTACTTTGGAACCTGATCAAAACAGCAATTTTAATAATGTTTCATCCCTTCTGCTAAAGCTGTTTTAGCTTCTAAAATAAATACAAAATTTAGTAATCTATTTTTAAAGAGCAAAAACATTTAAATTAAGTAATTCCTTTCATGAACGATTAAGGAATGAAAAAGGGAGGAAAAAAAATTAAAAAGGAAGAAACATAGAAGTGTCAGTATCAGATCAGCTGCATAATAATTTATTCTCTCCAGAGAAAGAAACCTATTTCCAAAACTAATATGTGACAACATATCTCTAGAACTTTCTATCCAATAATGAATACCTCAGAAAAAATGTTGGTGCTGCAGCTCTCTTTTTGTCCTTTCTCTATCCTATCCTGGAGCCTACTTCCATTTTTTCATTCTCATTGGAAAAAGTGCTTGCATTTCCATTTACTCTTTGATTCTGTTATACTTTTCTGGTCTGTGCACACCTCTGTAAAAAATCTCCTGTCACCAGTGAGAAATATGTCTGAGAGAGAGATCTGACATTTTTTAAAGAAATAAGGGTTTTTTTCAATATAGCGCATCACTATAATATTTTCTGTTAGTTTGCTTTCACACCAATGTGACATTATATACATCATATGTTAAATGCCTTATTCTGTGTTAAAATCCTAAATTAGAAGGATAACATAATACAAATGATATTGAATATAATATCTGTCTTAAGATTGTCTATTTGATTTTAATTAAAATTGCCTCAGTTTTTCTGCCTTTTATTTGTAATACTTGTTCCATTCACCCTTTGGGCTGCTGCAATTTTTTTGCCATTATACTACACTCTTCATTTGCATGTCTGAATTTTATTTCTTTTTGATATGAAATATTTTAGGCACAAGCAAATGAGTTCAGTAAGAAGAATAAATTGGTTCATTGTTCACATCAAGTAAGGTTGCTGGTAGCATCTTGATATCCCTCTGGAACAAAACTGATAAAATAGAGAATGCAGTTTAGGAACACTTTCTAATTGAAAGTAATAGAAAAACGGTTAGTTATGGAAGTCATAATGTGATTAAAAGTTTAGAATTTAAAAGTACATTGGTTTTTGTTCTAAAGAAAGTTTATCTGTGATAAGTAAAGATCTGAATATGAAATGTACTAAATACCTCCTTGATTATCTCATTCAAAAGACAGGTAGTGTTAATCTGCTTTAGCTTCATCACTTTGAGTGAAGGGAAGAGACTTCCATACAAGAATTTAATGCTCTTTAAATTCGCATCATTAATTAGCAGAACTATCCTAACTGTAGAATAGACTTGCCCTAAAAGACAGAATAATCAAGAATGTTGAAAGTTGCACTGGGATTAATTTAAGTAGAAGATTTCAGGGAATCTGCTGCTGAGAGGTACTTTACCAGCTCATGTCATTTTACTGACTACTTAGGAAAGGGCAGTCTCAGCACTAATAAAACAACTTTTCAGCAATGAAAAACACTTGCTTTGAGCAAAGATAGGTCATAGAAGAGCAATTGTTCAGAGAAATGTGCATTAAGGCATTAAGGATTCCAGATAAAGTAAAGGGTGAACCAACTGAGAAATAAATTCTTATTAGCATTTTTTTTTATATTTTTACTGTTGATTTTTAATAGACAAAAAATCACTTTAGTTTATTGGAGGCAAGAACGGTTCAAAGAAAACAACTATGTCATCAGAGGTATGTGAGACAAGCATCTGAAAAAAGAGGGGTGAATCCTGGAAAAAAATTCTAAATGGCAATTTGTAAGTGTAATTGAAATAATTAAATACATGTACACCCAAATGACAATAAAGAGCACTACCCTGAATACAGTAGCAAATAATCAATAATGACACTTCAAAGGAAAGGCTGGAAAACCAAAGACTCTTTTTTATTCCCATTTGCTGTCCAGTAGCTTCTTATAGACAGTACAGAAAGATTTCTGTATATTCAATACTGTCATTATTTATTTTTAAATTTTATACTGTTTTGTCAAGGACTCTATAAACCTAAAAGGATGTTGCCGAAACTTCCAATGTACAAGTTAAGACATACTTAAAAATATGTTTTCTATTTGGGATGCATGTACAAAACAGGGCTTTACTATTTCCTACATCCCTTCTCGTGGATTCTGGGCCAGTTGGGAAGGGGGAGGTGGGGAAGGATCTTTTTACATATAAATGTATTTCCATTTTTCTGATCAGTTATGGCCCTTTTCTGCACTCCTGCTGCTAGTTCAGTCTAGCACTGCAGCACTGCCTTTCTCCCATTTCCCATGTGCTGCCATCCCAACCTGTTCCAACACGACCAGAGCCGGGGTGGGAATGCATCGTCTGGGGGCCACTTGCTCCTCGGACTCCCCTTGCTGGAAGTACTCCTGCCTCTCCTTTGGGCCAAGCACATGAGCCACTCTTGGAGGCAATGCTTGCTGGGGATGGCCTGTGAGGGCAAGGGAGGCTGCTCCATCTCAGAAGAACAGGACACCATCATGGTGTTACGGAATCTGTTCTGCTGCCTGCTGTAGCCTCCTCCATGGGCAGAGGATCCAGAGGAAAAGGATGCTTATAAGAGCACAGAAATCACAGTCCTCAGCCATAATCAAGCCAAATCCAAATTTTGATTTCTTCTTCAAAACAGTTCAAAGTACTGCAGTACTTTGTATTGTAATACTGTTTAATTTATTTGAAAACAAAAAAAAAATTATTTAAAACCGGCATAAAATGAATCCATGGGTGTTAACAGTTAACAATTTTGACTCATTATTTTCCATAAAGATTTATAGACACAGATAAAATTAAAGTCTGAGTAATAACTGTATTAGTATCCACAACTGTTGAGTAAGTCCTATTAAACTGTATGAGAATTATTTGAGTTTTCACAGAGATTGCATACAAAAGGGACTAAGATATTAACTGAAATAATTAAAAATGAGTTTTTTTCATTATTAGTCTAAAAATCTTGAAAAGAATACAAGTATGTTAAGAGTAAAAACTATGTGAAATGATGAAGCTCTGAGACAATTCATGTGCACTGAAGTAAAAAAGCCTCTTGCTCTTACCAGGTAACAGCCATCAAAGTATTCCATCCTCCAACTAAATCATCATAAGTAATGTGAACACAATGAAAGCAAAAAATAATATTTGCAGTTAGAAATAAAGGTTTATAACTTTCCTATTAATTTATGTCTCTGTCCTAAATTATGCAGAATAGATATAGGGAAATTTTATTTATTCAATCACTGTGAACAAAGGATGTGACTGTCTTGGTTCTGGCCAGACAGAAGAGACTTGGTTCTGTTAATTTTTGCACTATCCAGGAGAAGGCCTAGTCAGAACCCAGAGATTATTCCATACCACCTCATGTCATTTTCTGGGGATGGAAGGGGAGCAAGGAAGGGAGGGATCTATTCCAGGGAGAAGGGTTTTCTTCTGGTTGAGGTAGCATGGCTGAGGTCGGGTTGGGTCAGGCTCTGTGGTGAGCATTTTGCGTGTGAAACTGAAAGAGCTGGTGTATCAAGGACCACTTCCTGCATTCCTATGATTCTAACTCATTTGAATTTTTAATTTATCAAAACATGACTGACTTTCATCCTAATTACATTCTCATTCCACTGCAGAAATTGTACAAGAGGAATACATAAAAGATATAGCAGTGCAGCGAAATCCTTCACCTAAGTAAATAGTTAAACACCTGATTATGTAAGGAAGCCAAATTAACATTAAAGTTCATGTTTACCAACTTTGCTGAACTATGACCTTAAAAAAGTAATTTTTATGCTCACAACTTTTTTTTGCATGCAGAAAAATGATGAATCTTGTGACTTAAATGATAAATCTTGTGACTCAAAATGCTTTTCTTGAAACTATATGAACATCAAGAACAAGGTGGTGTCATCCATCACAGAGATAGTGTCCCTAACAAAGTTATTTTTTTAATGCTTTGCCACTTGCTGTTGTTAGGAATGTAAGGAGTGTCACAGGTCTAACAGCCTCTCAGAAGAATTCATGATAAGACACAATAAGTCTCCTACTGAAGTAGATATCATCAGACTATCTGACACAGCTCCAGTGAAGCTATGAAGCCATGTAGTTTTACCCCAAATAATAAATGGATCATGAAGCTCTTCCACATCCCAAACATAATTTTGGATTAAAATTCTGCCAGTATCTACTAGAATCCTTAATTTCAGGTACAATTTTTTTTTTTTTTTTGATGCTAACAATGAGTACCTACTTTTGTATTCAGGTCAGTTTACTATGTGCCTAATATCTAATTTGCATTGTAGAATAAAACTGGAATACTTCTCAAAGTAGCAATGTAGGTAAGAACCTTTTATAATGCACAACAGTTTGCACATTTAGTAAAATCTATATCTGAAAATCATAAGAATGTCATTCAAAGAGGCATTGGGTTTATATCTATTCACACTAACTAATGGCATTCAATTTGTCAATCTTTTGGAAAGCCAACCCAAAGTAAATTATTGCAATATCTATTTCCTTTTTAGGGAAATATTCCCACTGTTGATCAATTGAAAATGCAGTATTGCTTTAATAGGAAGAATAGCAAGTTATTGGCTTATATCCCTAGGCTTGCCCAAAGAAAACTGGATAGGGAAATTGATTTTAAGGACAAATTATAAAGTCTGAGAAATCTCTTATTTTGTTTTCTCTTACTCGTGTTCCATTTTGATCCTTTGTTTTTTTCCATGTAATTTGATTCAGTCTTTCAGGATGATGTCCAGTTCTGTAAACCTGATTTAGATCCTGTTGCTGTTCATGTGATCACAGGGTGGCATTGATCAACTACAAACCAAGAGAAGTGAAAAGATAAAAAATATATTTTTTGATTTCTTATCTGTGTTTGAAATCCCAATCATTCACTTTTTCTTTCATCACTAAAACACTCAGCAATAGAAAACAGAAAATTTATCCTGGCAACCAAACTGGGGACATGACAGACAATGGATTTGCAAGATTCCACACTCGAATACTATTTTTTCCCACCATCATTCCCATTAAACTTTTATCATTTATCAACACTATCATCAAAATTATATATTGGCATGACATTATGCTTGTAATATAGAGGGCTGAACAAATCCTTAAAAACCTCCAACCAATAAAAACCCCACAAACCCTCATACTTGTAGTGACTTATGACAAAGATTAGGAATTGAAACCAAGTGCTTTACAAGATTGCATTATCTGTATTCCACTTGAACAAGCAAAAGCCATAAAATGGCTCACCATAAATTTCTGTTACAAAAGACCAAGGTAAATCAACAACTCTCCAAAGTGTCTCACAGCTGCACAATAGAAATCCCAGTTACCAAAAGCAAATGAAAGGCAGAAGACCAATAAATAAAACGAACAAGCCAGCATCTAGTGCCCAGATAGTGATACTCATCCCCTAGGGATTTTAGCACAGACATTAATTATGTCTTCAGCAGAGCACTGCTGCCATTTACTAAAGCAGACCTCATTTCACACCGATAGCTAAAATCTCACTTAAAGAGTGGTAAGTGATGAGCTAAATTCTGTTCTGAATTCCCTGGGTCCCTACTGTCAATCACTGTGTCAGCAAGAATCAGACATGAAGGTCTGATGCTATGCAAGCATGGAAAATTATGACCACTATCAATTTAGTAGACTGTAATTCCATTAATGATACACATAGTGACTTAAATTCTAGAGTTCTGACTATGTTACTAGATCTTGCAACAGAACAGAAAGAAATCCTGAGAAATAAAGGGAAAAAAAAGAGAAAATGAAAGAAATATACAAGATACAGTGGTGATTTGATATTCCAAAAAAGGACTGTCTTAGCTTCAACAGAATCAATATAAAGACCGTAAAAATGTTTCAATACGTTTTTCATTTGATATTGAACTGAACTCAGTCATATCCTAACAATTCACTGAAGTCATAATTATTCTTTACAGGAACGGATCCACAAAGTTTTCTGTATTGCAGCTCTGAAAAATTGAGATTATCACTCAAATGTGAGTATATGTTGGATGCAAAAGGCCTAAAAGGAATTCATTAAGTCCCCTCTGTTGAATATCTCTGTATCCAGACTAGGAACTTATCATCTACTGTTGCTTCTCAAAATACCATATGCATGGGAAAGAAAGCAAAGGAGAGGGCATCAAGACACACCCACATAAAAATATTTTTCTCAGATAAGGTATCCTGATACATGGTGTTAGATAAAGATAGACCATTCACAGGAGGGTAGCCTCAGTCATGGGAACTGAAACTTAAATTTTAGAATTGAAGGGAAACTATGGTATCTGCAATCTGCATGAATTTCTTTACCCTTTTCAATATTCTACATTTTGTGGCCAGGTTTTTTCTGTGTTTGCTTACAGATTACTAAAGCAGTAATCATGAAAAATTGTCACTAGCAAATGAAGTTTCAAAAAGCTAACAAAATCAAAGGTAATTCTGTTTACTATTATCTTTCAAGGACTATATAACAGTTTTGACAGCTATCACAGTAAATGTGAAATGTCATAAGCCTGTTATCATAACAAAGATTTTCACAGCAACTGAAAATAGTATCAACTCTGTACAATCATGACTATATTCTGAAACAAATTATTCTAGCTCCATTCATCATGACTGATAGTCATGAAAGGATAAAAACCTGGACTGCAAGATTTGCTTTGGATGATATTTCACCTGTGGCTAACACATAGCCTCTAACCTCCAGCTAAAAAGGTTGACAATGTTGGATTTTAATGAGGGAGAGGAGAAGGGAAAAAGAGCAGAAAGCAGTGAGAGAGAAGGGAATGGTTGTTTTGAACATTTAAATGCTTTTCTTCTCTGCTGTTAGAGGAACCATGAAAAATTAGCTCAGAACATATCTGCTCTTTTTGTTTCTTACAGAAGTACAAAAAGGCTGTAAATATTTTTGAAGATCTGTACATGACAACTGCAACAGGATTAGGGCAGAATTGCTGAAAACTCCTTGGTGAATTATAAAGACAAATTTGAAGAGCAAAATTTTTGTTCCTTTTCAAGACTCAGTGAAATTTCCATTGTCTCAGGAGATGGGGAAGAGTCAGATAACTTCATTAGATAAATCAAGGAAACACTCAAATGTCAATGAAATGTAAACTTACTAATTAAATAAACTGCAACAGTATTGCAAAGAGTATATTAAAATATTGGCTAGTAATTGACTGGCACTTTCTTATACAGAGTCTAAATACCACACAGTTTCACAAAGATTGTTCTGCCTTTGAAATAAATGAAAGGTTTGGGGAGAAATAAACATCTATAATAAACTGACCAGAGAAACTGGAGCACAGGTTCTTATCTTCATCTTGACCATAACTAGGACATTTTAATCAAAATGCAATAATCATCTCCACACTTACACTCTTTATAAATTAGTACTAGAAATGAAAGCTACTGGTCAGCCATGTTCAAGAAGAACAATAAAATTTTTGAGACGAGCAGTCCTTCTCATAATTTCCTCAAAGTGACCCTGAATTCAAACAATTTTTTCACTTTTTAACAAGTTTACCTTGCTCTGCTATAACCTCTTTTTATTTGCATAACTCTGCATCGCTGTCAAAGACATTGGGAGGTGTGCTAACTCCTGCGTGTTCTATTCTGATTTATGCACTTCCAGTGCAAGTTCCATATTGCAGCACATCAAAACGTTTATGAATAGTACCAACCTATTTCACTCCTTCTCTGAACACAACCAATCATCAGCTATAAGCTTTGTTCATCAATACAGCAAGACATTGACAAATGATACCTGTACACAGCAACAGCTTTGGTTTTATTGTCATTTAGCAACTTCATCATTTTCAGCCCACAGCATATTAGTTTTAGCTCCTTTAAAAATTCATCAAGTAACTTTATGTTTACACATGCATGCAGTACACCATTAATAAAAGCTATATTATATTTTTCTATGTTCCAAGAAAAACTTATTCATAAACTGATCATAATTTTAACTTCACTGTAATTACATCTATTACAGGTCAATGTGACTAATGACATGTTGATCTATCAGTTCAGATCTTTGATTACCACTTCTGTAGACATATCTGAGTTATCCTAGAGACTAATGATAGCTTATCTATGATGATATAAGGATTAGTGCAGGCTGAAAATTCAACCTAGGCACTCGAACATTTTGCTTGTATTTAGTTCTGTTTAGAGTTGGCTACACAAATTAGCTGCCTGTTTTCTAGTTCAAAATAAATCTCATGGCTAATTATACTCCAATCTACATTTGAATTGCAGGGTGAAAGAATGCTTCAGCCCAAACAAATGTCTTTGGGAGAAGAAGTTGCAATCCTTACCTGTTTGTTCCTGTGACAAAAACCAGCACAAATGCCATGCTTTAGCACAGGCTTCACATACAACTTGTGCTGTGGGCTTTGTACAAACAGCCATCATAGTTGTATTTAACAGAATTTAGCAAAGATATTTTATCCCAAGTGATACAATGCTTCAGATAAACAAACAAACAAACTCACAAAAAAACCAAAAAACCCCAAAAGAAATGAAAGAAAAATGTAGATTCAGTATATAAATATGTAATGTTAGTGATTTCACCATCAAGCAGTGAATATTTTAATACTGAAATATTTTATCCAAAGGATAAAACTCTATATAAAATAAACAATGAAAATGTAAATTGCTAAAGCAAAATTTTCCATTCAAAATTCATTTACTATATAACTATTCTGCTAGATCCTTGCATCAGTGTAACAGGATTTTTGTATGCTCTTTTAGGATAACAGCAAGAAATAGAGAATAATTTGCCCTTATGATCAAATCTTCACAGCAGTACACATCTGAGGTCCTTGCTGGATCAACTAAGAACTCTTTTGATGTGACAAATTATTGGACTCCATCAGTTTCATTTGTGGGTTCATCCTTCTAGAGTAATTTGCCTCACTTAACATAGTAAAAAGATGCCAGCTTGATATACAGTAGTTAAAACTAAAGCATTCAACAAGACATAACCATCTGGTGTTTACTTCTCTTCTCTTTCCCCTATCCAATACCTAGTATCTGCTGTACAGAGTTCAGATTTGAATCCTCTTAACATAAGAAAATAGATTACTCTACTTGAGTCCTTAAATTTGAAATCATCTCTTCAGGGAAAATACTTCTCATTTCATTGTACTCCAGGAAAGAGCAAGACGTGGCATAAACCTGGTCATGACTCTCATAGTCATGGTGATTTTATTCCAGTGGAAAACTTCCAAACCCATGAATAACTTTTCACAGTTTGGACAATTAATAGCTGGTCTTTTGTGCCTAAAACAGGAAAAAAATTCAGGAAATAATAAATCATTTCAGAGAGAAATAGATTTTTTTTTGTGTTGCATACATTATATCTAGTAATGACTTTGAATGCAAAAAATTTGATTTGCAAAGTAGAAGAAATGAAGGTATTTTACATAAAACTTTATTTGTAAAGAGATTTTATTCCCACTGGAATGTGATGGCTGAGGGAATAAAAGGATTAAGTCTACACTACATAATTATCTTTGGAAAACCCAATACAAGATTGAGCTCATACTTTTTTCTTTAAAATACATTTGATATTGACTTTTGTTCACGTTGTACTAAAAAGTACAAAACAAGTTCCATTGTTTGTTTCAACCTTGTTCACTTCATCGACGAGAAAAAGTGTACAATAGATGTATTTTTTAACTTTTCCAGAAATTTTTTGGTTCATATGCTTGAAATATTAAAAACTGCCTTAGTACAGAAGCAATTTTGGTCTGAATTGTATGTATACGGCTGAATGAAGAAAACAAGGCAATTAATGGGAAAAAATCTCATATATATATATATATATATATATATATATATATATATATGTATACTGATAGATTAAGATGTGTGAGATGGGGCCTTTTTCTGTAAACTTCATGTGTAAAAAACCAGAACAAAGAGAACAATGATATTTTTTGTTCATAGACAATTACATCCTATTTGAAAAAAGTTGAAAAGATTAAATATCAGGACTCCACCTGAAATACCTCTGCATTAAAATCTAAATTCCAAATTTTACCAGAAAATTTAAGATTTTTAGTCTCACAAAGTATGTTTGAGTCTGAAGCAAAGCTGAACCAAGACCAAATGCAAAAAGATGAAACTGAGGCATCTTTGTACCAAAAGGGTTCCCTTACTATAGAATTCTCTGTGATGTTATCAGAACACAAGTGCTGTAGAGATAGCTGCTCACATGACTAATTCCAAATTATGTTTTCTTAAGTACAAGTCTTACATAGGCAACATTATTAGAAGATATCTTCACACTCTGTGTACAGATATGATGAAACTCAAAACTAATTCTTCTCTTCACAGATTGTGTTACAAATTTTCCAGAGTTGCTCCGCATCTTTTGGACATGACATTAGCAGAGACTACAGCAATGTGAGCAGTTGCCTAATCATATTGATATTTTTTTGTAAGTTAAAATGTAAATTTGGAGGAAGCAATAACTATGAGGTCAATTGTAACCTTATCCTGGGTTCAACAGCCAGTTTCAGGCATAAACTGATCAGGATACTGATCCAGGTAGACAGCACATTGATGATCACTCCAAGGCTTCTCTTTACATACAGTCTCAACAATGAATTTGATGTCAAATGAAAGGAAGAATCTGAGGAAGCTGACTAAGATTACATTTAAATAGGGAACACCTACTATTTAAGATGAAATTTATGTACCTAAGCTTCTAAACACTCAAATTAAAAATACAGTACTGTTTGTTTTGAGCATAATGGTGAAGTCTATATAGAGAGGTCAGTGTTGGTGTGCGTGTATCTAAAATCATGAGAAAAATAAATTTCATCCTGATAAAGACTTTACAAACAAAAACTGTAAGTGTGTGTTAGATGCTAGGAAACTACTCTTCAACTCTGGGAACTTTTAGACACCAAGAATTTTAGAGCAAAACAAAAATTTACTGTTGTGAGAGCTGTATAAATAAAATCCTATACTCTCTCTACAAAATTCATTCATGTACCAGAATCACACAAAACTGAGGGCTATAGATCTGTGCATGGATTCTGTGGCTTAAAGCCCCATTCAGGCTCTGTGGTAAGAACAATACTCATTCACAATTTAAACATTAAGATAGAAACAATATAGATTTTTCAAACCTCTGTGGAAATAAAGTGTTATATATAATTGCCTATATAGAGAGAGTAATAATCTTCTCCTTCATTATGAAATATATCAATATTTTCAAAACATATTGCTTGGAATATACATTCTCAGAACAATATCAATTTGACTGATCATTTCACTCCACTGATGGTTAAAAACCTTAGCACCATGATTTCTTTGACATAAATTTAAATAACACAGTCTTCTGAGCTCATTTAGAAAAGAGCAAATGTTATTGTCAAAATAAAAGAAGAGCCAGTTCTATTATTTCTGCTCCACCAGCCTTTACAAAAGTGAGACAGTTTCATATTTCTACTTCAAGAATTTCATTTCCCCTTATATAGATCATTATACCAATAATCTTGTTGATTAAGGAAAGTGGATGAAGGTTGATACACACAAAGCTGTAGTCCCAGTTCTCTGTTAGTGGGATATATCCAATTCAAGGTCATCTTGCAAAATAACAGGGATAAGAAGAGGTCAGATGGGAAGCAGCAAAGGCCTTCCAATATGAAGCTTCTCCTGGGGTTCCTCTTTTCTGCAGCAAGAGAATTGGAACTGAAATAACATCCAATCCAAACAATAAATACCCTGGCACTTTCTCCTCCACACAATATTACTTTCTACTGAAGCTCAATTTTTCTACTGATCTTTGTTTCATGGCACAGCTGGGACTGATGTTTAACTGGGTACAATTGTTATGTATGCCCTGGTTGTCTTAAATGTGTTTATTATTGTTTAATATATATTGGATATTAAAATTAATATTTTTATAATTATATATTTTATGTTTGTAGCATGGAACAACAATCTAGAAGTCTACAGATAGAACAGTGAAGGAGAAGATGGGAGCATTGTGAGAATCTGAAACTATTAATCAAGGCAGAAGGAAGATTGGGCAGACAGGATGTTTTAGAGACTGAAAGTATTCCTTTCCTTGGGTTAATCATAACAATGACTCACAAAGCCACAGCAATAGGACCACTTGAAATTCCTAGCCAAGGATTATCAACTGCCCTAGAACAATGCCAGGATGTGGAGGTGACAGCTTTAAAGTGGAAAAACAGACTGAAAACAGAAATTTAAGTCTTTTAGCAATACAAAAATTTTATATCCAAATAACAATATACATATTGATGTTTCAATGCATTCCTTTCCAGATTAAAAAAAAATGAATGTGTTAGACCATCTGATTACTTCTCTTGTCATGGGAATTAAAAAACATATTGGCCAAAGCAAAGTAATAAAGGATATGACTAAATACGGATGGGGTTTGGGGTGGGGGGCAGTCAGGTGGGGTGGGGGTGGTTCCTCTGCATATTTAGACACGTAAATAACATCTCCACCTTCAAAACTATCTTAGGAGTATTGTATTTGAACATAAATAAAATATGCCTTTTCCACTGTTCCTAGATAGATGCCACTTCCATGACTAAGACATTTTGGTCTACAATTATTCAAAAATATTCCTAAATAAGACATGAAGGGACTAGTGTTGGGGAGTTTTTTTCCAAACAACTTAGTTTTCTTTTTTTGCAAGCAGACCCACTTTGCTACAAGAAAAACACTTTTCAAAGTTCTCATAGAAAAAGAGGGAAGCTGATAATAATTTTCAGGTGCCCAGTCCAATTCAGGTTGACAAAGGGTGAAACTCAGGTTTCCTATGTACTAAGGTTTTCTTTTACTAAATAAGGAAAAGGACACACAATAATGTTTCACATGTCCTAATTGTCACATACCAATCATTTTGAAATTTTTCCTGATTGATATGAATTCAACTAATATAAAAGTCTTTACTGATTAAAATGCAATTGAAACTAGAATAGTTCCATGAATAGTTTTGATTTAAAACTTACTGAACTATCACCTAAAAACTAACCATATGGGATAATCATCTATAAAATATATTTCTTTAAATATTGTGATTTCTTCCATTACATTAAAACAGATATTTGTGTTTAGCAATGCAGATTTCATTTTAGCTATTGATTTAGTCATGCTTACATGAGAAATTATGACTCCAAGTCTTTTGTAATTTTACAATGCTGCAGTACCTCTGTGAAGTGAGCAAATAGTATTTGACATTCATTTGTCAATTGTGCCCGTTGGTGGTCCCACATGTTGCTGTCTTTCTCATCTTGTCTGTCTCACTTCCTAGTTTATTTCCCTCTTTTTAAAACCTGAGTTCCAATTCATTGACTGCAGACATGCATTAAGGCCAGTAGTATATAATATCAGTACAAACAAAAGCTGACTGCCTGAGACTTCATTTTATGAGAGAGAATGAAAGTGTAAAAACTGTTCTCTTACAGGTTGATTAGTATTCTTTATCTATAATATTACTCTTCACCCATAAATAAAGAATACACTTATGACCGTGTGGGCTGATCTAAAAAATCTGAGATAAATACATGACATTTTGTTCCACTTTACTATCTGGCACATGGGAAAGTAAGCTGTCATTGTCCACATCTATACGCAGAAATGGAATACAATAGCATAAAATGTTGTCACAGACATATTTTATGAAAAATCCTTTTGCTAGGATTTTTTCTTCTGAGAAGCTGAGAAGCTTCTGAGGAAAAGAAAAACAATAATTATCTGCTGCTGTGGAATGCAACAGGTAGATCTTTGATTAGTCTCATGTGGTTGTTTTTAATTAATGGCCAATCGCAGTCCAGCTGTCTCAGACTCTCTGGTCAGTCACAAGATTTTATTATCATTCAATTCCATTTTTTTCCTTTCAAGCCTTCTGATGAAATCCTTTCTTCTATTCTTTTAGTATGGTTTTAATATAATATATATATCATAAAATAAGAAATCAGCCTTCTGAAACATAAAGTCAAGATTCTCGTCTCTTCCCTTGTCCTAAGACCCCTGTGAACACCACCACACTTTACTATCTGGCACATGGGAAATTAAGCTGTCATTGTCCACATGTATATGCAGAAATGTAATACAATAGCATAAAATGTGATTAATACCCCTAACACATGAACTGTGAATACCAAACATAAGTATGGTAATTATATTTTAAAAGTTTATTATTGTGAGATTATCTGAGTGAGATTGGAAAGGAAGAAAATTTGTAATGTGATTTTATTTTAATCACAGAATCAGAAAATCATAGAATACCAGGTTTGAAGAGACATCAAGGATCATGTGGTAGAGCCTTTCTTGGCAATCTAGAAAAGGGGCCTGGCATCCTGTCCAGATGAATCCTAAAAGTGTCCCATATTGGGAATCCACTTCTTCCCTAGGCAGGTATTCCAATTGATGATTGTTCTCACTGTGAAAAATTTTCCTTTTCTGTTCAGTCAGAATCTCTCCATGAGTTACTTGCACCTATTATCCCTCCTCTTTTTCCTGTGACTTCTCATAAAAATGGAGTCTCCATCTTCTTTGTAGTCTCCCTTTAAATACTGCAAAATGGTGATAAGGTCTCCCCTCAGTCTTTTCTCAAGGCTGAGCAAACCCAGTTAGCCCAGCTCTCTTAGCCTTTCCTCACACTGTGCCACGAACCATCATTATAAAAGGGTTTTGTGATGGTTTGTGGATTGATCTCAGGGTGCAAAAAACCAACACAGCGCAGGGGATTCGCAGTAAAAACGAATGCACCTTTATTGAATGACCACAGCAAAAATTTGATAGAGGGATTAAGGGAGAGAAAAAGATAGAGAAAAGAGAGAGAGAGAGAGAAAAGAGGGGGATATAGCTATCAAAGATGAGATGAAGTCCTTTGGTCCAGTCCCTGTTACGTCAGGGAGATCTCAAAATCTCTAGCTAACTCAGAGGTTTTTATTATGATAACTCTACTGGAAATTGCGAGGGGCGGGTAACAGATGCAATAAAGAATGGATGTAACAGGTAGTCCACGTTCTCAGCAGTGAGATCCATTGTCTTCTTGGTCCAGTGGTCACAACCTGCAGGCAGACATCTCGGTTTGGTTAGCTTGCCTTCCCCACACACCTCCCTCGGATTAGGGGTTTCAGTCCCAGTCCTTGGAAAGAGCGAGGGGGCCTTTTCACACAGGGGTTTCATGGCTCGGTCTTAGATGGAGAGGCTTCTTACATCTCAGTCTGTCTGTCACAGTAGCTGCAAATGAGTGAGAGGGGTCTTCTGTGGGGGACCACCCAGAGCTCAGGAGAAGTCCAGCCAGGCTGAGAGGTGGGACAGCTTCCAAGGCTATTGTTGCAAAAAGGGCACAGTGCCCCCTTCTTCTCATTGGGCTCAGTGTAGCATACAGCAAATACACCTGAGAAAACAGTAGCCTAGCAATGCTCTCAGGGCCTTCAGCATGTAACTTTCTCCTCCAGAGTCAGAGATTTTAGGCAGGGGAGTCTTTTCTTCAGTGGTCCCCCAATGGCTATCATGAGGCAGATGAGTGATATTTCGGACAGACTGTCACACATGGTAGGCTTCCCAGCCCCCTGATCATACTTACGGCCCTCCTCTAGACCTTTTGTGGCCTGTCCACAGCTGTTTTGAACAGCAAGGACCAAAAAACCCCACAGTTTTTCAAATGTGGATTAAGAGCACTGAATAGAGTGGGATAATGACTTCTTTATCACTGCTGGAGATGCCCTTGTTGATGTAGCCCAGCATCCTGCTGGCTTTGTGGGCTGCAGCAGCACTCCTCACTCACACTGAACTTGTCCACCAGCACACCCAGGTCCCCATTTGGGAAAATCCCAGCCTGTTCTACACTCCTGAGTTATGTTTCCCAGACTTGACACTTTGCACTTGGTCCTTGCTGAACTTCATGGCACACTTTCAGCCTATCCAGATCTTTATGCAGAGTAGTTCTCCCTTCCAAAGTGTCCACTCCCCCACTCAATTGGCATCATCAATAAACTTTATCAGGGTACACTCAATCCTGCTGTACAGATCACTTATGAAGATATTGAACAGCATTGGGTCTGATATCAATCCCTGGGGATCCCAAGGGTGACAGGATGCCACTTTGAAAAGGGGATATTTACCACCGACCTCTGGAATATTTTAGATCAGTTCTATGACTCTGACTTGTAGAACATTAAAAATTTGTGCAGTATTTGTTGTTTGACAACAGGAAAGATTATTAAACTATAAGTTACCTTTAATTGCAGGAGAAATGCTGCTCATTTTCAAAGAGCAACAAATAGCAAGGATTAAGGTTACAACCCAGGTAATTACTGTGCTTACAAGTAAGAGAGCAGTTAGATTATTCCACCTGTATCTTGTACAGACTTTTATTACTCAGCAAACTGAATTATGCCCTGCATCTGGAATGTTACAGGATTATTTACATGATAAGGTCTTGTCCTACTTGAGAAGTTATTAAAGAATCTCTCAGACATCCCTTTTGAAAGATAGATGGACCAGTCCATCTTTGATAAAGAGTAGCCAGGATTGAAATATGTATGGCAAGTCATTATGCATAAAGTGCAGATAAATTTCTTTCTGATTGCATTGCAGTGCAGTCACTAAACAGAATATAGATTCCATACTAAGATTCTTTAAGCAGCATTTAAAAGTTGTACAAATATTTGTAAAACTATACCATATAAGAAGCTTCATATTTCATTATGCCAATCCTATAGATACATAAGGGAAATTATTTTATCCTTCAACTTATAATCAAAGTTACTGCAACCTATTTCAAATTTTTGTTGAGTTTTTTTTGTTTCTTTGTTTATCTTTAGCCTTTTACTGCTCAAAGGGAGGAATATTTAAATTACACGGGATCATAGATGCTTTCAAGAAAATATTTACAAGTGAATCAGATTTCTGGTTGTTTGGGAAACATTTTTGAGAGTTGCGTATGAAGAGAAAATGAATAGCACTGTGTTACAAATAAAAGCAATCTAAACTAAATTAAAAATTAAGATTTATAAATGTGTCTTTTGTGGTTTTGAAGGTTTATGTATTTGGCATCAATGAAGTATCCATTCACCACCTCAGAAATTGTGCATGGGAGCCTAACTATATTCCATCACAAAAAATCATAACAAATCATAACAAACCATAACAATAGTGCTAATAATTTAATAAAAATGGCAGATTTCAAGTAGCAATTTTGATGTGTCTGTCTAACCAGGACATTTTGACATATCAGTCTCTTTAAATAATGCCCTAATAACGTTTTAAATAAGAATATGTGAATCTGTATTACAATTTTCAGTAGAATTACAGTTTTGAAACTATCAGTATCAGACAGCCAGTTAGCCTCTGAAAAAAAAAGTAACAGAAAGATTTGTTTCTAACTGCTATCTATTCTAAAATTGTCTTTCAAAATTAATGTATATTTCAGAACTGTTGCACCACCAGTGATGCCAATATGTCTGAGTAACAACATATTCCTATTGCACAATTTAGAATGTTAAGGTACAATTCAAATGTTGGTTAATAATGGTTTTGATGGAACTTGGACAGGACAGAGTCAGAAAGCAGTATTTTGATGTACAGCATAACATTAACAGTGACTATTGTGGACAACTTATTCATCAGTATAGGTATTGGATCAGCATGCTGGAAGACTCATTGTTTTTAGTGGTGTTATAAAATCTCTAACAAAATCAGCATGTGCAACTAGATGGGACATGATTTAATGGTGGACTTGACACTGTTAGGTTGGATGGAATGATCTGAGTTGTCTTTTCCAACCTGAATGATTCTAGGTTTCTGTGTGACAGCAGAGCTCTAAGTTAATGCATAGCTAAACTTACCCATTTGCACTTACCTTGGAAACCTCATCCAAAATTAAATCCTTAGGTAAAACTAAAGACATAAATCATGCTAGACTTTATGTATCTACATTCTCTTTACTTTCCAATATCCTGTTTTCATTACGATCAAATTAATTTGAACTGATGTGAAATTCCTTGTGAAATTCTGAGCAATATCTTGTCACATAGTGATGGCATCAAATCCTTAAGCAATTCTTTCAAAACACCTTGAGAAATGATGAATGTCATTTCTCAGGGAATGAATGTCACTGGAAATAATATCTTTGTAAGTTTCTGATGTTTCATACAGTCTAACTCTAGCAATGAATTAATCCAAGTAACAAGATAAATTGCTTTTAAATTTGTAGACATGGTAGAATATATGGAGCTATGGATGATGCAAATAAATATCCAAATCCAACTCAACCTGAAAAAATTATAGCCTAAATTAACAATATTATTGTAGTCTCTTCCTCCCAAGAAATCTCTTCTATTTGCATTTGTTGCTTGTTTACTTGGCAAAACTCAAAGGAAAATCAAAGAAAAAAATCTAAGAAAAAGAGAAGCACAAAACAGGACTATGCAGACTCTTAGCATGCTAGTGTTTCAGGTTTCCTACCTGTTCCTTGGATAGAACTACTCCTGTTTCTGAATTTCTGGGTTTGCTAAGATATTAATGCTCATTATCAGTGCCTTGTTATTGCCTGCTTTAAAATTAAGACATCAGAGTGAAGAGGATGTTGAGGTCAAAGTTAGTTTTGCAATAAGTGCCGAGGAAGGTAGAAATAGAGGGAGACAAGGCATTGAAAAAAACAGCATCTGGTTAAAGAAACATAAGATTGGCCAAGAACAAATTCAGAGGACTGTACAAACCAGGGAACAAGCCTCAGAGTGTATAACGAAGGAAGAATAGCAAGACAAAATGACCAGGAGAAAAAACAAAGTATACATACACCCACAGAAACCCACAACCACACACCCCCAAATCACAAGCAAACAAATCAAACACCTCCTTCTATACCAAACAATACCTGACAATACCTGATTACATTTTATGGTATTGTCAGGAAAGTTAATTTTAGCAAGTAAGAAGAACATCAGTGTCGAAAAGAAAGACTAAAAGGTCAAATGGCAGGAAAATTGACTAATTTTCCACCTTGTCTGATAATGCACTCATAGGAAATATGTATTACATTCAAATGAAAAAACATTATTTAATTTTAAAATCTTCCCTTTAAGAACATTGTTCTTCCCACATTTTTTGGTATGTTATTAAAGATTTTCTGTAGGACAGATGCCTGCCTAGAATTCCTTGTCTGTGATTTTCCAGTCAGCTTTACAGTCTTAGCACTTTTCAATAGCTCCACAGTTACTGAGACCTCATTCAGGCCACATTTATTTCATCATATAAACCCTTACCTACCATGGAGAGGAGGAAATGGATACCTCTGACAGATAATAATTCTGCTGCCATATAATTGTCCCCTTGGAAAGTTTATTCAATATAACAAACTCATTCAATCATGAAATCATGGAACCTGAGCTATCAGTGAAATGTGAAATAGTGCTATCAAGGTGAGCTATAAGCAGATATTATTTCCTACTGTGATAGAAGCTACAACACACATGGACTTTAAATGGACCTCAAATGCTATTTTATGTATAGTTTATTTTCATTTTAAAAGGATAGTGCAAAACAAGGAGTAAATTAGAAGTTGCCATTTTCATTGCTAAGTAAACAAATAAGAGAGAAGTGCTGCAAGTTATTTTAAATCTGTTTGGGAGCTTTTATCAGTAGTAAGATATGTGCAGATTGATTTTGAATTACATTATTTTCAAAGATGTTTTTTTTCCTTAAAAAAAACCCAGTCAAACAACGTAAAGAGCTTTACCTGACAAGTCTTAATTAAATCCAAGGATCTCTGTTTCCTTGGTAACCACTCATAGCATCACTAGCATTCAAAACAGAGCAGCAGGTGCAAGAAGCCATAAAAATGAAAAATCCTATTTTGCCAATGACTTATTGAAATATTAGTTTGAAGTATTTAATACTGGCTTCCTACTGATTTCAGTGACTTCTGAGTACAATCTTCTATCAATCTTTAAAAAAATTATACACTACTGACAGTCAATTTTATCCTTTTTTTCTTTGACAATTCACATTCTTATGTTACAGGATAGTGTACTTCTAGTTATTCTTGTAGTTTGATACAATTGCATGTTTCAAAGTCGAGTACTCCTAATGTTGTGCTAATCTTTGTGATCTTTTTTGTGCTATATTTTTAAGACTTGTAGATTGAAATATGAAAGTATATGGAGCTGTAGGAACTGAGGAGGGGCCATTTACATGGGCTTTACAGAGCAAATCAAACTTTACAGATGAAAGAAAAAAATATGTAATTGTAGTGAATTAATAAGTAGAAATCTGTGAGGGCTTTCTATATTTCAATAGTAGCCTTTCAACATGTTTTATCTCATATTTATATTACAACTACTTTTTATAGGAGAAATTTGCTTTACTTAATAACATCCACCAAAACAAAGCCAGTTTACATCAAATTTTTTTTTTTTTTTAAATAGGGTTGCTCATCTATGTTGACTGGGTGAGTACAAAAGAATTAAGTTCATCTACTCCTTCTGACTCTGTTTGAGGCATGAATTTGCCCCAAACACAAAGAGATTATCTGACTTAGACATGGCATTTAAGCAGGCATGACATCTCTCTGGCTTTGAATTCCTAAATGTCGCAGTCATCTTGAAACTTTTACCTCCTATCCTCATTTTTCTCTCACAAGATATTTTCAATAAAAATGTCCTTTGCTCAGCATAAGAACAAATTTCAGCGATAAGACTTTGAAATGTAGGTCTGCTTCTGTAATGTGTCTAAACTTGTATTTTCAGTGCTTAATAGAGCAGAATCCATTTAGCACATAAAGGATGGCTTGGTAACAGTCAGTCATGCCAGCTGTAAACCTACTGTAGCTTTTTAAATCATGACTTCTTAATATCCTGTCACTTTTGGTAACCCAAACAAACATACTAGATAAAAAATGATAAAAGAATAAACAAAGGAAGTGGAGAAGTAGCAGAAAAGACAAAAAATAAATTTTTTTTTAATTAATAAAAAAAAAAAAGAGAGAAAAAAGAACATTTGTTCAAGTAAAACCAGGTATCAAGGCCATCAAAAGATGTTGGTATCTTTTTCCTGTCTGCCTATGTCCTAATTAAATATTTCCTTAGTGCCAATTCAAAACCTCAGCTTTTATCCTTGACTAAATTCTTGACATTACAGTTTCCCTGCAGTCTACAATTCTCTCTTTGAAAGTCCTTGCAAGCATTTAGTTCTCAGCATGAGAAGATCCAACCATCCTGTTCAAGCCTGTGCCAATTTAGCATTATTCTTAGCCCTCATAGGGAAAGCCCTCCCTATATCTCTGGGCAGCCACATTCACACAATGGCTCAGGATTTGTGATTATCCACTTCAGTTCCTCCACTTGACCTGAGAGGACTTAAACCCATATTAAGCACAGTAACTGATGTATCACTGTGTTACACACACTCACTCTGGCTTGCTGAAATCATATCATTAATGAGAAAATAATTATACATTTATTAAGCCAAAATTTGAGAATAGGAACTGTTTTTCATCCACTTGTTGGAACGTTCATATGAGAAGGAAAATCCGTTTTCTCTTCCAAAAACTAGTATTTTAATTATTCCATTCCAGTAGAAGCTGGAATTGTAAATGATCTGTTCCTCTGTAGATGTTCCAGTCACCAACTCTGCTCCAACCTGATTTCTTTCACTAGTGGAAGAAATAAAAAGGAACAAAAAAATTCAGGTTAAGCTAATTAAATTCACTAGTTCACTAGCTGTATATTATCTAATCAGAATGCCAAGAAGACTAGAAAAATTACAGATTTGGTTTGGGTTTTTTTTAGTTGAATGAGAGGTAATTCTGTGGCTTTTTTTCTCCCTGATTTTTAAATTATTTTTCCGGGACTTTGATGCATATTTTTGAAGCTTCCAAAAGGAACAAATTAATTATCACATGAAGAGATAGAGTACAAAGGTGGAGTACCAATAGTGACTGTTAAAATTATATGCCATCATATACATGGCTCACCTACAAATAATAGAGTTCATGACAAAAATAAAACATTTTGTTCATGTATATACATTTACATAAACCAGAGTCTATTAATTCCTAAAGTTAGTAACCATTATCTCAACTTTTTTATAGAGTGATTTATTCACAATAACAAATTCAAAACAACTGAGACAGTATCTCATCTTCTACTTTATGACTAAACAAAATATAGACACAATGCAATTTTCAGGACAGACCAAACCTCAAGAGAACAGGTTCTAACATTACTGAACCTCAACAAAGAGAGCTGTATGTAACTTTCTGGGAGATAAAGGCAAATAGCAGAGACTTCTACCTAATAATTCATTCTGTCTAAAGGTGAAAAGAAAAAACCCAACAAATGGAGAAACAGTTCAGTATTTAAGAAATAGAATATAAATAACAACTCCTATTTTCTTTCATGTAACAAGTCCACTTCAGATAAACTTATTCCTATATAACTGTTTGAAATAAGTCCTCATGGACAGTTACACATGCTTTTAGCTATGATGTGAATAGCAGTCAGTTATTAAAAACAACATCAGTGTCCTAAAGAACCAGATATTTAAGGGAACTTTTACTTACTAAATCCTCTGAAAATGAAAACCTCATTACTATCTCATTTATTTATTTAAGGGGTTTTTGTTTGTTTGATTATTTTTAGTTTGAGAAGTCTGGGATTTTGTTGTTGTTGTTGTTTATTTTTGCATTGCCCTTGATGTTAAGAACAGAAGTGACAGACTAAGGTAAAAAGTTGTAAAATTTATTGGTATTGTTTTAGGAACAGCCTTCCTGAGAAGACAGAGAGAGAAAAGTTTCCAGCCTCTTCTTGTTCTCTTTACTCATAACTTAGCAAAAGTAAATTATGGAGTTTTTATACAGTGAAAAAACACTTAAACTCTGTCAGCTGCTGCATATGTAGCCATTTATTTTGATGGTGAATCATAACAAGTAAATCAAGAAGAGTTAAAAGCTTATCCATAATTTAAATGTAAAATTTATTATAAGAATTGTTTGATTACCTAATTCCATCTCTTGGGATCAGAGTTTTGGAGTTTCCTTCTTGGCTGAAGGAAATGCAAAAGACTGTAGCAAAAAGAGAAATGGCTGACCTGTTTGAGAATACAGTTCATTTGTAATTACTGGGACATTATAATCACATTTAAATGGAAAGAATATTTATAAACTGTTCTGATACAATGAGATATTTTGGATTAATTTCAGGTCTACATCCTGGTCCCATGGTGCTGTGTATGATGAAAATACATGTGGGCATGGCTCATGTAATTTAAGTGCAATAAATGCAAAAGTATGACTGTATGGGTCTTCCTCCCCACAATTTTTGTTTTTTCAAACACAAACTTTCCATGAATTCAACCAACTGATTTGAAGAGTCTATTTGCATCAGTCAGCCTAAAAAGAAGAGCTCAGTCACACTCTGAAGAAAAATGGCAATGACACAATAAAATCCAGATTACTTTGCAGACTACAAATAGATCCAAGCTTTTCCTTCAATAATATGTCATGATCTTTGCATGCTCACTCATATTTCATGTAGGGTCATTACTCCTGATCTGCTAATTTCCTCCAAGAGCTCCGTGAAATACTGTGAAGTAGAAGTTCTCATTTGTGCTCATTCCTTTAGTATTTCTGAACAATGGAGCAATTTATACAAACTGATTTCTTCCTGAATTTAGCTAAATAAGTTATGGAATAATAAAATAAGTTTGATAATATTCAAAGGTTTCAAATATATGATTACTGTATTTTCTATTGTTTTCCCAACTCATTTTTATCCCTATATTATCTGTTAGCTTTGATTACTTATAGATAATAATTGACAATCTAATCAAATTGGTGTTTTATTCTTTACATATTAGTTAGAACTGGTTAATATTTGTACTTACCTTAAAAAATTTCAAATGCTATACTAGTAAATCTACTAGTTCTAACCATACCATTCAGATGCTTACTAGCCTTTTGGAAAATGAAACATGAATCTCTAACAAATATACTTTAAGATTATTTTATACACTTAAACAAATAAACCAATGAGAATGGATGGAAAACATTTACTTTAGGAGTGAAAAATGTAGGAACCAAATTTGTTCACAGTGTAGAATAAAGGAAAAACACATAAATTAATTAAGTTTATCTGCTGGCTTGGATATGTATCAAAGTACAGTAATTACTATAATTTGCATTAAAAAAGCTCCAACAATCTTCTTTGATATTAGACACCTAAAAGAAAGAATAATTTCATTATGTATGCTTTGCAATATCATAAGGGGGAAAAACCAACCACTTGAAAGAACTAAGCCATTAAGTTGGATATAGAAACTCCCTCATAGTTTCTGGCTCCTGTTACTGAAATACTCTCATTAGTTAAAACTGACTGGAAAAAGATCATAGCCTCTTCTTTGATTTTTAATTAACCCAAACATCCCTTTCCAAGAAACCTGTAACAACCTGGGAGAAGTGGGGGGTTGCAGATACTTCAATGGGGCTAATAAAACTAGAAAATATCCTTAAAAACAAAACCAAAAATAAACAAACAAACAAACAAAACCCCACCATCACCTATCATTAGAGCACCACAGACACAAAGCACTTCTATTACATCTAACAATACATTGTTATAGTTTAAAGATTTCTGCATCATCTGCAAAAAATGGTAGGCTATCTTTTATAACCTTTTAAATGTATTTTTACTAAAAAACCACAAAAGCAAAACAAAAAGCCCCAACCAAACAAACAAAAAAGCCTCAACCAACCAGCTACAGACACCTGATTCTATTTCACATCTATTCATATTTTTGTAATTATCTGTGTCATATTACATGATCTATGTCCAGTCTAACAAGGAGTCTGGCAAATCTTCAACACAAAATAGTTCTAAAAAATTATTAATCCAGACATATGCATTTGAATTATTGACATTAAATCTTAATCAGTGCACAGTCATTCCCTGGTTATTAAACTAATTTTGGACTGACTTACACCTACTGTTCCATTAGAAGGTAATTCCATCTCCCAGAATAAAAGGCAAAAAGTCACTACCTAGCTGACTTCTTGTGTCTGATGTTCTTGAGATTTCTAAGTGCCTTTAGCTGGGAAGCACATCAGATGTGCTGAATCTAAGATTTTGTACTGAAGTTTCTGGAGCTGCTAAAGTTCTGCTTCACCTCCAGGTCCACCTCCTCACATGTAGGCCCTGTGGCTGCATTTCAGTTCATCAGGAAAATCATGAAAATTCATTAGGAAAATGAAAGGGTCTCAGCCACCCATTCACTAAAGAGCAGCGTGTCCTGTCCAGTGTTTCCTGCTGCACAAACACTGAGTAGTTGGCTGCAGACTTCCAGAGGAGTTTGCACGGCATAAAACGAATCCATTCTCATTGTGCATGCTGTTTTATCTGTTTACAGACACATGTAATGTCCAGAGATTCCCAGACACCTAAGACATTGCTATTCTGAGCATGCACAGACATTCCTTAGTGTTCACAGTTTTGCACCTGTTTCTTCTATAAATCCAGTTAAAATGAATAGAATAGTTATTCATCAACCAGAGTAGCTTGAGGCAATCTGGTGTGTTCTGAACAGCTGTAGAAGATCAGGTTTCCTGTTAAAACAGACCACAAGGGTTTTTAGAGGTAGAAAATGAGGGCTCAATTATTTTCTTTGCCTGAAATGATGCAGGCTTCCTGCTCTTCTCTGGTAACTCTCTTAGCACTCCAAAATAACGTGCTCTACAAGAGGATATTGCTAGGAGCAGGGATTGGCAGCAAAAATTTCTGACTGTTCTTACACAAATAGAGACGAACAGAACCAAAACTATCATGTAAATTACCACAGCTCTCCATCCTAGAGATCAGGATGCTTATCCAGGCTTGTACCTAAGCCAAGTAGTATTTCAGTTTCTATATTAACTAGAAATTGTTCACAAAAACCAAACAGAAATTGAAGAAGAATAGTAGCAGAAGTTCTTTTGGTTTTTTCTCGTGCTATATACCTTCTCTTAATAGCTTCTCTCTTATGCTTTCTTTCCCTCTTAAAAACTATTCTGTGAATAAGTATACAAATAAAATATATTCAGCTATCTCAGTGTTGACCTAGTAGTCGTAATCCTTATGGGTAAAAGATGAAGGTTTATATCAGTTTTCAAAAATGTAGTGGGAAAATTGCATGCTGTGTAATTGCAGTATCCCCTGAACTCTGATATAAGAAGAAAGTCCATACTCCATCTTTCTGGTTGTCATTCGATAGTGGAAGGCAATAACTACTGTCTGGGTAATGGTGGATATTGGATTTATGAATTCTGAGTAGAAACAAATGCTTTAGTTTAGGAAAAAAATAAGTTGTCTCTGCAGGTCCTCTCTGAAAAAAACTGTGCACTCCTATTTTATGCGACAACAGAAGACCCTTGAAAAGTATACTAATTATATTTTCGAAGAATTATTTAAGGTCTTGTTGCACAAAGAGCATTACAAGTGTTAAAGGCTTTAGAGTGTCTGAAGATCACACATTTATTTGGTGCCCTTTTTAATTACTTTGTTTGAAAAGAGGTAAAATTGAGCTGCTAGTTTTTCATAAGGTATGCAGAAGCCTACAAAAACCAGAGTTTGAAATGAGAATATTTGAAATACTTTGTCAGCATGACAATCAGTACAATTATTTGGTGATCACATTAATAATAGGAATCAAATGTTTAGAAAGAGATTCTTTGAATCCTTAACGATTCATGCTAGTTTGTGAAAGCCTAAATGCATAATCTAGTTCTCTATAATTAAAGATAAAAGGTTTAATTTCCTATTCATATAAAAATACATATGAAAGTTAAAGGAAAAACCTTATTGCTTCAATTTTTACGAATTCTACAAAAACTGCTTTCAGTAGTGTGCTCAATCTTTCAACATTTGCCTCTACATACCAAAAGTGAAGATCCACAGCTCTAAAGTTTGTAGAGGTTTCAGAACCCACAGGAAGTATTTGGTGCACAGAGGATTCAGACATCCTAAACTTTTTGGCCCTTGCTGGTTTAGACGAGTTGAAATGTGAGTGTGCTGAAGAAAAGTAAACCTGGAAAGTTCTTTAGACCTTTCAGTGTTGAACAGTGACTCACCCTGTCTGCATTCTTCACTCAGAAAGCAATGTTTACCTCTATTAGCCCACAGTCTGTGGACATCTGCCATTTTTTGAGGGGCTGTTTTAGCTGGCAATACGTAGAAACACAAAATCACAGAATAGTTAAGGTTGGATGGGAGCACTGGTGGGGTTGTCTGATCCAAACTCCCAGCTGAAGCATGGTCTTCCTAGAGCATGTGGCTCTATAAAGTGCATCCTGATAATTGCCACATTATGTTACCTCTCTGGTGTATGAACATACAAAAAATGACAACATAGCTCTCATATTACAGTTAGTGCAAGGGAAGAGAGCAGGAATTTTTGGAAGTGTGGATTAAGATATCTAGCGACAGGTACTTAAAAATGGCATTACATTTGCTTCCACGGCATTCTATATTTATATAAACTAGGTCTTCTTGCTTATGCTTCAATTTAATAAGTGCAGCTAATTTGGCATGTATCTATAGGTTTCACTTTAATTAGAATTTTCATATACACAGCTTAAAATTTTTGTACCAGTATATAAGCGTCTCAGCATCAGCTTTGATTTTTTTCTCATTATTATTCTTAAAAGCCAACTTGCTTTCAAGAT
The DNA here is from genome assembly GCA_025504685.1 of Leucosticte australis. Taxonomy (NCBI): domain Eukaryota; kingdom Metazoa; phylum Chordata; class Aves; order Passeriformes; family Fringillidae; genus Leucosticte; species Leucosticte australis. The sequence goes on from JANIJU010003063.1 coordinate 40,978,524, forward strand.
CCTGTACTATAAGACCCTTTGAAGTTGTGTACCATGTGATATCTTGTTACCCTGCCCAGTGAGTGATGCTGCATTCATCTTTCCACTGCAGCTTCTCTTTAATGCTTAGTAGAAGACCTGAAATAGACAGGGGGTCAGGACAGTACAAGTGAAAAAAAAAAAAAATACACAGCTTTTCACAGCCATGGGTTGTGAATTTAGATTGTGGGGGTTGGACTTGACATTTTTTTATTTCAAATGTGCTGCAATTGATATTTTTTGTTCAGGCAGGATGCCTGTTTTCTGTTTCAAATGGGTTGCAATTGATACTTTTTATTCAGACTTGCCTTTTATTCTAAGCATGAGTATACTGAACCCAAATTCGTGATTTGACCTGAACAAAAGGCTGTCCAGAAAAGGTTAACATACAAGTTAACTTCTACAGTAAAACTGGACTCATAAGGTGAGAAAAACCCCAAACTCCAGTCCCAAAAAAAAACCAAAAAAAAACCCCCAAAAAATTGCTTGTAAGATCACCAGCAGTCTGTTAATACCTTCTAGATTAATATTGTTCTCTTTGTAGTTTTTTAGGCTTATCAGTGCCTTATAATCTAAATTTCAGCTGCAGAGGAACTGTTGACACAGATCTCACATGCAAATACATAATAAATTTTCTTTTATTAGACTATTGTAGATATTTTATTTAAAAAAAATCTTGGACTAAATTATTTTCTATAATTTAGGCTTATTTTTCTTAAGATTATAATATTCATCCAGATGCCATTCACTTTTCATCATACTCAGTTCTTTTCCTTTCTTTTTAAATAACTTTGTAAGAACATCTGCTCTTAACAGCAAAAGATATAACACATGATATTTCTCAGTGTGCTGATTTAGTTTGAGATTGGAGAGAAAAATCACTAATTTTGACATACAATTAAAGAGTGATAAGCATTTGGGGCTAGCAAACATCGATGTGATAGTGAAGAGATCTAAAAAACTGACTCTGTAATCTATAGCACCTGAAAGCTTGTAACAACTTTTGTAATTACTGTCACTGATAGATTTTTTTTTCCTTGCAATTTTCATCTATCAATTAGAGCCTCTGTTTCTTCCTGGAAAAAGTTCCAGTGACACTTGCATGGGAGAGTTTATTTCTAGTGTTCACAGTTTAGATGGATAAGGAAAATGATTCATAGGCTTAAACTCACCTTTCTGGACCACTGCCACACTTTATGTAGAGAATTTCACTATTTACCAGAACAGCCACTTGAATATGTGCAATTCCTATAACAATGAATTACTTCATGAATTAGTCAAAATGCCATTTTTCATATGTACCATGTGAAATGAATGATCTCAAGACAATTATAAAAGAATTTTTTTAGCTTAGCTCAAGATAAACTATTTATCGTGCTCACTGAACTGCAAGCTAGCATAGCTGTGAAAACTGCCCCAGTCATTCCAGTGGTTTTGGATCACAGATGCTACCCTGCCAATATCTCTTATGCCAAATTGTCAAAGCACAGTCCAAAATTGGTGTCTTCAATATATGAAGGTGAAGGACTGTTCTGTGTTACACTCTGTCATGGACAATATAAATATTATCTCTAACCCTCGGCATGAGCTATAGGCTGGTACACATAAATCTTATGGGAAAAATGTTATCTGTAAAGACAAAGGTTTTTTTAAAGTCTAAAAGATTTTGATTTATGTTGATCCACTGAAAAAAAATCACACTATCTGATAAATTTTGTGACCAATACAATTGTATGTTCTTACAACAAGAAGAATACTACAAACAAACTTTTCTGAAATATCTGTACTTTAACCCATGTTACTAAAATATTACTATTCTGTTCAAGTAATTAATTTGGCAGTCAGATGTACTATTTTTTTTCCAGAAATGGGATATATCAATATCCTTAAGGACTTACAAATTAATTTTGATAACAGAAGAACAAAAGTCTAATTACAAGCAGTAAAAATGGTATTATACAGGAGTTCACAGCTTATGTTCTTTCAATTGACTTCAAGTTTTTTCTATAGCCTGATTTCTATAGGGACTTCTGTCTCTGATTTTAAATTAGAAAGTAATTAAAACACTTATCTAATATTTGTACATTATTTGGAGTTTAGAGAATACAAAATATGAAAGATAAAACTGAAATTATAGAACTTTCAAAGGGCTGCATGCTGCAGCACTGAGGGTAGCCAACAACTGAGTCAGACACATCTTCAGGAACTCTGTTATTAAAGTAGTTGACACTTTCTCACAGAGCTCTGTGCAACTGCATTTGTTGTTGGGAGCCTTGAAACTTCTCATTTCAGACACTTTGTGTTTAATTAATGCTGCATGTTCTAGCACCAATTTTATTAACAGGCTATTGCTGGATGAATATCTCCCCATCACTAATTTAAATTCATGAAAGCTAGCTCAACCTTCCAAGAGCACATTTTTCTCCCGCAGTTTTTACAGTTTTACAAGAGAGCAATCTCTTTCAGCAATGGTTTAGACCACTACCATGAAGGTATTGTCAGTAAATGAATGAAGTCCCCCAGCAGAGGCACAGTTTAAAGTGTCAAAAATAAAGATAAAATTAAAAAAATAAATCTGTCCCTACATGACTGGTAACTCCGCCCACTTTTTTTCCCACAGTATAAATTATCTGTATGAGAGACAATCTTACCATACACATAATTACAGCTTTCCTGCACTTGGAAATTACAGGCTTTTTCCTACACTCAATCACAGGATCAGTTGATTTGGAAGAGACCCACAGGATCGTTGAGTCCAACTTTGGGGCGTGCATAGAACACTCCAAGAATAACTCAGTATGCCTGAGAATATTGCTCAAACACTTCAGCTCTGTCAGGGTTGGTGCTGTGACCATCCCTGGGGAGCCTGTTCCAGTGCACAACAATTTTCACCCCTGGGTGAAAATCTTTTCCTGATATCCAGCTTAAACCTCCCTGACACAACTTCAGGCCATTGCTTCAGATCCTGTCACTGGTCACCACAGAGAAGAGACCACTGCCAGCCCCTCCTCTTCCCTTACACTCTCAGTGTAAACATGTCTTATAAAACTTGGAGCTAACACAACACAAATGTTTGGCCCTTTCTTATCACTCTAATTCTAGGTAACTTACTAACAAATAAATCAAAAATGAGAGCTTCCTATTTGACAAAGATATCAAAATTCACTATGAAAGCTCCTTCAAAAATAGAGGAAGTTTCAGGAAAGACATTTCATATTATCTAGCCTCTACAATTCTGGGAAGGGGACAAAGAGATAGACTGGAGACATTGTTTTGAACAATGAGGATACTTTTATTCACTAGAATCTTGTTTCTCTTCTAAATGCCTTTCAGCATCTCTAATTGGAATTCACTGAAACGAAAGTTATCTAATGTCTCTGGAACAAGTCTGTGATGAGACACCAGAAGAAATTAAGGGTTTATATAATTACCATTATCATTGGTATTTAAAAAAAAAAAACATGGTCTTTTAAATCTTTTATTGCAAAACTATTGCATAAAAGTTTGTTTTCTAATTTTATTACTAATGAGAACCAAACCATTCAAAAAACAATTCAGTCTTCAGCCTATGCTACTCTTAATGTAAACAAGATCCATATAAACAAGATGCTCATCATCATTAAACCATTAGCAGAATGCACAGGGAAGTGTAAGAAAAACCTTTGTATTCATGTAAAATTGACACACTGGATTGAGAATTATACACCTGCTATAGTTTTCTTCTGCAGTTTGGTCCTTCTGAGAGAGGGGAAACTTTTTTACTCCATCTTTTTTGATATTTTGGGGGCGATATTAAATGTGAAGGGAAGGTTCTGAAGAGTGATTTTCTCCTCCCTCAATTTTGAACTGCAAACTGTCATTGTTCACATCAATAAAGGGATAATAGCAACTTGGGTACACCCGGAAGGCAGAATTTTTAAAGTACTTCTAAAGAATTCTTTCTGTATAAAGTGGAATTTATGTTCTTATATTGATGTTGCAATAGGGTAGTAAGTATATTAGAGAAATACTATTAAAGCTTTTTCACTGGAAAGGAAGACAAAGAAAGCTGGATCCTCTTTAATTGCAGTGATGCTTTACACTGTCTTTTCTGCCCTATGGAAATACTATCTTTAGAATGAATTAGTTCTATTTTCCACTCTGCTGGTTACTGAACTTTTTGCTTAATAGATAGAATAGGGTGGAGAGATGTTGTTCCCACCATTATTGTACATGCTTGTTTAGACACAGACTCTTGAAAAAAGAAAACAAATGAAGGGAATTTGGTTTTTGTCCTCTAGTACACCATTAGAGTAGCAGTAAGGGATTATTCTTTTGAATATCCCATGAATTCACACCAAGGAATAATAAGTTTACCTAAATAGGTAAAGAGTTTATAGAAGCACACGGAAGACTGAATTTTAATCTTTTATATCCCAGCTACCTAAACCATAGTAGCTTCTTTTAGGTTTTTTTTTTTTTCTTTCTCTCTCACTCCTCTTTTCTTTTTCCATTTTTCTTAACAGTAGTAATCTGCACCTATAACTGCAGCTGTGAAAAAGGTGATTTTTTTCCTCTACCACTGCATGGTAAGACTTTATATAGAGTATTTATTCTCAAAAGTTATCAGAGATAAATTTGCATCTGCATTTGGAGCTCTGAAATTAGCAGTTGGGGAAAGGATAATGCAGTTACCCCATAGGGCTCTTGGTCTGCCACATAATGCAAATAATCTTAGGAATGGAAAGTCCTATTTACAGGAATTTCCCTACTCCTGATCAATACATATAGCAGTACAAAATATCTCACTTTTCAATGAACTTGAAGTATGTTTTTCTTCAAATCCAACTGAATACTGATTTACATGAAGCGCTGCTAATGCCTATCTTATAAGTGGTTCACATCTGTTTTAAAGTATTTCAGGGAAAAAAGACATTTCAAAAGTGAATATGTGGGATAAAATATGAAATTCTAGATTTCCAATTAACTTCATCTACATGATTTAGATTTATCTTTATAAAAATAAAATAATTCTGTGTAGTACAGACAAAATTGCAAAATCAAATATGCTAAAGCATCATGAGAAAAAGTACCAATAATGAAACATTTTCCTGAAATTAAGATCTTTGGGAAGGAAGGCTTAGCTACTGAAACTCCAGTAAACACTACAGAACCTGACAAGGTGCATGTCCTTGACCCTACCCAAACTGCAATTGCTCCAAGGAGCAAAAATAAGACCCATGGTTACAACATCTACTACAGGGAGCCCAAGACCCACAAAACAATTTATAGGTTTGATGGTATGTAGACAAAGGGATGTGCCAATTCACCACCTGCTGTTAGGTTATTGCTGCTATTTACCAAATATATGTATTCAGGTTTAACATTTAATAGGATTTGGTGGAAAAATTGTTTATTAAATATGTCATGAATGGAAAACACTTCCCAGCTCTCACTCCTGGTTACTCTTTAAAAGAAACTTACATTTTGTAAAATATTTCTCATTAATATTGACTACCAAGAAAATGAAAACAACTGTATATTTGTCATGAGTTTTGAGCAAATGCTTTTATTCTGATTTCATTAAGGTAAAATGTTGAATACCAAAATACTGCACCTAAACTGACAAGAAAGAAGAAAAAATGGTTAGGAAGAGGTATAACTATTTGTGATAAAAAGTGATGTGTGCCATGGGATCTGCAGCACTTTGACTGCCCTGCTCAGTAAATTTGTGACAGAGATAAAAAAGAATCTCCCTACTCCATACAGAGTGATTAATTTACCCAATTATGATCCTTTTTTATTTTATCTTTCCCTGCCTTATTATAACTTGCTCCCATTATCTCTACAGATTTAAGGCACCTGACTGGCATGAGGGGTACAAAAATAGTTCTCATTATTGCCCCATAATAATTGTAGCCTGGACAGAGTCAAAAGAGATGAACTAATTTTCCATATCATCTAAACATCAGGAGACCATGTTGGGCTTTAGGTATTTTCATTAATTTGGCTTGAGGAAGAAGCCAAATTAATGAAAAATGTGTAGAATCTCAGTACAGAACAGGGAGCCTTGGATGCTAAACCAGAAAAGCCATAAGAAAATAGCTGTGCAGAAGCCAATTTTCAAACAATGGATAAGACATCACAGTAAGGATTTTCAGTGGACCCAAACATGATACTGAGAGTATTCTTTGTCAATTGGTGCTCATTACCAGAAAATGAAAGCTTTCATTCCTAGTGAGGCAACTGGCACCCCAGAGTCTATTAATGTTTAAGAAAGGATCTTCAAAAGCATCCAAAGGAAATTAGGAATCACAAATGTCTATTTTCTTTTAGAAAAATAGCCTTTTTTGAAGTAACGTCCAATTGGAATACCTGTGGTTGAACTTCTGTTTCTTTTATAGTGTTACAGTTCATATCTTTGATCCTCTCTGAAGACCTTAAAAAGACACACAAAAAAGGGGAAATCAGAAATTTATTTTCTGATTATTTTTACCTCCCATTATAAAACTATTATGTATCCTTCACAGCATTGGGAGGTTTTTATGGCACTTGTAATGAGATATCCCATTGCCAAAAGCAATAGATCAGAGGTTTGCAGTGAGAGATCTAATCATATCTTTTCTTCTCATCTTCTTGTTATACTGTATTATAAATTCCAACAGTTTCAGACTCTTCTGCTCTCCTCCAGTCAGCTCCAGGCAATATATTTGAATCTGATTTCTTTGTTGTTCCCCTGAGAATATTTTGTGCCACAACTGACAGAAAATGTGATTTAGCCTGCATTCTTTGCAATGTTTTACATTCCCTAGATAAAGTTCTATATGAATATTTTCTGTGGCAGAAAATTTTCGAGCTAAAAACTTGTATTTGATATCAGAGTTCAGAGTTGAGGCCATAATTAGGTCAATATTTTATCAGTCTCTAACAGAAATACATATTCATCTGAAATTATAGTTATGTAAAAGAATCCAAAATTTCTTGTCTGCTAACAATTGAGTACCACTTAAGATGAAGAAGAGAAGTTTTAGACCAGATGCTCAGATTCTATGAATGTGTGCTCTCTATCACAATTTTTTTTTTCTGACAGAGATAGTCAGTCTAAACTCTGTGTTTGGAAAGTCGCAGTATTCAAATTGAGATTTAGATTTTTTTAATTATTATTTCAAACAATATATTATTATACCTTCACTAGAAAATGAAGAATCCATGGAATTATAATGAAAGACTAGCATAAGAATTCATCCTCACTATTTCTAGCACTCAAACACAAGAAAACAATGTCCCTAACCCCTAATTATACAGTATTTACTGCCAGTCAGGAAAACCTAAGATAACAAAATACCGAGTGAGGTCCAAACTCCCCTTAAAAAAGTATGACCAGAACACTGAAAGGACCAAGAAAGTTCCATCTTGATTCTTCCATTCCTGAAAATTGTCTTTAATGAGAAGCTGTCATTAACTAATTAACATTTTCAAGTCAATGACAAAGGTGTATGAGAAGAAATCATGAATTTTATTTTGTGGTACGCAGCATAAGCTATACGACATTTGCATAGCACAAGCCTAGCATAGCAATAGGAAAAGATGAATTTTGTATTTAAAAAATCCCTTTTTTCTTCAAAGGAAAATTTCACTACCTTTTCAAATGTTTATACTGGGAACAATTGTATCATATTTGTAGTAACTCAACCCTTTTGATTCTTCTGGTATTGAAAGAGGCAGGAAGAGTTTCTGTTCAGAGTCTAGAAATCAAAATTGAGAACACAGATATGAGGAAAATCTTTTTTCCATATGTGCTAGATTACAGTATTCATTAAGAGTCTGAAGTAATAATTTCCTTTGACTATTTTTCATAAATGCTTCTTTAAGATCTTATGATTATGAATTTAAAGATACTCTGCTGAAGCAAAAAATTGCAATCAGGACTACCCACTTAAGTAGTATTAAGGGCATTACACAGATGTCTTTGCTCAAGTACTGTTCATTTAAACTTTTAGCTCTCCAGAGTGAAAACTTCCACTTTGTTTCTTTACAAGACAGTTCTTTTTGAACAATTTCTCTCAGGTGAACACGATGAAGCCAGCAAGACAATACAAGAAACAGTATATTGAAAATATTGCAATTACTATGAACGTTTCACAATTCTTAAATATTCTTCTAGGATGTAATAAAATTAAATGCACATAATTTTATATTATGGTTGCAGTGTTTCTGTTGATAGCTACTAAAGTCCTTAGGCAGCATCTTTTTCAGATTGCAGTATTGGTCCCCTCATGACATACTGACATAAGGGACAAGGAAAGTGATGAAACAAGAGGATTCTGAAAGGTGTAAGAGCATAAAAGCCATACTTACTTTTGGACCTGCAAATCTATATATTTGGTAAAATCTCTGTTAAATCATCTGATATGAAGGGGCTCAGTAATATTAAAGTGAAATGCAGGAAAAGCAAAAACAAGATGATACTGTGAAGTATATTTAGCTCTGTAGAGTCAATATTTTATATATTCCAGGATCTTTTCCATATTCTTTAATAAGATGCCCATTATAGTATTTTTTCCTGCTAATAAACATAGTCATTCATACTCTGGCATTATATTAAAACTTTAAAAAACCAAAAAAAAATCACAAAAATAAGGACATTTTTAAAACATTTTTACACAATGTCATCTACCTTTAGAATTTTACCACAAACAAATACAGAAATTTTAATTCTATAAATTTTTTTTTAACTTTTTAAAGGATAAACTTTTAAATTGAATGTGTTAAATCTAACTGAATATTATATGAAAACATCTAATCAAGAAGTAATATTTTGAAATTATTTTGTCCAATTCATATTAAAAGTCCTTGTAATTTTGTTATTGGGTAAAATTAATGTAATTTCAATGTGAGCCCCTAAAAAATTCAGCCTTAATTAACACATGCTTTATAGTGTTATGTTCTGAAATTTATGGTATGAAAGGATGTACTAAAAAATCTACAAAATTACAATAAAAAAAGAAAAACATTAGAAAGTATACTCTGGATTAGATCAGTTTCCCTATCTGACTCATTTTTATGGAAGTGACCAGAATGACACTTGAAAATTTGCCACTCAAAGCAAAAGTAAGCCTTCAATTTATAAGAACACAATCACAGTGTGAATTGAACAAAAGAAGTTACACAAGTGGCACAAAATTCTGCTCCATGAGACCTGGAATACCAAACTAAACCAGCCAGAAGAAATAATAAAATGAGATACATGAATTAAGTACTTTTTCTTCCTTGGGTTTAGGAATATCAGGTTGGGCTTAGCATAGATATGCATGCATGTATAACTGCTGCCTAACTCCTGTGCAACTCAGAGATACATCTCTAGAAATCAGCCTTTCAGATACTTTAGTACATTTTTGGCCATTTAATAATTTTGCTATGTAATTTTCAGGTTTTAAAGTGTTCTCTTAGGTATGACCCTCAATGATGTTCTTTTTGATGCTTACATAAAAGTTTACCACTTTTTGTTCAATCAGATTTGCCTATGAATTACACTAACTCTTCAAGACAATTTAGTAAAGCAACATTTCAAACTCTCAAAGTATAATGGTGTTCCAGTTTTCCCACCACTAACTGCTGCTTTTTCTAGCTCATATATCAGCTGATCCTGCCGATACTTAATAAAGTTTGAAACAATAGACCTGCTAAATGAATGCAGACAGACATAGTTTTCTATCTACATGCAGAGAACTCTCCCATACCGCCAAGATTTCAAAGAGCAGACTCACCACAAAAGCAGTTTTGCTGAAGATGATGATTTGGAAGTTCATGGGAGGCTGGGAGGAGACACAGCTGGGGCAGATGACCCTAACTGACCAAAGAGGTATTCCCAACCATCTGACATCATGCCTGGTATATAAAGTGGGAGGAAGAAGGAGGAATGGAGAGATGTTTGGAGCGATGGCCTTTGTATTCCCAAGTCACCATTACGTGAGACAGGGCCCTGTTCTCCTGGAGATGGCTGAACACCTCCTGCCCTTGGGAAGCAGTGAACTAATTCCCTGTTTTGCCTTGCTTGTGTGCATGGCTTTTGCTTTCCTTACTAAACTGCCTTTATCTCGATCTACAGGTTTTCTAGCCTTTTTCCTTCTGCTTCACTGCCCAGTCCTGATGGTGAGAGAAGGGGAAAGGAAGCAGCTATTTGGTGCTTGGGTACTGGCTGGGTTTAAACCACAACACTTCCATAGCTTTCCTTTATGTAAAGTGATGCTTGTCATTCTGATGTATTTCTAAGTGTCTCATATTGCATGTTTCAAAATAGGCTTCTAATAGAAAAAGTATTAATAATTTCTTCCATTATACACCTTTATCCTAGAAAAATATGCTCTCCCTCAAGAAAAACTATAACAAACTATGGAAAATGAATATAAAAATACATTAATGTATGCCACATGCTATTCAAGATCATTTGGTAGATATCAGTATGCGTTGCTTATATTTCAGACATGCACTCACAGTAAACACTTCCTTCAGTAACAAAGTTTTGTCCTTGCAAAAGCCACAATTATTATTGGTGCTAGTACTTAGCTCATCATAAAAGAGGCAGGTTTCTAAGCAATACCAGGCTAATCACTATCTATTCCACCATTACATTTTCAATGGAGCCCTGACCTACTGTACCAAAGGTTTTTCCCTGATGTTACATCATTTTGAAAAAACTTGACCACTATTTCTTCACTACAGGTGAAATGAACACTTATTCCTAAACTTCATTCCTTTTGCCATGGGTGAATGGTGGGAATGAAGTCTATGTGTTACATAATTTCAAAATATAAGGGAAAATTAGTAGCTATTGTCCTTCTAAGGAAATATTACTCTTGCAAAAAGGAAAACAATTACACAAACAAGTGAGGATTTAGGCTCTTTTGCTTTACTAAATTTTTAACGCTGTACAGTGACTGTGAATCCTCCTTTATTTCTTTCCTACAATATTAAGCACCTTGGTCTGCATATTCATTTTGAAGAAAGGCTAAGGCCTTTAATCCTCATCTATGTCTACCATAATAAACCAGTAAAGTATAATTCTCCCTTTTTAGCATTATCAAGAGTTGAATTTAGATGTAAAGCTGAGTTCCCAAAGAAAACTTTCATAATCAGTCAACAGAGGCAGAAGCTATTAGGACAGATAATGATAAAGATATATCTTGTGATAAATAGTTACTTTGCTCTTTCTCTACTTGCAAATATGTGGTTGCAGAGGTGCAGTCACTTGGTTCAAAGTATCTGGTATGAGGAAGATAACATTTGTACTGAAAGTGCTGCATAATGCTGTGACACACCGCTAAATGCAAGATTGATGGCCCATGTGCTTTGCCAAAGAGAATATCAGAGAAAAATACCACTGAACAGAAGAATAAAGTTCATTATTTTAGAATCAAAACTGAGTAAAAAAACTTCAATTTTTTTTCAGAAACACATACTGAATTTTAAGTAGTTTTCACTATTTGATCTCCTCAAAACATTCTTATTCAGGTTGAAAAAGAGACAATGTATAAGATAACAGAGGCGCATTGCACATTAGAACTCCCATAATGCTATCAGAAGTTTGGCAATTTTTTTTTGCTTCTTGTCACCACTCCATCTTAAAATCACCTTATAAAGAACAGCTTAAAACCCTGACTATTTAACATCATAAAAAAAGAGCAGTTCCTTAACCCTATCTTAGCACAAAACCAAACAAAACACATCACCATTACTAGGAAAAAAAAAAAAGCCCAACAACAAAAATGAAACCATTTAAAAACCTAAACAATTTTTTAAAAATTGGCTTCCTTCCTCATTTCATGTTGTAAATAACTTTTGAATGTCAATGATTTTTGTAGATGTGTTAAATTTTCTAGAAATTTGACCTGAAGAGCCACCATCTTACTTTAAAGGAGGGCAAGCAAAATGACACAACTTTATATGTATTTTCTGTCCAAGAAACAGTAGTATCTTCTATGTAACCAGCAATTATTATATTTCAAAATCTCTAAGGCTGAATTGAAGGCTGAAGTACAATCTACAATGCAATTTACCTTTCCTCTTCCTACCTGCCTGAAGCAGGAATAGCAAACAGAAAAAAAAAAAACCACAAAATCACAGTTTGGTAGGAAAGGTCATCATTCTTTCAATACTCCCAGTACTTGTATGCTTATAAGCTTTTATGTCTGTGCTTAGTTACTCATGGTACCTGACACTTTCAGAGTATTTTCACTTTAAAAACCTGATTTCAAGTCCCTTCAAACACCTTTTGTGTGCTCGATTATCAATATCTGAACAACTTTTATATTCCAGATTCCATGGAGTGAATAATATCTTGTTTCATCTAGAACTATTTGAAAAACAAGCATCAAAATTAGGCATGTCAGAGAATATTTTTGCTTCACTAAATTTTGCACCAGCTTTCATCAACACTGAGTCAAGAACATTTTATAGCTGAAGAATGCATCTGGCTTCACAGATAAATTATTTCAGCCAAATTCACTCACCCTAATTTCTGTACCAAGATGGCAAAACAGTGCTAAATAAGATGTGAAACACAATATTGAATTCATATGCAGAGAGTGTTTTCAGAACTGCACAGTTCTAGAAATGAACAATCCACTCTTTTGGATGACTTGAATTAATGAGTCTGGTAGTCTACTTTCAGTTTCAGAGAAAGGTTCAAGTTTCAGGGGTTATTATACCCTGCATTGTCCCCAAAAATAGGGAACAGTTCTGGAAAATTATGCATAAAGTTGGAACTATGTAAATGTTATGTAATGAGGCCAAAATAATCAAATATGACAGTTGTCACATGGTGTTGCAATAGGCAACAGAAAGCACCAGAAGAGTAAAAAATCTCAATGCCAGAGAATCAATGGAGTGGTTCAGTGGCATTCAGAGGAACAAAATCTAAATATCTACACATGACTAAATAAATTAACTTCTTTATTTCTTGTTTAGACCACTTTTACTTTCACTATACTTTATAAAGAATTTAAATGTTTTTCCCTATTTTTTTCTGAATTTAAAACCATCACTGGGGTTATTTATATATTACAAAATCTCTGGGAAGTCATTAACAGACTCAAGAATGGGCAGTTAGACAGAAGTGTCAACCCGTGGCATTGTGCATATTCATAATTTCACACAAAGAAATACAGAAATAAATCCAGCTTTCTACTGGCTTCACCTTATGCTCTTAAGCACAGGAAATGCTCTCCATTTTTGCTAGTTTGGTAGCAGACCTAAAAGTAGATGCAATCCTGTGCAATTTGCTGCAATGGACGCATACATGGCTCATATTATTTTTTTTTTCAGATTTAACCTCTACCATGGTCCATACTCCTGTACTTCCAGAGAAAGTTACTGAAAGGTTTTCTGCAGGGCTGTAATTTTACTCATTATGAAAATGTAAACAGATTCAGCATGTTACCAACCTAAACACTGCTTCAATGTCAAAGCAGCTGTTGCTGCTCTGACATCTACTATGAGCACTCTGACCATAAACTTTTTTCCTTAATGTGTTGGGTTCCAAATGACTAGGAATCAGCAAATTAGATACTCACATTTGCCTCATGTAAAGCAAAAATCCTTACCAGGAGCAGCATCCTTAGCCTGGCATACTGATTACTCTTTGATTTGAAGAAAAAGATATGGCCACAGAGTAATGCCAAGGAGAAACTATCTGAGTCCAAATGCTGCTTCCAAGGACTTGGGTTCAAACACTTTTCAGTCAATTTTCTTGTACAGTCCTATTTTTCAGGAAAACCAGATATATGAGAGGAATAAACAGGAAATAATTTCAAAGTATTTTTTACAAATAGAAATTCTGCTTTAATTGCCAATGAAAATGGCATCAGCAAGATATACTTACCAATGAGTTACTGGAGCAAGATTAGAAAAAATCCAAAGATTTAAGAAAATTATCTTTGAAGAGGAAGAGTCAGTGTGCCCACAAACTGATTAAACATTATCATATAGCAGTATCAGAAAAAATTTCTTGTCTCTTTGGATTTGAGAATGTTTCTCAAAGATGTCTCAGAAAACTCCACAGCCACCAGTCTTGTACATCTTCCCCACAGGAACACAGCCAAAGAATGTTGACTCAGTTTTTTAGTGACTGCTTGGAGTCACTAAAAAGGTGATGACAGCCTCTTAAAAAATGAATCCATGGACAAAAATAGCTAACAATAACTTTTATTTATTTATTCGATATGTACTGTAAATAGATTTCACAGATGAAAACCCAGCTTGTTAAAACCATGTATTCAGTAGCATTTGTGGACAATCTCTGTAAAATATAGCAGTCTTTTATTTTAAATTAAATTATCAAAGCTGAAATGAACTCAACAAATTAATGTAGTTTTAATCCATTGTGACTTTTTGTTCAGAACATTATGTCTGAGCAGCTCTGGTCATGTTCTGCTGCAGACAGCCAGAACTACAGTGTACACTGAGAAGACAAATTTTCATTCTGCCCTCATCTAGAATGTACTTGACAGCAATTTAGGAAAAGCAGCAGAGCTTTGAACATTATAATGAGAAAGGAAGATCATTTTTGTAGTATTTGTAATGTTGAGCACTACCACTGGGCTCTCACCATTGACATAATTTCTGCACTTTGCAATGAATTGTCACCACCACTGTGCTTTGACCCATATTTAAGGTAAAGTTACTGAGAAAATTTTGCACCTTCAGATTTTAATTTCTGAGGTTTATATTTGGATGAAATTCCTTCTTAACAGCCCAAAGCTGTAAGCTAATAGACTATAACAAATCAAAATATCACACATACTGAAAATATAGCAAATGGAAAGAGGGCATAAAGCACAGCTAGTTCTAACTTCACAAGTACTGAAAGTTAATCAGCCATCCCTGGATGTACAGAACATGTTATTCTATTCCCTTTTTCACAAATTCTCTCTCAGGACCAAGTAGCCCCAAATTCCTAATAAAATGCTAAATAATTATATCTAGACTCATTTGACAAAATTCACTGGTAGTGATATATATATTTTGCCTCTTCATTTCTACTGTAAATTTGTTTTATTTGAAAGTATGATTGTATCAAAAGTTATAAACCCCAACATATTAAAAAACCTACTAAAACAGATCACAAAATGATCTGCAGCTTTTTCAGGATAAGTTAAACTTCTAGTCTAACTTTTTATGCAAAAAAATTAAATTAAGGCTGTCATTGCTATTACAGCAGCATAAATATGATGGTTTTATGCTTAAATTTTCATGCACAGTATGTATTCATATTTCTCATAAATTCTGATTCTTGTAGAACTTTTTTTGTTATGCTTAATAAACAGTTTTCCTGTTTTGCCTAAATTTTTCAATTAAGACTAGTCTCCTAATTCTATTCTAATAGTAATCTAGTTTGGATAAATTTTCTTTACATTATAACAATAATAAATTATCTAATAAAACTCATATATTCTTGCCAATTTTTATAAAGACTCAGTAGAATAAAAGACAAACATAAAAACCAGACAGAAAAGAGAAATATTCCATAATATATTCTGTAATAATTATTCATCAGATAAAATTGACAACCACAGTGTTCTTTTCCAGCTACTCTGATCCACTTCATGTACATAAAACTGCACTTCATGCACTACAATGGTGCATGAAGATGGAAGCTTTTTTGTTTAAGATGCATTTATACTCCAAAGTACACCACTTGGTGTATTTGCAGCAATATTGCAGCATTTAGGTATGCCAGTTATTTGGAAGCAATCAAACTTAGATGAGATAAGTGCAATTTTTTTCTGTATTTACTGATATTATCCCAATCAAAATCAAAATGTACACTGCTCCAAAATAGTCCATCAGCTGAACATTTGAATGCACAGGATTAATGGCTAAATTTCACAGAAATAGTGCTGTTGTCTTGACACTTAAGTTTTTTGACAGATAAATTTGTCTTTTTAAATATAAAGTTGCCTGTCTCAGCTCTACCCTTTGACAGAATAACAGAGTGAAATAATAACACTGCAAGTACTACCTGGATGTGAAAGTCTTAGCAAATATCCTTGGCAGTTGTATGCCAACAAGCATTCTGGAGACAGGCTAATGAACATCAGAAGTAGTCAAAGGACTTGTCTGTAACTATACAAAAAGTCACCATGCTTGTTTACATTACCTAAAGATATATGTTAATCATATATACTGGCAGAATTTTTAGTAAATCACAGTTAACCTTTTTCTTTGATCATTCTGTGATAGATGCCCAATTAATTGTGTTGTTTTATTTTCTTTACATAACTTTGAATTTGATCCCAGAAGAAGGGCCTGTGACCAATCATTCACATGAGCATGTGAAAACCCACCTCCCTTCTTTCTTCTTAAAAGATTTTTGAGACTATTTGACAATATTATTTTAGATCTTTGAGGAGTTTCAGCAACTAGAAAATTAATACACAGACAAGGAAATGTAGAATTCTTCATAAATATGCTCTATAAAATGACAAGATCTGAAATTGACTCATCTTTCTGCTAAATAATATAAAGTGTATGGAAATTAAACAATTTCTGGCTAGATTTTTTTAATGATGTCTGAGAAAACAGACCAACTAAAAATTTTGTCCAAGTGAAATCAAAGAGAATTTGCTGTTAACATCAAGGAAGCCAGAATATAACCCTTTATCCTTATGTTCTGGTTTTCTATCAGTATGAGGAGACTAAAACCACTCTATTTACCATTCCATTTGGCTGTCTGAATTGCTTGCTCTTCAGCATAAAAATAGTATCTCACTATACACATCAGAAGATACTGATCTTGAACAAAGCTTCTAGTATTACCCTTATGGATACAGTTCAAAGTATAAAAACACATAGATAAGTGGAGTATATTTTAGTTAACTTCAAAAAGACTGTTCTTTGAATTTATTTACTAGTACACATTCATAGTAACAACAGTATATATTTTTGCCTGAAGAAAAAAAATCAAATATAATGTGTTGTATACTTCTTATGCCTCTGCCCTGATCCAAAGCCCCTTTGATATTAATAAATATATGGTAGGCCTTCATATTTAAAGTGATTTCTGAAACAAAAAGGAGACCCTATTTGTGTCATGAACATTCAAGAATATTGATGGATCTAAATTTATAAAATAGTAGATTTGACTTTGGGAAATAATTTAATTTATTGCAAATCTAAGAGAGTGAAATAATAAGAAGAGGTAATAAGAGAAATAAGGAAAAAAAAACCCAAAAAACACCTTCCTCCCACCCCTCCCTTCTTCCCAAGATCAACTTAATTCCCAGCATTTCTACCTTGTCCTAGAGTAGGACAGGAAATGGGGGTTACAGCCAAATCATATTACTTTGTCTCTGTTGCTCCTCCTCTTCACGCTCTTTCCCTGTTCCATCATGAGGTCCCCTCCTACAGGAATCAGTCCTTTATTCTAAACTGGATCCTTCCCATGGGTTGCAGCCCTTCACAAACTGCTCCACTGGGTCCTCTCCATGGAGTTCATGGAAGTAAGCTGCTTCAGCCTGAGACCTGCAGAGGGTCGCAAGTCCTGCCAGCAAGCCTGCCCCAGCATGAGATCCTCCCTCTTCACAGCCTTCCAGGAGCCTTCTCCTGCATGGACTGTCCATGCAGTCATAGCTTCCTTCAGGGCAGATTGACCTGCTCCAGTCTGGAGCCATCCACAGGCTGCAGATGGATCCCAGTTCCCCTGGGGATCTCCATGGGCTGCAGGGGCACAGCTGCCTCACCATGGGCTGCAGGGCAGTCTCTGCTCCAGTGCCTGAAGCACATCCCATCCTTCTGCCACCCCCACCTTGCTGTCAGCAGAGCTTTTTCTCTTTCATATTCACAGTTCTCTCTCTAGCTGTGACATTCACACACCCTCTGAACAGAGAGAAGCTGTGAGAGAAGCAGAGAAAAGAATAATCAAAACAATTCTTATTTGCTGCCCCTGTGTTCGTGCCCATGTGGAATGTGTTCTGGAGATTGTTTACCCAAGGTGATTGCTTGATTGGATTCTGGTGATGGATTCATTGACCAATTGGATCCACGTGTGTGTGTTGGGAACATGGGCAGAGAGTCAAGTTATTCTTGTTAGTGTAATATTCTGTAATATAGTTATAATATAGTATAATGAAGTAATTAACTAGCCTCCTGATATCATGGGGTTTTGCACATCATTCTTCCCAGATGTCGGGCATCATAGCACCGATACTCCAGCTGCTGCTGCCCAACAGTTTTTTCTCCTTAAATCTGTAATCCAGGAGGCACCACTGCCCTTATTAATGGGCTCAGCCTTAGCCCACAGAGAGTCTGTCTTGCAGTCTGCTGCAAATTGATCTATCAGACATGGGGGGAGTTTCTGGCATTTTTTCATCTCTCCAAGCCACACTTGGAGTCCCCCTGACTACATAAAACCTTGTCACAATAGATATTAGTCTTAAAAAATTGCATTATTAGCATTTTAGAAAGCCAAGATTACACAATTGGAGAAGAAACTGATGATTTCTGTATTGTAAATGACATTTTATTTTTGCTGTTGTTTTAGAGTACTGCCTTTCTCCTTCTAAATTATAATATAGATTATGATAGTAATATTTTATGTCTAATGTCAATGGAGCTGCAGACAATTTTAAAGTAGTATTAAGAGCAGAAATTTTTTGACCAGCAATGACTCATGCATATTTTGCTTCATCTGAGGTAGACAGACATGCAGTTATCATTCCGCATTTTTTTCTGTCCTTTTTATATTGTAAATTTCTGTTACTTATTTCATACTCATGTTACAGTCTAATTGATGATGTTTATCAAACTGGAAAACTTTTATTCTTTCTCTGTGTCTCACTTTGGCTTTTATTGCCAGATTTTTCCAGAATTACGTGTTATTGCTATATAGATGCCTTTCGAATAATGGATTAGATTAAATGGTCTGTAAAGTCCCTTCCAGTCCAGTGCATTGTAGTTTTAGGTTTAGAAAAAAATCAATCATGGTAACAGCTATATGAGGTTTGTGCCTGTGATAGTTGGTCTATATCAAGCACTCTTGCAGTCTTCAGGCTCAGAGAGTATTAGGAGAGTGCAATTGGACATATATCTAAAATGTTCTAAAAATGCTTTATTAATGCAGCATGAGATTTCTGTTCACCTGATACAGGAATACTTTGAAAAAAATCTAGAAAAGGAAGTGTATATAAAAGATGAGAAACATGATCACCCTGGTAAAGAGTTTGTCACTTGAAGCAGTCATTTAGCACCTTCCATACCCAGTAAAAAGAAATAGTCGCTTCCACACTGTGAATCTCCTGAGTGTAAAGTAGATCTGTGGGAAAAAAGAAAAAAAAATAAAAAGGAAGAAGTCAAAACCTTTAGCAAAACAGACTTTGGTTTAAATAATTGAGATCTAGATGTCCACACTGAATTCACCAAGAAGTAGATCTACTGAATCTCATGATAGATAAAGATCAAAGTATGTCACTTCAAGTCTCATAATTTACCATAAAGTCCATGTTGGCTGGAGCATGTGAATTTCAGTGGCTGGAATAAAAGTCTAGTGTTGAACTAGTGTAATTTGGAAAAAAACTGTAATATGATTATCCTTTCTTTTTATATATTACATATTAAAACTATACATGTGACAAAAGCAACTGTAACTAAGATCATGGCACGTCTTTAACTCATTAATAACTGCTGTCCTGACTGAATACTCAAAGTTAGAAAGGAATGTTCTTTGTGAATGTCTAAATGCCTTTTCGATTTCTGAGCATTGAAGGGAAAAAAACAGAACAAATGAACCCATAGACAGTGTTCTAATCTCTAGTTAATTAAAATAGACCTAGACACTTGGTGCAATGCAGTATTTTACAGCAACATAGTTTCACTTTTCAAATGTCTTCATACATGTACAGAGCCACAAAATAAAGTGACCTCCTCTGAATTACTCAGGCAAGCAAGCAGTTTCAAAACAATACAAATTCTGGCTCATTTTTGCACCTTTGAAAAGGAAATTATTGCAAGAGTGATGTCTGTGGATTTTTAAGCACAATTCAAAATATAAACTTTTGAGAATCTTGCCAATGTATAGAGTGATGAGGTATTCATATGTTGGGCTTAAAATATTTGCTAGATGTCTATTGAAATGCAGTAAAAACTGTGCAATACAGAGAGTCAGGATGAGAACAAAACTGAATATATTTTCTGCAGACAAATAACCTTCCTTTCACATAGATGCTTTCCTATTAGCTGCTACCTCTGACCCTTATCCTTTAAAAATTACCTCCTGTGAGCAATGCGTATAACAAGTCTTATGCTGAAATTAGCTCAGAATGTGTACAAGCATGCCAGGAAGTACATTACTGACTGTAGCTGCAATATTTATATTTAATAAGCAAACAATAAACATGACATTAAATTTCTAAAATTAAAAAGACTAGAAGCCATCCATGAAATTGTCAATTATCTGACTCTCCCTGCAGTGTTGAAAGGATAAAGCAAAGGTTCAAATCACACTTTGTTCTGCATCAATCTCCAATTTATACTTTCCCTCTAGCTCAGCCTCTTTAACCTCTCAGAACCAGTTCTCCCCATGCTCATTATCTTTTAAAATAAAATTTGATCTATATACTTAACCCAAATGTAAGTTCATCTCAAATATGCATGTTAGACCAGGTTCCCAACATCTATTATTCTATTTAAGAAATGTTTTCTAGTATTGCAGAAAATAGTAGGATCAAGGCTACCTAAAATATAAGTATTGCTGTTTAGCTTCTCAGACTGATTCTTTCATTCTTATCTGAGTTTATCAATGCTGAAAAGCATGAATATCTGGAGTAAAGATACAAATATCAAGATACTCAACTTTCTTTCCTTCCCTTGAGTAGTAATGATGTACATGCAACTATTACATATCTGCTTCAGTCTACACAAAAAACTTTGAATAATTAAGGAGCTAGAATTGGACAGAATTTTAGAATTGGTTTTAGAAAACCTCTTATATTCCAGCATTCAACAAATTTTGTTTAACTTCTTTTATTTTTATTTTTTTTCCCCCCGGAGGGGCAGTGGTAGTCAAAATTTGTTAGTTCATCAAGATTAAATTTTGCTGTAAGAAATATATCAGTCATGAAAGCTGACTTACTGACAAAGAGTCTCTGAAATCAAGCTGGAATTTCTCACCAAAATAGGAGGAAAAAAGGTGACATGATACCCATTAATTTTATTTTAACCATATTGTCTCCCTTCTTCTTTATCTCTTAATAAATGACGACATCCCAAAGCAAATTCCACAGGTCCAACAAAATAGCTGCTTTTCCTGAACTTCTGCAAGTATTTCCTACTTCTGATTGAAGAGTCTTCACAGTAAGGGAATGTTGAAACATGTAAATCATTCCTTGAAAATACCTTAGTGCTGCAAACTGTCTTGCTGGTATCATGTATTTACTTTACCAAAGTTAATCATGCTTTTTTTGTTTATAAAGGATTCATTACAGAAGTCTTTTAGAGAGTATCTGCTAGTCTTTAAAAATGAATAGCATAATCTCAGAGGAATGTGTCTACCAAAGGTTAGATGGAAAAAGACTAATTATCATTATTAAAAAGACCAATTATCATCCTGAATCACCATTTAGCCATCTGTTATTTAAGAAGAGAAATATGACTCATCAAAAAAAAAAAAAAGAAAGAACCTTGTGAGAAAAGTCTAAAGGTGTTTTGATAGAGTACTTAAAAGTTGTCCTGTAAACAAACCTAATTTTCAAGTAATGAATGTTTTCAAGTTTCTTCTCTAAATGTTTGCATAAGGAATGTATGGATGGGGTGGATAGATATAAAACGATGTCAGTAACATTCCATGTTCATTTCCCCTTGCAGAGGAAGACCAGAGGAAATCAAAGCATATATTAAACACAAATAGCTCCACAAGAGGCTTGAAAGAAATTACAGGGGGTTGATACAAATTATTTGATAGTTTATGAGTTCTGCATTAAGCTGCAAGCAGGTATAAACACATGGGGGGGTTCAATGGAGAATGATATATATTATTTGAAATTTGGGTATCTATGTGTATAAACATACATAATATGCACAGCATGACAGCTATTCACAGTTGCTTCAAAATATCCAGCTCATCCAAAACTCTCAAGAGAGGCTAGGAGCTTCAAATAATTTACAATATCATCTAAAATATTTCAATCAAGCAAATTGTAAAGCTCACATTTTTATTTCCAGCAAGAATTTCACTGGTTTTCAATTTTCTTATTTTTCTGTGTTAGCTATTCACTATCTCTTACTTTTAGCATGTTAAATTTTAAATCAAAATGCTGAAATTGGATCAATTTTCTCTTTCTGGCTCCTGTCTCTGGGGCTGGTGTGAGGGAGTGATGTCCTGCTCCCTGACAGTAATTAAGCATGGTTGAATAGAATAAGCTCCTGGACTGAGGCTTTGAATGAGAGAAAGCTGTAAGAAGCCTGCAGTGCAAAAGGAACAGCAAATAGAGTTTCTCAGGACTGCTGAAAGGCTCACTTGTTGGAAAGCCCTGTTTCTCATGACAAACACCCCAGGCTGTGCCTCCAGTAGCAGCTAGCATGGCCCAATAAGTGCAGACCTGTGGAGAAAACTGGTGCTAAGGACATGGTGACCTCAGGATACATACTTCATCAGGATTTACTCCAGCTTAAATTTAGTCTGGTTCATGGGCTGAAAGTACCTTAGCAATAGGAGAATATGCTTCTGAAATGCATTTTCCAATTTATTATTATTAAAGAAAAAATACCGCAACTAACTAGTTGGTATGCTTGCTGAGATCACTCTGTGAATAAACCAAAGCATAATAAATAGTGGCACTGGGGAGAGCTGCTCTAAAAATGTAGTCCTGATCCAAACCAAAATGACAATGTAGAAGAAAAATCTTTGGAGGTAAATGAAAAGCAATTTTTTCTTAGAAGATAAAATGTGCAGGTGGTGAAAGTTGACATGATGTAGACAACTGCTGGAGAGATGGATCCATTCTACAATAAAATGGTAGAACACAGACAGATTTCAGATTTCTCTATTTCTTTTTTGTCTTCTGCAGAAGGTCCCAGTCTTCACTGTAGGCAGTGTGGCCTCACTGTGGATTGCAAATTAAGCCACCTTAACAGGAACTTGAGATAAGAAAATGATACTGTTGTCCAAGTGTTATCTCAGACCTAGGGAGGAAGTTAACAGGCTGGGGGAGAAGAATCTACAACTGATAATGGTTGCAAAGGATGGAGAATCTGTGGATCACAAGGAAAGCCAACTCAGCAGCTGTGCTGAAATCAGCTCAGACTGGGTAAAAGGTAATTTCAGCAAGAGGAGATGGTGACCAACTCACAGTCTGCTGACTCAAGAAACCCGCCAGCTCAAAAGAAGAGAAAGACTGGGCATGGGACTAATTAGCATTAGAAGTGAGGGAATCATTTAACCAGTAGAATAAGAGAACTTTGTAGCCAATGAGTATTAATTCTTTTATTTGCTAAAATGTATAAACTTTTCAACATCAGGACCCCCACCACCTAAAAACACAGCGTGAAGAACCAACAGGAGGCCACAGAATCCATGGGTGGTGACTATCTTCTGCTTGATCTCTCTCTTCCTGTCTCCCTTTTCACCACTATTCTATTTCTTTCTATTTCTCTGTTAAATAACACCTGTATTATTGACTTGAGCACATGATGTTATGTGCACAGCAGAGGCATCTCTCAGGAATCAATCTTAGCACAAGGCTCCCAAAGGTAAAAGTACAGGATGTTAACAGAGTTCTTCAAAATAAAAGCACAGAAAAATACAGAGGCCACAAGACTTTAATCATCATCACAAATGAGTAATTACTCGCCATTAAAAGATTACAACTTTTTGCCTAGGGTGAAACTGGTCTTAGGAATCAGACAGAGAAAACACATCAGATATCCAGGCTATACAAAATACCATGTGTATAATAAAACTTGAATGTAAAATGAAAATGTGAATTAATGAAGAGCAAGAGGATTGTATCTAAAAAAAGAAAAAGAACAAGCTCAAGTAGATCCACAAGTGGGGGGAAACTCCTTCCACAAGCATCATACTCCTCCTGATGCTCCTGACAACTGCATAGAAAGAATTGAAAATTAATATTAATTAATATTAATTAATATTTGAAATTACAATGTGGTCTCCACATTTCTGCTCTACTTCAGGTTCAGTTGTAGTGAGCTTATCTAGTTCAGCCACAGATTAGGCTGTACCTTAAAATAACAAACTATACTTGATTCCAGGTTAAGAAAAATTATGTCAATCATTCAAACCAGTTTTTTATCAGGATTTAGTACAAAAATTTTTAAATGAACTTTGTTAAACCAAAGTCTGCAATGAAACTTAGGTTACTGATAGCCAGATAATTCCAGCACTGTGTTTATTGTTTGAAAAATGCAGTAGGTCCTATTATACTGTGTAGACAGAAGGTGCTGATCAAAACAAATCCAGCAATGCATGGATTAGTAGTTTTTTTTCTGCTCCTCAATTGCTTCAACTTACCCTAGGACTAAAAAATTAAAAATCAAGCCATTTCTAGTATTGTTTGCATCCTGCTTAAAGTACAGCTGAAAATATGCTGCTAGGATTGCTCATTCAGGAGAAAAAGAGTTAACCTCCTGAATAAACCCCTGATTTTTTCTCCTGTGTGAATCTGACAGAGCAGACAGTGCTTTTCTTAGATGCTTAGGATAGATAGATGAGAGTGACCACTGGGGTTCTCTGTTCCTATAGTGTGCCTCCTCCATTTTGCAAGACTTTAAGACAACTGTTTCACTGAATAAAGTAGAATAAGAATGTTTTATAAAGGTCAGATGAAAGACAATCATGACTGTTTTTTCCTTGGTTTGTTTGCTTTCCAGGTTTTACTGTATGTCTTTAAAAAGGAATGGTTGGGCAGCAAAGTCAAAAAGCGGCTTATTTGTCTTTCCTGGCTGCTGTAATTCAATCAGATAGAAACTTCTGCAAAGATTGAATTTTGTTTTTTCTGCAAATATCTGAACTTTTCAGGGTGAGTCTTCTGATGTGCATACAGAAAATGAGCTAAAGAATACCATGGGCAAGCAGAGGCTGGGAAACCACTGAAAAGAGAAGGACAGGGGTGACCAGCCAAGTGCATAAGGCAATAGGCAGAACAGAGATTCAGAATGCATCAGCTGAAGTCTGATGGCACTCAGCTGTTGTCTTGTATTGTTGTAAAAGTCAAAAAAAAATGGAGCAAATACTCATCCTGAAAAGACAGAGTAGAAAAAGTAGAGACTGTGTACAACTCTACCTTCTTTCACTCTCTGAGCCAGCAGGCCTGAGATTTTACAATTAAAAAGAAAGGTTTGTCTCAGTATTCTAAGAAAACCTAGCTTTAAAAGTTTAATGTTCTCCTGGTATTTTGCATTTACTCTCTTAAGAGAAAGCATTCTCAAAATCCTAGTCAATTTCTGATGCAACTTATGAACACTGATAAAAAAAAATGTTTGAGGAGGAAATTATAGGAAAAAAATTGAATGAAATTTGGAAATTAGAAAAAAACGTGATGAAAAGGGGAGACAGAACATATGGCAAGAGCAAACCTAAAGTATTCCAGATTGTCTTGTTCACATCTCGAAAAACTGAGAAACCTAATTTGCTCTGAAAGGCCACATTATGTCCTCAGACTCCCCTGCATACATATTAACCATGCAATTTTAGAAAACCACTGTGTCACATCATGCCATCATGTTCATCCCACATTCCCTATTAGACTGAGTACCTGGGAAGATGAGTGAGCATGATAAACATTACCTTCATCTGACATTTCAGAGGCTCAGTGCATTGAGACCATGGTTTAAAACTGGACAAACAGCACTTCTTTTTCAGTTCAGGCAATCTCAAAAATGAAAAATAAATATTTTTATTATTTTTCAGTGCTCAGTTTTTGCTATATAAAATAGAAGCACAAAAATAAGTCTTTTTCACTTTGTTTACTGTTAAATGTACAGAGACCAAGTTAGTACCATAAAAAATTCCATAGACAAACAACATCAAAAGTTACTCTCATACACAAGCAATGTTACATGATCTCTGTCCTATGATTAGAAACTAATTCACAGCCTGTACAATAAAGCTTCTTTGTTCGTTTTCAGCAGACATACAATTCTAATTCCCTTTTCATTTCTGAGTCGTACTCTTTTTTTTTCTTTTTTTTTTTTCTCACCCTTCAAAATAAACTCAAATAATGAAAGTAGCCCTAAGACATTATACCTTGGTTGAGCCACTTGGCTGCATTTGTTTTATGTCCTCTCATTATTTATAGCACTAGGCTACAAGTACTTGAAGCTGGAATGTCATTATCCGAAAGCTAGTCACAAAAACACTGATAATACTTCTTAGTTTGAGTTCTAAGACATAGACTCTTATGTATTATTGTCTGCTGTTTGCAATTGCCTCAAGATAATGGTCATACTTCATAGGGTCCCCATCACAACCTTTCTCTTCCTGTTTATAATAAAGCATAACTAAGGATGATTTTGGAATATTAAAAACTTCAAAGGTAACTAAGCTGTATTGACTGAGCTATAAGAAGAATGGAAGAATTCAGAATCATCACTTTCTTTTTATTGTTTTAATCTTTTCTGCCCTCTTGACACAATAAAGGGCTTCATAACAACTGCTATCTGAACTGCTCTGGCGCTCCAAGCTATGCATTAATCTTCAAAGCTGAAGCATTTTGAGTTGTATTGCCAAGAATGATAGTGTGGTATTAGTAAATCAATGGTTCCAGTTACATAAACACCCTTATACAATACTTTTTATTTTTGTCCATGACAAAGGAGCATGGAAAAATTTTTGTTTGTAATTTTTGTCTTATGCTTCAAGCTTCACCATCATCTGCAAAATGAGATTAAAAAAGATAAGCATCAGATATTTACAGCCTTTTTTAAAGTTCTAAAATTGAAATAGCTATCATTTTATTAAAAAAAAATCATGTCATGGTTCAGTACATTTTAATAACTGTTATTTATAATAAGTGCAGTATAGTATTAGACTATTCATAATTTAGATTCATCCTTTCCTGACAGGATTAGAATTGAAACTAACAATAAAACAACAAAACCCACTGCAGGCTGACAGGATAATTTATTATAATTTTTTTTTAAGCAATAAATATTTTCAATTATTACTCAGATTTCATTAGTAATTAAATATATCATGATTAAATATGAAGAATAAAACAAAAAATGGAAGATCTTGTCTTCCAAGAGGGAAAAAATCGATAAAGAAACGAACTAATATTCAAAACCTAAGAAAGAAAAAAGAATTCTATATGAATGTCATTTAAGAAATTATAGCAAAAAAAGAATAGATGACAGAAAACTAGAGAATCACAGCAATGATGACAAAAAAATGTAGGAATGAAGAAATAGCTCAGTTTATAGGGTATATATTCCTGTGAATAAGACATTGCTGTCTCTAAGAACAGGGTCAGAAACTTTGTATTAACAGTGCAAGGACTCAGGACTTTTTTGTTTTTCAGGATTTCCAGAGAATCACAGATTTCTTATAAGTAGGTGACAGCTATTGACCTTATATTAGCTTTTACTTAGCTTTGTGCAATTAGATGTTTGAACATTTATTGCTAGAAAACTATCTATGCATTTTTGGTATCTATTATACAGTAACTACAGATAATTGTTCTGTGGAGAGTGAATCTATGATCTTAGGTAAAAGAAGTGATATCTAGAAGTACAGGATATTACTAGTGTTTGAAAATACAAACACAGCATCATGCCAGAGACCCTAAGGGCTCTAAAAATAATTTAGCAGTAATTGCAGAAAAACAGCCTTGTGAGATGTGTTAAACTTGGTTTAGGGATGACAACAAAAACAAAGAATTATCTCATACATGTAAAACAATGTGTACCAAAAAACAAACCAAAAAAACATCAGCTTTGTGAGTAAATAAGAAAAGAATGATAAATTAGACCATGTCAGCAAACTTACAAGATGAACTCCAGTTAAGGCCACAAGTGAGGGGGAGGAACATTTTCCATGGATGACATACTTCTTTCAACAATGATTTCATGACATTGTGACCATACTTTGGAATGAAGGTCAGTGCAAAGCTAGAGAAAGGGGTAGAAGGTCAGCAATTAACAGTCTTACCATCTGTTTGTCTGTTTGTTTATATATAATGAGCTGCAATTAACTGGTCCTTAAATGCTCATATCACTGTAAGTGGATTGTTAGCATCTTCTTGGCATTTTTCTTTGTTTGGGCTTTTTTTTAAAATTTTGATTATTGTCTAATAATAAATGTTTGCAGTCTCTGCACATCAGTGTTTCTTTGTTACAAAAATTACAAAAATTTTCCTGGGTGTAGTGCAAGAGGAAGAAAGGAGTTCTGTCTCTCCAATGGGACTGCACAAGATGGATTTGATATGTTAAGTATTTCTCTCCTTGAGTCATCTGCCTGAAAAAGACTTGCAAGCAATTTAGGCACAAGTGAAGTTTTCTCTGTCCTACATGAATACAAAGGGAAAACAAATTGTTCTGCTGAGACAAAAAGCATCCTGGTGATCTCTTCCATTCCCACTAAAATTTCTGTGTACAGCTGATATAAAAAAAGGAGGCACCAGGTTTAATTCTTCCTAGTTTGAACTGACCTACAACGATGCCCAGTACACCCACTTGCCTTATAAAAAAACCTCATATGCAACAGCAGTCCTTGTGGATATGCAATGAAATGACCCTTCTGCCACGATTCCCTCATTATTTAAGGCATCCTGAACTTAAAATAAAAAGCCACAAGAAACCATCAAAGCCAACTACAACGAAACTCCTCCAAAACAAAGAACACGAACACAAATTGTGTCTCATAGCTCACAGGTCAAGTTCTATGCATGTTGAAGACAGAAAACACAACCCAGGGAAAAAGATGGGGCTTCAAAGCAATGATAGTGACTAAAATCTTAGCCATCCACTGTGTTGAAATTGATGAAGTTGTTTGAAATATTCATCAGAATAATTTTAAAGACAATCCTTATAGTGGAATCTGGAAACCTGGTTTCATGTATGATTCCTCTAAAGGTGATTCTGTTTCACAGGTGAAGAGTAACAGACTTCAGCCAAGGTTTGATGGACGTGAAAATCAGAAGTTTCTGCTTGTTTTGGACACTCTAAGAATAATTGCTTGCCCTTTAGGTGAGACAATTGGAAGAGCATGGTTTTAGAGAGGTTGATGTAATCTATTTAATATAATCAAGACTGTGGTGTTTCCAAGTAGTATTGGTTCATAAGCAGTGACTTAGCAGCTTCATGAAACCATATATATAGAATAAAAAATTGAAAATTTGAGTTTAAAAATTCTGGGGCTATATGGCATCTGCAACTCCTTTTGGGATCCTCAGTGTGCCTGCCATTCTGAACAATTTAGAAAAAGGAACAGATTTAGATTTCAAAAAGGAAAAAAGATAGGAAATCTGTATGAAAGGATTCTACAGCTACAGAAATAATGACTGAAAAAGAGGCATAAATAAGTTTTGCACTGAGGATAAGGCTACATATTGTTAATTGTATTCTTTCTCACAGATTTGATCAGGACCATAGTGGAATATAAGTGGAACTGTGTGAAAGTTAATGAGAAAGCATATATAGAAATGGATCAAAGAATTTAGAAAACTTTAAATGTAAGTTAGAAGCAGATCCCATGATAAATAATTAAAATATTTAACCAACCAAAATTAAGACTGACTGAAAATATACTTGTCCTTAACAAATACTCAAGAACTTGAATAGTAGGGAGGCAGGATTACTATTCAAGTTCAAGGACAAAGTTGTCACAACAACAAATGGATTTAAGTTGACAGTAAATAATGTTGACCAGAAGTGAGAAGGAGACTTATAATTCTAAAAGAGAAGAGCAACCTTGCACTCAAAAACTGAGGAAAAGCCACAGCAAAAGTGAATTTAGCTACCTGATGAAATAGACTTAAGATAATATGACATAATTGTGCTTAGGCACTCAGCTCTATTTTAGATGCTCCCTTTCAAATATTTGTACTGTATTCCTAAGGAAAAAAAGACATTTGAATGTTTAAGTTGATTTAAAATGTGTCGCACTTATAAAATATCTAGATTGCTTCCTTTATTTTTTTTTTTCTGTCAACCACTCTCTTACCCTACTTTAGATAGCATTTAACTGATTCCATGTTTTTCAAGGTTTACTGCTGATAGCTTTCCTTCACTGAGATGTGTCATCTGTGTGACTGTCCCACCATCAGTATGCACTGGTTAGTACAATTGGAAAACATCTTTATTAGTGTTGCCCTTCCTGGTGCTTCCCTCCCTGAGGGTTAGCCATAAACACAGGGCAAAGCTTGTCCTTTCTTTTCAGTTCCACTCAAATCAGACAGCAAATTAGGTAAGACTTTGAGAGAAAGAGAGTGATGGAAGGGAGTATTGTAAATACCTTTGAAGCAATTCTCTCTATGTTCACTCACACTGTGGGTGACTGAGAAGAGGAGGAACTAACAATTACCTGGAGGAGGACCTTTAGAGTTCTTAATTAAACAGAGATTGAAGGATAACTCCCAACGGCAGCATGATCACGGAATGCATCAGCAAGTGCATAATGCTCAGTATAAGTGTGCACAGAGCTCCAGGTGGTCTCTGCAAATGCCAAGTGTGCAATGTACCACAGAGAAGCCACTGTCACTGCTTAAAATGGCCAAATGAGCCCTTGCAAAGAAGGGAGGTTCTATGCCAGCAGTTTGATAGCACTCATTTGCATGTTATGATAACGAGGATGGTACCTTTTGTGAGAACACTGTCACCCCCCGAGGTCTTTCAGCCTTTACACAAGGACATTGAGAAAGTTCCTGAAGGAGGTTTCCCAGTGTAAAAGGACAGTGAGAATTTATACTCTAGTGTGCAGAGAGTTGTATTTACTGAGAAATCATGAGACTCGGGAGAGGCATGGCAGTCAGAAAACTCCTCTGGTAAAGCCTTGAAAAGCCTGTTCAGGGTTGCTTTTTCCTTCTGGAAATGACACAAAGGAATTAGATTTAAGACCCTGTATCTGATCTAAGCTTTCCTGAAGAAATCAGGGCTATTGAAAATTCTTTTAATAGATAAATGAGAAGATATAAAATTTAAGGTTAGCAGAGCCTGCACTTTTGAACTGAAAGAGCCCATTGATGTCATACTGGAAAGCAGATCTTTAACTGTAGGTGAAGCCTATTAGAACTTTCAAAAATTTCTCCTGGGGAGTGAGAATGCTGATTAATCTGTTACCTGAGGACATAAAACCACAATGACTGCTAAATTGGCTGTAACAGAAGAAAATTACAGGTTGCACATCTTTAGGTTTGAACTGGGAAATTCACTGAGGCTGGGAAACATGACTTATGACAGTACCAGTATGCAACTATTTAATGTGGCAAGTAGATGTACTAAAATTTCTTCTACTCTAGAGAACAGATATGCTCTAACACAAATTCATCCAGTATTTAACTCTGAGACAAACTAAATTTTTTCCCATGAGAAAGAGGTCTTGAGAAGGAAAAAGCCAGGGTGACATAGAGGTGGTATCTTAATTACAACAAAAAAAACAAAGATGGCAGAATCCTTGCCTATGATAGCTAGAACTCAGTACCAGAAATTTTAAATCGGGATGTTTAATGTAAATTTGACACTTAGTCTCTTGAAAGAGGCTGGGATGAGAAATTTGATAGTGACTCCAAGGGGGGGTTAACAATTATGCATTTCACCATACCTTGAAAATATTGTAATAATCCATCAGCCTTGTCTCCCAGGTGGTTCATGAAAAAACAGGCCTGTAGGTAGAGGCCCTACCTGGAAAATAATTAATGTGTAAAATAAATAGTGTCAGTGCGGACATGAATAAAGACTGAAGCAAATTTAAAGATTTCAAGATGTCCATCAAATGTTTGTGGGATGTAGTTCATGTCAGTACATACACTAAACACAACTCTTGCCCTTGGAACTGCAATTCCTCAGAGCTGTCTGTGGCCACACCCACGTGTTTTTTCAGGATCGTTCTTATCATTATGATAAGAACTAGCTGTGATATCCAAAGCTGCAAATCCTACCTACAATTTTCTCAACCAGGATATTTATATTATAGATAATTTATATATATATATATATATATATATATATATATATATAAAATTTATATTTTCTAGTTGTTCTGCATGGGAAAAAATTCACAGAGTAAGTTCTATCACATTTTTAACTAGCAGTCTTCCAGATTACAACCCATAATCCTAGATTCTGTATTATCATCTGTGAATGGAAACAAGGTCAAGGCCTAGGGGCTAACTTATTTCCCTTTTGAAGGATGTGCTTCACACTTCTAATAATTATAATCAGGAGTAGAATCATGCCATCTTTCTCTCATTGCACAGTGGAACAGGAAGTACAATAGTAAATTACTTTTTATTTCTTTCTGCAGAGCAGAATGGTTTCCATGTCTGCATTTCAGGTGAGTCTACATTTCAAATCAACAGCATGCTTTCAGTAAAAATGTCTGAATTTTTGTGACAATCTCCTGCACTGGACAATGAGAGATGCACTGTAGCAACCCTGATCATAAAACAGAAAAATACTAGCTTAATACAGGTTAAATAGAAAACACCTTTTTAGAAAATAGGGGGGGAAAAGCAATATGAATAAAGAATATTTTTTAAAAGTCATGGATACTTGTCAAAGCTGAAGACTTTTAATGCTAGTGAATGCATTAGAATGAAAGCAAGGAAATTAGAATGCATATAGATGAAAGCAAGGAAATGAGAATATATTGACTCACAATGGCAAGTAACAATAGCAGAAGTACACTTTTAATAGTTGCTGTGCATTATGAAGGCAACAACAGCTGTTTCTGAATGACTGTTCATTAAAAGTATATGTACAAACTTCCATTTTCACCTGATGGGTGCAATTGAGTGGAGAAAAACTGATACCTCCCCCAACAGCTACTTATATCTTCCCCATAAACTGTCCATGCCTTCCCCATCTCTTCCCCATTCCCAGCTGCAAGAGGAAAGTTGCAGGTTTTACAAAATATTAATTCTACAACTGGAAAAGAGATGCAGCATGCTGGACCAGGGACAGAAATCACCACAAAATAGCCAGCAGTTTTTATTTGCACTGCTGACATTGAGCAGACCTAGACTGAATATGCACTCTTAACTACTGACAATAGCTATTGACTTTAACTAATTAAAAATACTTTCACATTTTTTCTAACTTGTATAGGATTTGCATTGTCCACAAACTCATTTTGTAAATTTCCCAGAGAATTCAGAAAGTTACTAGCTATCCAAAACAGGAAACCAACATGAAACAAATCAGCTTCAGATTTTCATGCATCAATAGACAGAAAAACCTTCCTGTCTCTCAACAACATGAGGGCACACTGTGAGCAGCCCTATGTGAGCAGTAAATGTCAGCTGGGGGATCTTTTACTAAACAACTAAAGCTACTTTATCTGTCCAGGAAATTGCAGAGGTTATTTTGTGAGGTAAGACATGCCCCAAAAGTTCAGAA
Organism: Leucosticte australis; assembly: GCA_025504685.1. Lineage (NCBI taxonomy): Eukaryota > Metazoa > Chordata > Aves > Passeriformes > Fringillidae > Leucosticte > Leucosticte australis. The sequence goes on from JANIJU010003063.1 coordinate 41,012,079, forward strand.
AGACAAAAGGCAGGAACCTGTTGTACAGAAGTATTTATTTCTGTGTTAATTTGATGCTTTTATTTAAGGAAAGCTATGATGAAGACTGAGAACTAAAGACAAATAAAAAACATCATGGAAAAAATTGTTTGATACAGAATTTCAGAGTTGAGTCAGAATTCACTTGTTTGATTCAACATGCCAGATAAATTGAATGTAAAACAAAATACTGCATTTGCTAAAATAAATACTCATTAAAATGAATATAACTATAGATAGCTGCAGTGCTTAGAGAAATAAATAAAGCTCAAACTGAAATAAATGTAGCACATTGAAAAAAGCATGCAACTTTTGCAGAACATGATAAAATGAACACTGCACCATTTAAAACTGATTGTCAGGTAATGAACTATAAAATCTATATTGAAATGGAAATGACAGAGGAAGAATAGCACAAGGCATCAAAGCAATAGTCACAGAGCTAAAAGATGGGAAAATTTCTGAGACAACAGCTCACTGAAATTAAGCAAATTAAAGATTGATGAAAAATCTTTGTGTTCTGATTGAATTAACCAGTTGCTGAGAGACAGAACAGCACTGTAATTTAACAGAACTCTTGAATGGTTTCTCCTGCTTCTAGCAAGCATCCTCTACAGCTGAAAACGTGACACCAGTAAACCACAAAGCGCATTCCTTCATATCCAGGCTTTCCTTGATTGTAGCTACATATCTTTACCACATTATCAGTTTACTATCCAAGTATCAATAGGGCAAGTGCTTAATGAAGCAAACATCAGTTTATTCTGGACTTTCAATCCAGGACTAATTTGCTTTGCACCTGCTTTGAATTTGTTTTAAAGCAAATCTTCAATCTATTTGATAAGCAAAATTCAGACAGTAATATTCACTTGTAAGATTTTCCGGGAATCCAGAATGGTTTTTTTGGTTCCTTTTTCCCTAAGGGTTCCTATGGTTCCTTTCCTGCACAGAACATCACCTTTCAGTATTTGCAGTTTGCATTCAGTGGACTGCAATCCAAAGCAGCAGTCTCTAGCTCTAGTCTCATTAGCAGCCTCTAGCTAATCTGCAGAATGTATCACTTTGAAAATGTTTCCCAATAAACACTGTGATAAGAACTCATTAAAATCATGATTTTGTTACTTAAAAGTGATCTGTACTCGGCTAAAAGTCTGAAGGTTACATTCCAAACCCTTCATTTTATAACAACTCTCTGCATTAAATCAAACAGGGAGCCACTTTTTTGTTTGTTTGGTTGTTGGTTTTTTTCTGTCTAAGCAGGAAAATATCAACTTGAGAAAAGACCTACCTTCAAGAAAATCAAGGAATATATTTCAGAATTGATCAGTTCTTTAGGCATGTTGTCAAAACATCCAATCTGCACACAGGTTGATTTTTACATGAACCTTTGTTCATCTTAATATACTGCCTCTAGAGACAGTCAACAAGCAAGTAGGAATTTTCCTGAAGTCTTAGCAACAAATGAAAGAATATAAAATATTATATTCTAGCTGTTATATCAGAGGATTTTGATTTCATTATTTTAGTAACTTCAGACACTATTAGCCAGAAAGTTCTGTTCAGTTGGACATTCATAATCTTTGTACTAGTTAGTCATGTACTAACGTGCACTATACAATTTCCAGGATTTCTCTCTGTTCATGAATATGCTCAAAGATTTAACCCTTAAGTTTATCATACAATAACAGAGAAATGTAGATGCTCTGTATTTTCCTAGCACAGTCTAAAAGTCTCACCCAAATAGGTTCACTAACTATTTCAATTTATCAATCATCAAGATAGCTTTTTTAATCATAACCCTGGTGAATCTTTGCCTCTTAAATCTCTCTATTTTCTTTTAAGGATTTTTAATGTTTTGTTCTTCAACTTCATTAAGAAGTAAATTTTAAATACAAGAGACCATGATATTCCTTCAAGAGGCACTCCAGATAACACCTGAAGATAACAGATTTGCAGTTTTCCTGGCCCTTTTTGCCCTGCATGGTATGTGGGTAGCATGAAAAGGAGCTGACTACGCTCATTATTAAGCTCTTCTTCTTTATTTGAAATCCTGAAATTGTGAAACCACCTGGTTATAATTCATCTCTGAATCAGATGTTATGGTATTTTCTTTATTTCCTGTATGATTTAATTTTATATTTATTAGTCATGAAACACTCAGTATGATTGCATTTTATGCCATTCTCAGAGCATTTCCCCATTTCCATTCATCCTGCACACATTTAATGCTTTTAATGTTAAGCTTATGATAATTTTTCCACAAGTTTAAAGTTCAAACTAATCTCTACTGCGTTTAAATTATTTCAGAAAAGTAGCTATTTTGAATAATATATACTTCAAATCAGAAAAAAAACATTTTCTTCATAATGTCTGCTTCAGTGTTAGACATACTAATTTTTCTTTGAAGAATTTTAATGTATTTCAACTAAGATTATAGAGTAGTATTTTTTCTTGAAGAAGAGGACATGACTGCAAGAATGAGAAACAGTAAAATCCATCTTTCTGTCACTATGCAAGGGATTATTTTTAACTACCTATGGTTTTTTCCTAGTCATTAGTAGCCTGAAAATACATATGTCAAATAAACCACTGAAAAAGGAAGAATGAAATGGAACAGATCCATTAAAAAGGTATTGTGAAGTGTGTTCACTGCTCTAGTGCACTGAGAAAAATTTAGTTTGAATTAGTTTTACTACACTGTTGTATTGGAATACTACACACAAGACTGTAGGCAATTTTAAAAAGTAACTGGGTAACACACTGGGAAAAATTGCAGTTCTATATGGACAGATCTCCATCTTCAGAACACTCCTCAGAATAATAAATAACAGGATCTTCAGCTGCTAAAATATCCAGATAGAGACATTCCATCAATTACTGAAGGAAGAAATAAAATGGTTTGTATCCCCACGTGAAATGTAAATCCTTGAAACTTCTGTGCAACAAAAACTTCACAGGTAGATACAGATCTGAGAATACTATCAAGAAATGTCAAAATTTGGAATAGCTAAAGTGCTCCTTCAGTGGTACAATATATTAAGGCAGTCTGTACAATGGTTTTGTTCAGGAGTAACTTTGTCAAGGACAAACATAGTATGTGTCTGGCCAGTATAGGAAATGTATAACACAATACTCAAGGAAATGGGAAACATTTAAACTGCTTCTGAAAGAAAAAGAAAGGTATTCAACATGGATACATAGCCACACAGCTAAACTAAATTTTGATTTTGTACTCTCCAATATGCAAGCTGAAATTCATCCTAAAGGAGTCACTATAAGAAGAGTACACTGCCTAAACATTAAGTTATATAAATTTCAGAAAAAGAAAAAAAAAATCAAATTGGTACAAAGGTGATAGCAAAGATATCTAAGAAAGGCATTTTGCACAGACTAAGTCTGAGCTAGAGTTGTGTGATATGGAACTGAACTGAGATATGCTACATGGAAATTCAGATTTTTTTTTTAAACAAGCTTTTAAAAAAGAAAAGGAACAAAACCAAGTCTTGCTTATTCATCCAACTTTAACAAAGAAACTCAAGATACAATGTTAAGATGGCACCTAAAATGCCAATTATTTAGGCTTTTCAATCAGAAATTGACAAAGATTTTGTTAAAGGAAAAAAGAAAGGAAGAAGGAAGATGAAATTCAGACTTTAATATTGGGGTAGTGGAATGGTAAAAAAAGAAGCTCTGATTTCCTATTGTTACAGCATCAGTCATTAACTGCTAGAAAATTATCTAAACAGCATCACATAGGGAGCATGAGATGCAGCAGATGTAGAGAAATAGTGCTTTATATATTCTTAATTTTTCATGATTTATAAATAATGGCCTCTGGGATTAATATTTTCTCACAGTTAATGGCTTTGGGGCAAACTCCTCTGGATTGTCATTAATTGTCAAGAAATGCTGACCTCAAAGGTCATTCTTATGAAAGTGCTGCATAATGCATATAATAGCTATGCAAATGCTGAGTATCACTGCAATAAATATTCAAATGAGGTGCTTACAGAATGGTCATGGGTTATTCTTGAGCAAATGCTTTGGCTGGATGTGGGAGGTGGGCAAAGGGAGGGGGTGTGAGCACTTACACTCAATGGCAACCAAGGCTAAATGTTTTTATTCTCTGATAAAATGGATCTGGGATTAAGGTTTGGTACTCTCAAAGATAAATGATACTGGGACTGCAGGATAAACTCCAGATTGGAGCTCTGCCCCTTATGGTATTTGGCTGTAGTCAGAGGAATTTTGCATTGCACTGCAGAATAAAGAGAATCCACTGCCAAATATTCTCAGTGTGTCACAAAGGCACATGTTCAGAATCAGAGCATTCTGTCTCACTCATCCTCCTTAGATGTGGATGGCTAGTTCAGACACCTCCCTTAGGAACATAACCATTATTGTCTCTAGTGAAAGCTATGCATCATCAAAGAGTATCCCTGAATTTTAAGCACTGAGCCTCCTTGAGTTTGCCAGTCAGACATTGATGGAGGAGGAAGTTTTCCCTCATGAATTTAGACAGCAGTGAAAGAGGTTGCTATCAAGTGTGTCTACTCTGAATTTAGAGCTCTGGATTCTGTACTGTGGATAGACACACAACTACCACTTGTTGTAGTGGGCATTGTCTTTTGGAAATTATGATGTCCGCAGTGTCCACTTTTTGCACAATAATAGCCATTAAATATAGAGAGCACATGTTGGAAATCAGTGTTCATGGATCATTTCCTTCCTAAATATGAGAGGAATTCAAATTACTTTACCCTCTTCCCAAGTATCCTACCTTCTAGATTATAACATAGACAGGACTACAGTCACTGTCCACAATTCTTATAGAAGCCAGAATCCTACTTCCTGCAGAGGCAAAACCCCCAAGAAACAAGTCCCTAGAATTCAAATACTTAGCCAACTCTTCGAGTTTTAGGTAGACGTTATTCATGAGAAGAGATGTTTATTTGTCTGATCAACAACCCAGGTTCTGTTTTGGTTTCTGTCTTAGACCTAACACTAAATAAAAGAGAAAATGCTTGCAAAGATCTCCCTATCTCAAACCCTACATTATTTAGGTGCTACTTCTGTGAAGAAAAACACTGGCCTGCTCTAAGATGTTTGGTGTCTGGTCATAAATTGTCTGAAATGCAATGAAGTTTGAGCAAAAACAATACCCCTAACTTCTTACAATGATGCACTTCTGTAAAACATTAGACACTAAACATCACAATTGGGTCACTGCATAGGATTAATTAGAAAACAACTGAATATCCAGTCCTTCAGGATTAGGGTAAAAATATCCAAGTCACTAAATTACTTTGATAGAGGCACCACAAACCTGTTTAATGCATCAAATAACCCACTTCTAGATGACTTAGGGCCAGCTGTCCCAGCTGTGTGCCCTCCCAGGTCCGTGCACCCCCAGGCTCCTCACCAGTGGGGTGGTGTGAGAGGCAGAAAAGGCCTCAACTCTGTGTCACTACTGCTTAGCAATAGCTAAAACATCCCTGTGACATCAATACCATATTCACCAAAAATCCAAGACACAGCCCCATACTAGCTACAATGAAGATTAACTCTTAATCAGCCAAAATCACCATATTGCCATAGACTTCAAAATTTATCCACAGTACACACTAAGAGGGATCAGCCTTAATTACTTGGTCAATTTCCTTTGCCAAAGTGAAATAACCCAAACTTTAATTGGATCAAACAAGATCTATATTGATTTTGTTTGAATTTCACAAAATAAAATAAGAAAATAAATACATTTTTATTTAAAATATTTTTGAATTAAAATAAGATTACATACTCAATGTGATGTGCTTAATTGTTATGAATGTAAATCTTTGTAACTTTACCAAAAATTAATAAACTTTATTCATTATTTTATAATTATTGTGTATTCTAGTTAAATATATAGACAACATGAATAAAACATGCAACACATCAATGGGGATAACTCATTACTAAAACCAACCTAGTACTATTTTGTTTGAAAGATAAGGTTGTCTGCAGGAGCATAGCCCGTTGATTTATCTCTGGAATTGTAAATCATGTTTCACAGAGGAAGTGTCACTCCATGAAAAAAAGCAGCAACAGCATTCCTCCCTCTCCTTCTGATAAATAATTTTCTACAGCACCATAATTTTAAATGCATCCTTGGAAATTATGTTTGACTGTCCCTTAAAATTCAACTCTCAAAAAAAAATTAGGAGAAAATATGACTGGTGTTCTGTCTAGCTAAACAATCTTGTAATTTTTGTGAAGATAGATTACTAAATCCACAAGTGAATAAAATATTTCAACTAGAGAAAAAGCCTTGAATTGCCACCAAGAAAGCACTTTTGCTTTTTCTTTATTTGATTTAGAGGATTGACAAGTGACAAGTAGTAGGGCAAGAAACATGGGCAAGTTTTGAGAGTAGGTCTTGACTAGAAGTCAGTGATATAGTCAGATATTAGAGAAGCTATAGTGATATAATCAGATATTAGCAGACTTGAAGGGTTAGGGATTGTGTAGATTTATGCAGATGTAAAGGAATCAAGTCACTGATTGAATCAAGGGGCAGGTGGGAAGGAAGGAAGATCTCTACATTCATGTTAATCCTGAAGAAGACTTAAAACTTCAAGCTCTTTGGGACAGAATAGAACAGAGCAGTTCTGGGCTTATAAATCTGTCTAATAAGTACAACATTTTAATATAAATCCTTGTCTCTCTTGCAGAAGCCATCCATTTTGGTTTTTTGACACGAGACAGTCCTTTTTTTCTCTTGGATTAGATTTCTTCCAGTTTGGCATTTTGAATCCATTTACAAAAGGATAAAAAAGCACTAATACTAGTACAAGAAAAGGAGAAGGCACTTGCAGATGGAGGTGGAATTGCACTACGGAGTGAAAGTAGGAAGCAGCTCAGACTGATTTAGGCTGTGTTACAAGTGATACTGACTAAGCTAGTAAAAATGCTGTCTAATTTAAGACAGTAAAAGCTGCCTCTGCTGGCTCCTCAGCCACCTGTCTTAAAAAGTTGCCATCAAGGCTTTCCTAAAACCCCCTGAAATGCTCATGCTCTGGCAGGTTTTCTCTCTGGCTGAAAACAAAACTGAAATGCATATTTGACTGAAAGGAGAATTTTAACATTGACTGGTGATGTGGTTTTAGACCTCAGTCAGTACCTGTGAATGCATGAAAAAGAGGGATAGACAGACCAGACGATTCTGGTAAAACCTTGGTGCTGAACACATGCAAGGATGATGGAAGAAGACTGCCATGTAGAGGATGCATCACACTACCCTGGAACTTTTTTACAGACTGATATCATCAATATATTAAGTATATTTAATAATTCTATATCTTTCAAAATTCAATTTTCTGACAAAAGTGCTGCAAACAGTAATAAATATTTTACTGCATGACTCATACTGTCTGGAACAAATTTTAATGGATTATATCTTAATGCTGCAATTCAGGCATTAAAGTTGTGATTAATAGAATTGCATTTTAACAAAGGAAAAATCGGTCTATAAGAAAATACTGTTTGTAATTACAATGACAGTGGCATGATAATGATATTGTACCATCAAACATTTTTTAATAATAGAAAGATATAGAAAACATGTTTTATGGAAGTAGAGCTGAACCACTTACTTTTGAAAAGCCATGCTTGATGCACTACACAGTAACAAATGTCTTACTATTGTCACTGCAACAAAAAGGAGGACCAAATATCTGAACTAAGTACATAGAAGGTCTACTTGTTAAAGAAAATACAAATTGTTAGGGCATAACTGAACTACACAGTAATTATTTCAGGAATATCAAATATTTAATATGTTTAAAACTTTTTTTTTGTTTTCAGTATGAAAACCCAAACCATTAAACTTGATTGTTTCCACATTTGTTTCATTCAGCCAATGAAGCAAAAAAATCAATTAGTTGCACAGCCTTGTTTTGATGGTACTTTTCTTACTTGACTAGTCTCAGGGAGAGTAAACAGCAAATTGATCCAAAGAATAATCTACTATCATAGCCAAATAAAAGTTCTCAAACTAAATACATTAACATATACAGACAACCCTTACTTCAGACTGATACCCTCTGAAGATAGTTCTTTATATGTATATGACTGTGGATCAACTGTAATTAATTTTCTTTTCATCACTTCTAGATTCTTTGAAAAGTTCAAACACAAATCAAACAATATTCCATCTCCAGCTTAGAGAATTATGTGGATTATATTTCCAGAACTTCAATTAAGTAACCATGCAATTTATTTGTTGTACTGAAGAAAAATAGAGGCATAGAAGTGAGATTTGAAGTATCTTATCATTTAGATCTAAAAGACTTTTCTCATGTGGGAAATGTGACTTCAGATTTGTGCAAGCCATCCTTGAGGATTAGTTAGCTGTCACCCGAGTAGAAGTGCTTCTCTAATGTGTCCTGGTTTACTCTTTACTTTGTGATTTGGTATCAATCCTGTTGCTGTGAGGGAGTTTGGAGCAGAGTACACACTCACAGACAAGGGCACATTCTTTGAGTCCTTATTTTCTTAGCCTATAAATAATTTAACACTAATTTACTTAATAGCAAAAGATAGCTCTTTTAATTTTACTAATGAGTCTGCAGTAATAAAATGTGTTTGATAGCAAATTAAAAGCAAGAAGGTTTGGGGTTTTTTTTTGTCTACAGAAGGTGACAGAGATCCTGCTACAAATAAGTAGCAACATTGCTTTTACAATCATTAGAAAAGTTAAGGAGCAAGAACTAGACTTACTACAACAGAGTTTACCAACTATGAGGCAGGTATTTATATATTGTTAGAATTAATATTCACATGAAATAATTGTAGAACAAATTTTATATTTTAAAGAACCATAAAGAAGATCACAAAGACTTCTTGTTAAATTTAACCATAAACTGTGTATCCATTTTTTCTCAAGAACAAAACATGAGTAACTGCTGTGGCCTTAAGAGAGGGTAACAATAACTGAAGATAATTTTTACTCCCTCCCAGAGTACAATGCTAAATCAAACCAGTGTCTTTTTTCCCATATTAACAAACATAGCTCAGAATCACTGTAAAAATGTGCTGAACATGAAATGCATGTAAACAGCTTCTCCATTAGTGAAGCAGGTCAAAGGCAGAACCCTTTTTGTCTCTAGCTAAGCTGTTCAGACACAATCAGTTTCTGATACCTTAAGGTCCTGACTCAGTTTTTATGCAGCTGAGCTCAGTGCTTGGTGAAGAAATCAAACTAAGATTTTTCACAGGTATTTAGCACCAATTTTCCCTATTTGACAATATTAAAGCAATACATACACCAAACACCATACTCATAGATGGTGTAAATAAGCATCTTTTCTGTGCTGTTTTATAAAATAAAAGAATCAACAATCCTATAAGCCTAAAGTTACATTTACAAACAAACCTCTGCTTTCCTGAGAAAGAAAAAGCTCTTGAAACCACGTGTGTATGTATATATATAGATATACACATACATGCAAACAGACATATATTGTTTTAGCAGTACCATACAACTACTAAGGTCTCCAAGAGAGTACCTGTTGGTGTTTTTTGTGGGTAAAAAATTATCCTCTGCTGTGCTTTGTGAGAAACATCCTGTTCATGGCCTTTTTTGTACACATATTAATTTGTGTTAAAAAAGTATTATTATTTTTTGCAATTCTTACAAATATTTACATCAAATTTCACTCCGAGGATTTTTCATCTTTTTACTTTTCTTCTCCTTTTTATTTCTCCTTCAGTCTAAGGCAGAAAAATTGACATAACGATGTAAATTATTTTTTGGTAGCTTGACTAAAAAAATTGATACCATACTCATTGCCTCATTTTTTCAGATCCTGCAGAACTTTGAGTGCATACCATCACGAAAATTAGAGACCACTTGCTGACTCATTCTTGAAATTACACAGTAACTTCAGTAAAGTGAATAAAAGCAGCACAGCCTTTAATTTTTTTTTCTTAAAAAATGCACATGGTGGCTGTTAGCTCCATACCATAACTTTTTTTCATAATTAACACACAGATTTTCAGTACTTTGGATTATTTAACAAAATATGTCAAAAAGAAGACTGTTGCCATCTTGCATTCTCAATTATGCCGAAAGCTTGGCATCATAAGCATCAGGACACGGGGAGTTTGTTGTCAAAAACAGACACAGATTTTTAAAGTATTGCTAAGCTCATATTTTGAGCTTCAACACAGAACATTTATCAAATCATCATGCCACACTTGACTTTTCCCAGCAGAAATCTTTAACACAATTAAAATTATAGAGCCGATAAAGAAAAAAAAAATTTTGACCAAATGCATATTTCTCTCCCAGCTGATATTTTTGCCTTGTGATCTACATTTTGCAAACTTAGGTTTGTTAAACTTGCCAAGTGATGGATGAATTACTCAACATCTTTAAAGCACATATGGCCAAAGAGATGAAAAATGAAGAGGTGAAAGCATTTGATTTTAAAACATGAATATTTACAACAATCACTATTTGAATGTAATGAATTTTAATTTTAGAGTTTCCTCCACTTAGCACAATATACTATTCTTTACCTAAGCTTGTCATTCTTTTTTAAAAATGATCTTTTAAACCAATCAAAAAAGTTGAGAAAAAGCTAAGATTAATGATATCATCACTCACATTTCTTTAATTTCTTTTATTTAAATTTGGTAAATATTCTTGCTGTTAGCATTTTTTAAATTTAATTAATGTATACCCAATTACTTATATCAGTTGCACTGTTTAAAGGATCCTAATTTGTATACATTAAAAAGTTACCATTGAGGATAAAACTGTCAGCTCATAATCACATTGTTGCTAGAATAAAAGCATTCTCTATCTTACGTTTCAACAAGTCAATGAAAAATTTTGCCAGACATCCCAAATTATTGCCTTCTTTTATTTTGCCTCATTTTAAACAAAACACAGACTACATCAAGCAAATAATTCAAATGTTTGAGGAGCTTCCAAACAGATATGGCAGGTGAAGCTCAAGAAAAGTTACAAAGCTTCTTTCTATCCTGTCACTTGGAGTTACTCACTGGACTTAGTCATCACCACGCTGCATTCAAAATAACTTCAGAAGCAGCCCATATTTTTCATTGCTAAGCAGAAAGATGGAAAAGGTTTCCAAGTTTTTTGGGTTTTTTAGTACTGAAGTTCCAGGTGTGCCAGCAGGAGCCACAAGTACTGATTTACATAAGTGCTGTAAAGACTGGCAAAGACATTTTGGGCAGCTGTCTGCTTTGTGCTGATAGCCGTGTGCAGGCTGGAGGGGGCACTTGTTTCTCCCTTCCTCTCCTTGCCTCAGCCTCCCCTCTCTGCAAAGGTGCATTTTCAGTTTTAATCTTCCCTTGCTCTCCTGGCATTGCACAGCCTGCTTTCCTCACCATCACAAAAGAGGAACCTCTCACACCACAGCCCTGCTGACCCATCACAGCACCCATCACACCCTTGGCCTTGATGGGATCTATGGGACAGGTACAGCCTGTCTCAATGTCACTGGAGGTTCCTCAGCATTGGCAAATCAATTGATCTGAAGTTACTTTTGTGTGCAATTATTAATTACTACCAAACATACAACTAGTAGCTGGCTGGTAAGTTCAGGCCAGGGATTGCATTATTATTGTTGCTATTATTATTCACACATCCAAGGTAACTGATCGTGTGAAGGCAGCCAACCATGGCCTCAGGCAGAAGATCAAATACACAAAAGGGGAAGGTGCTGCTGCACTGAAACAGTTTGCACTTCAGCACTGTCACTGGTATGTTCTAGAAAACTTCATCTATAGAATTGCAGCAAGATTCATAGCATTGTACAAGTGTGTGATGTAGGAAAAGTAAAATGAAAAAAATTCTTTCTGTTCAATATTTCTCTGTGGTAATTTTTAAAAGGATTTGCAGAAAATTTATGTGGTCTTTTCAAGACAGATTTTTTTTTTTTAAGATTTCTTTTACCACAGAGCTTCAAAAGCCTGAGACCTCTCCAAGATTTATTTGTGCAGTCTACCAGAGTCCACATATCCCTAGACAAGGGATCTGTCCTTCACTGTATTCAAAAGTTACCCTGGTGGATTAACCTTGTCTGGCTGTCAAGTGCCCACCAAGCTGCTCTTGCATACCTCCTCTATGGGACTAGAGATTAAAAATCCACATGTGGGTCATGGTAAAGGAAGTTTAATGGGGAAAGGGGGAGAGGGAGGGAAGAAAAGGCTGAAGCAAAGCAAAACCAAAGGAGATTTGTTCTCTACTTCCTATCAGGCAGCAATGTCCAGCCAGTTCCTAGAAAGGAGGCTCTCAGTATGCATAGTGTTTACTTTGGAAGACAGAGAGGATATTTCTTTTGCATATCCAGTTTAGCACGTAGTGATACCAAGAGGAGCTGTGCTTCAGTAGGAACAACTTCTGAAGTGGCTTTAACTCCCTCATAATGTGCTAGTATTTATCTTCTGTTAGGATAGTGGGCTTCAAAATATTCCTGCCTGATACTGAAGGATTTAAAAATACATCTTGTGTACCTATTCCTTTGAGAAAATGCCCTAGTGCCCTGAAGCCCCTTTTGATTTTCCTATGGCTTCTTCCTTCAATCTCATCACTACCAACTTGGATAACTAATAGAGAGTAATAGTCAGAGGGCCATACCAGATCAGAGAGTTTCCTAATAAAATCCCATACCCAGGCCTCAGGGAGGCAGAAAACTTTCCTGTGGATGCGTCCTGTCAGTAAGTTGTGCCCCTCTGAAGGGAGTTGCCTATGACTGTTACCCTTCTTTTTTGCTCTGTAAAGCTAGTTGCAACACATGGGCTTGGCTGACTCACCCTAGGCAACCTCCAAGATGGTTTTTCTCTTACCTTATCCTGTTCCTGGCTCCCAGTTTCCACAGCCTCATATCTTTTCCATAGGGGCAGCCAGTGTGGGAAGAGAGACCAAGAGGGGATCTTTCTGCTACCCCAAGCAGGGATCTGCCTCCACTCTTCCCTCCCTCTTAGGTCTCCTCCTGCCTGTGAGCTAGAGCATAGGGGATCCTCTGTGGGATCCTCTGTTTCCTGAGGTGCAGTGGGCTGCTACCCAGCCCCAGGGCTGGTACAGAGCAGCTCCAGCAGGCAATCCTTCTCAGATGCCCTGTTACTTCTTAACCTTTCCACTTCCTCTTCAAGTTGTACCACCAGGCTGAATAGAGCATCAGCCTGCTCACACCTCACATCCTGCTTCCTTTTGATACCAATTATACATGTAAAAAATATAATATACATAAGGAATAATTGTATACTGAAGAATATACAAGAATGAACAAGAACCAACTGTTTGAGCCATACTAGAACATCAGAACTCAAATCTTCCATGGGCTTCTGTGGGAGCAGAGAGCACAGTGACCAGACTTTCTGAGAACAGTGTAATGCCACAAGGGGAACTTGACCTTCTGAACTGACCCTCTGGGTCTAGGGGAAGCATCTCTGGGACACGGCATTAGGAATCATCAACAGCAAAAATCACCACCTGTGGCAGGAGCCAGCTGCTCTCTTATGGAGTAAAAGCCTGATGCTGGAGAGGCTCAAAAGCACTATTTAAGAACATTTATTTCTTGAAATCTTTATATACTTCGAAACAAGTAAGCCAGACTTTGTCTTCTTTGTATTGCTCATAGATAGGACAGGAGGCATTGGATAAAAATAAGCAGCACAGATCAGGAATCATTTGGTCTGACTGAAGGAAGGAAGCAGGTTATGGATTTTATGAACACATATATTTAACATGTAGTTGCTGACAAATGACTCAATTCAGACTGTTGGATTTATGTTCCACTAATTTCTTTTCCTTGGGGAAATAATCAGTAAATGTAAAGCATTATTTATGGAAAACAATTAAATTGTTTAGAGTAAAAAACAAAGTATTTCTATTTTTGTTGATTGTTTGGGAACATTCTTGCTTGCAAATTCAAACAGCATTAATGCATGGGTGACATTTGTAAACAACAGTTACTGTTAAACATTCATAATAAGCATTAGCACTATTGTGTGGTATCACATATAAAGAGAATAAAAAGAAAGGTGACTTTTCAGCATTTTGTGGAAGAGTAACATTTTATTTACACTTCCTAAGGACATTTGAAGCTGCATATCACACAATTTAGTCAGAAATTGAAGAACATGATTTGTTTTTATTTCTTAGCAAGACATTTCCTGCTCATTAGCAATACAGCACTGAATTATTCTTAGATCATTCTTTCTGTTTACTGGAAGAGATATAAAGGTTATGTCTAACAAATTCCTCTTTAAAATGAGGACAGTAATTTAGTGGTACATAGATGTAGAAAAGACAAATAATTAGAGCTAGTGACATTGAAACCTAACTGCATGAGGCCTCTTTACTTCAAAGAAACTGAGTATCACTAGAGAAGGGGAGGGAAAAGAAGATGGCAGTCTGCCAAGGCGAGTTTCTGCTGGGTGACAGTGTGAATTCCAAACTAGGAAAATGATTGTTATTTAAGCAAATTTGACAATGTATTTTTTCATTTTTGTCAATAAGATGTATATTTAACAATATAATCAGGTTTTGACATATATTTGACAATATAATCAGGTTAAAAAGATGTCCCTCAGTAAGGCATGCATGTGGCATTATAGGGGCCATAGCCAGTTTCACATTATTAAAAAATCTTTCCTGGTTCATAAGTTCAAAAGCTAATATAAAATATTTATATATTTTGGAAAGCGTCTTGAACTTTGTTTCTTTTGAAAGTATTTTGAAAGGGAAATGTTGTGCTTCAATTTATTTTTTTTCTACCACTGAGGTTTCTATTTGAATGCTCTCTTTTTGAGAGTATTTTATATCTAAAAATGTACTGGTGGGGAATGCTGCATTAGTGAGACTGCTACCATCTACACCTCCTTCAGAAGCAGAAAGAAAGAAGTGCCAACCCAGAGAGTTCCTCCTCTCCTTTCTCAGCAGACCATGAAATGCATGGAGCTGAAGAGGATCAACATCTACAGAAAGTTTTCTTGTAATAAATATTAGTATTATTAAACAATTAAATTATATTTATTCTTACTATCAAAAGATTTTAAGAAATATCAACTTCATTACAGTGTGTTTGACTAGATTAAGGCAACAGAAGGTCCAAAGCCAAAAACCCTTGTGCTAAAAAATATTTTTCTCAAGAAATAAATTAAACTGATTGTTTAGCTTTAGATTTCCCTGGAAAATAGGGACAATTGCTACCAATTTTGTTACATTTTTTCTTTGGTCCACTTCACTTTTGATTTCATTGGACCTTGAAAATCTTGTGTACAGAAATAGAATAAAAAGGAAGAATCTTTTTCTATGAAGAGAAAAATTTTCACTTTTACTGTTTCTTCATAGTTTTTTTTCTGGTTTTTACATGGTATTCAAATCAATCCTAAGATGTCCAGGACATAACAAAACAATGTATCAAAGCTTTCAAAGTGACAATTTAATGCTCATATTTACTGAAATATCAAGGACAGTTTACAAATTAGTCAGTTTTTCTTCTTAACACTGTTGCATACATAGTCATCTAATAATATTATAGGATTCTGCTCAATCTGCTCATTTCACTAATCAACCAGCACACTTTTGTGCATTGCTTATTTTAGTATTTCAGAACATGCATATTTTACCAATTCAGTTACAGATTTCATCAATCCAAGTGAATGTTACAAGGATCCACCTGCATGTGAAAATGATGCAGAGCTGATTAGCCTGTAGTAACATTTTAAGGGCTTTCTTTAAGCAGTATTTTAAGGGTGGGGGTTTTTTGTTTTTTTTTTTTCTTCAAGTATTATTTACATACAAAATACTCTGGGTATGGACAGTTTTTCTCATCCCAACTGCTGCAGAAGTTTTCCCTACACATCCTAGGGCACTCAAGCTGGCTTGATAGGGACCTTACAGGTCACATAATTCCAACAATTTCAGTAGCCCAGATTGCTCAGAGCCCCGTCCAGCCTGGCCTTGAACACTTCCAGGGATGGGGCATGCAGAACTTCTTCAGAAAACCTATTTCACAAACCTCACAGCAGAGAACTTCTTCCTAATAACTAAGCTAACCCTATGCTCTTCCAGTGTGAAGCCATTCTCCCTTGTCCTCACGACATGGTTTTGTAAATAGTCTCCATTTTCCTTTTAGGGTCCCCTCAGGTCCTGAAAAGCCACAGTTAAGTCACCCTGAAGCCTTCACTTTCCCAGGCTGAGCAAGCCAGATTTTCTTATCCTTTCCTTGTAGGAGAGTTTCTCTGCTCCTTGGTGTAACTCTCTGGCAGTGTGAAGCAGTCAGTACTGTGCTGTCAAACCTTTGGTGCATATGATAATTAGTATAAAGGCATCTCAGGGAAACATTTTCTCATTTTTTTATGAAGGCAGTCTAGCCAATCTGAGCCTAAATTACCAAACAGCAGACCACTAACTGAAGAACTGAATAAATTCTGATGAAGGACTGAATAATTTCTGATACTTGTAAAGGAAGAAAGGAAGCAGAAAGAGACTGAGATATCTGCACAAATTCCCTTAAATAGGACCTCAAACTTTTAGTTTTCTTAGGCAGATTATGTACAGGAAACACTCAGAGATTGCTGAAATGAGAAAGGCCGACAGAAAGGCAGAAGTATTCCCCATCAAACACAATAAGAAGGAACTGAAAAGTTTTGAAAAGGCCAACATGCTGACACTGCCTGCTGGCTTCTCCTAGGAGGGGACAGGATTTTGAGAGTCATTATGCTTTATTGTATGTACTACTGTCCTACCAAAGCTGGAAGGAGAGAGGAAAATACAGGCCAGAGAGAAAGATGAGGAGAGAGAAGGAGCCTCTGTCCAATGGAGGATGAAGAGAACTTCTTGCAGGGAAGAGCAAGAAGGGACTGGAGCACAAAAGGCCCAGATGACAGTTTGATAGAGATACTGAAACACAGCTAGCAACAAAAGGAAATACCAGTGCTAGGTATGTTTCTAGAAGATAATAGGTGGTAAATCTCTGAAGGCTATGAGCACAGGAGCAATGTGTTGGAAAGTTCAGAATGATTTTTCCCTGTAAATACTTGGGAGTTTGAATTCTAAATTATTCTGGTCATGTGCAGAAAGAAGGGTCAATGAAAACCTTGCAGGTGTGTCATTGCTGTACAACCCTAATTATGGTCATTTTTACAGAAATTACATTTTTTCGATGCTGCATTTTAGTTCACAGTCCTTGAATTGTACATCTGCCATCCTGATTTCCTACAGAGTATCCCGTGGGAATATATTTTGGAAATATATGAAAATGACTGCATTTTATTTCTACTAGTGCTGAACTGCTACACTATATTAGTTATTTCTGAGTAGCAAACAGCTATCACACTTTCACTTACACACACACAAGTATATTTCTGTATATATGTATATGTGCAAAAATAAATGCACAGGGACTTTTGGGTTTTGTTCAGCTTATCCCTCATTTCTTGACAGTATTTCTGAGTTTTCATACCACCTTGGTCTGAGTTCAATAATACATTACTAGTGTCCATTACAAAAGGAATATTTCTGTTAGGTTTGTTATTCAGCACAAAAAAAATCCCATGAGTAACAGTAAGCTAAAGTATAATCTATTCCTTATAACACTGAAAAGAGTGCTGAGCAAGTTACTTAAAACTCTACATGAATAAAGTATTGGAAACAGGCCCTAAGGGAAAGCTAAGGTTTAATGGCTATAGGTATAAGAGTGATACATTTCCTGACACACAGCATTCAAAAGAATAGATTCCATGATGAGTGTTTCTAATGTGCTAGATTAGTTGGAGCTAAGCAAAAATTGGTATATTTTTATGACCCTTACTATTTCTTATAGGAAGAAATCCTACCTTGGAGCTAAGTATTAATCTATGTTCATAGTAACCATCAAACCTGTAAATGAAAAGCAAAGTGAATGAAGACTTAAAAACCCCCACATTCTTAGTTTCTTTCCACTCTAACTATAATCAAATAGTATCCTAAAATTTTAATTAAAAAATATTATGAAATTAATTGCTTTACAAATTGTTCTTTGGTGGCAAGGATCACCACAGCACTAGACATAATGGAAACTAAGGAAATATAATTTATTTAAAATTTTTCTATTGGGTTTTATAGAAAGAATTCTTTCCTTCAAAAGGATTGACTATTAAGTAACTGACCAAAGGCTCCTATTTAACATAAAGCTTCCATTACTCTAGACTTTGAATTTATGCATGTCATACACGTAAATTTGTCTCTACCTTTATAATTTAATCTTTAAATCTTGTTATATAAATATATCTCTCTCCCTACTGTAAGAAAAAATAATAAAAAGCCAAGATTTTTTCATATTAATTGTGATTTCATATAAATTGTGATTTCATTACCAAAAACTTTTTATATATAAGCTTATTCTGTTTCAGCATTTGGTGAGTCGAAGTTGATGGGAAAATTTTACTGAGTACAGAAGTGGAAAGGAAATCTTCAGAATATGTTTGAATTCCACAAATTCTTTCTAAAAATCTAATCTTGAAGTTTTTTCTAAAAATTCAGGTTTAAAATGAATGAATTAAAGAGGTAAAAAATGTTTGCTGCTTTAAGCACTGGCAGAACTTATTTAGTAGTCATATTACACTGCTGATAAAATAAAACTCATCATTTCACTTTTTAATTATGTGATAAACTGTATTAACTTGAAGTTTCAAGTCATAGAATATCCTGAGTTGGAAGGGATCCATCAAGTTCAGAGTCCACCTCCTGGTCTGTGCAGGACTCTCTGAAAATCACACCATGTGCCTGAGAGTGTTGCCAAATGTTTCTTGAACTCTGTCAGGCTTGGTGCAGTGACCACTTCCCTGGGGAGCCTGTTCTAGTGCCCAACCATCCTCTGGATAAAAAAAAATGTAATGATATTTACCATAAACTGCCCCTGACTCAGCTTCATATTATTCTAGGGATTATTATCCTCTCGTAAAAGTTAAATTTTCATTCAAACTTGAATGATTTTGTTAGAACCACCACAGGTATAAGTGAAAACTGAGATTACAATATAAGAAAGAAAATTGTCTCAATTAGGAGACAATTTTAAATTACCACTGTACAAGCCAGACATGTTTCCTATTTACTTTTCATTTATTTGCAAAGTAAGTAAGAGAAAGACTGCTATTAAAGATGACTCCAAAATGTGATATTATCTCTGTCTCAGCAAGAAATGTTAGAATCAAAGAAAACTCACATATTTTGACATTAAAAAAAGCTACTAAATTAAATGTGTCCCACTGTTTTATCTATTTTGACTGTATGTAGTATACTCATCCACTTGTGCTTACAGATGAAAATAATTAGTACATATATTAAACCTTCCAACCCCCAATGTTAGCAGTCTGCTTGTAAATAACCTTCATTTTCCATGTTTCCATCTGAACCAGCCAGTATGGTTCCCAACAATTTTTATAGATCAAGGAGACACAATATTCAGGCTTCATCTCAAAAAAAAAATCATAAGTATTTTTCCTCCTATTACAGATGAGGTATCAGTGATGGCCTTTTACAGGTACTGCACAGCAGCATCACAAAGTCCCTTTGATCTTTTCTGAAACTGAATCTATGATGGAAAGAAGTCCAACATGTGTTGTTGACTTCAGTACCCTGACAATTCCTCTGGACCACTAAGGTAGGGCCATTTTGACCATTTCAAACCATTACAGGTTGAAAAACACACTGTTCAAAGTCCAAGAGAAGCAAGCCAAAGTAGCCACAGTACCTCCCAACTGCTATGGAAAGCAAGCCAACGTCCAGGTTTAGCATGGAATATCAAAATTCTGCTCCAGATTTAACCCCCCTTCCTCTCTCTCTCTCTGCAACATGTTTTCTTCAAGATGCTACCAATAATATCTCCACACACATTAAGCAAATATCCCAATATTAGCAACAAAAACACAGTATGAAGAACCATCAGTAAGATTTCTTGAACAGCCACTGAAAGAGAGAATCAACCTCACCCTGTGATAAGTTACATGGGTCTTCAGTGTCAGCTTTATTCTGTGAGAAACAACAAATAGATCTGTCCTTCTGACCTGAGCACTTAAAGGACTGTTCTGCAGCACAGCTCAGATGAACCCCCTGATGGGGATAACATGATAATTCAGTTGTAAGGGCTGAGTAGGTGCTCTCTCATTTATAAATTCCACCTCACTTATGCATCAAAAAAATTTCATATTCTGGAAATAACTGTTTGCTATTGAGGGACAGGCAAAGAGTGAATTGATAAATTTCATCACAGCTGGTGGTTTAAGTTAGTTCCATGATTAACAGAAAATGAACATTGTAAGATGTTTGGAGCTTAAGATTTATCAAAGTGAAGGAAAATTTAATGTAATCCATTCTACTTTTTTTTTTTCTTGTGATCTAGAGCATGGATTCTAATAAAAATCTGTTTATAAATCTATCTGTCAATGGATTACAAACTGAACTATAAAAAATTCTTTAATTTTTCCCAGATCAAATTCTATTTTATGTCTCAATCTGAGATTTTAACATTTACTGCTGCTTATTCTCCTTCCTTCTTATTTTTCCATTTGCATATTCTTGAGCTTTTTTTTGAAGGTACTCTAGCACTCATCAGTCCTTTTATTGATCTGATCCAACCTGTCTGAATAGGAAGAAAATAGCCATTGTCAGGTCCTTTTTTGATCATTTTAGCAAGCTCTTTCATTGCAGGGTCATAATTCCCCCAGAATAAGAAAAGGAGTCATGATCAGAAAAGACAGAGCAAGAAGAAAATTTCTGATGTATCAAGAAACTGTCAATTTAAAAAATGGGATGTAATTTTATCCTGAATCTTTTCTTCAGAGTTGTTTTGCACTCTGTAAAACAATTATATCTCTGTCTAAAGAAGCAGAATGAATATTGCTGGAGCTTAGGGTACTTACTGGCCCTCAGTTTCAACCTTTTTTCTGATTTTTCCATGCAAATTTTCATGTCTAGTCCTTCATTCTCCTCCTTCCAATACTGTCAAAGTGCTCAGGTACTCCCTTTTTTGCTATACATGATGTCCATTCCTCTGTCTGATCGTCTGACTCCTAGACCCTGCATCACTGATGAGCCAGAGCCTCACAGAAGCCACACAGCAGCTTCCAAGCACAGCCCTGCTCAAGCACAGTTTTCCAGATGACTGCAGCCACACTAAGGTGGAAAGTGTTGACACATTGCATTGTCTCAAGCTCTGTTTAAACCCTAACAGCAGTCTTCCAACCAAACGCCAATAACCAGAGTCATCCCTGAGCAAAGACTGCTCCTAGGTTAGCAGCAATAACCACTCTCCCAAGGCTCTTGGAAAACTCAAAGACATACAATGTCTGCTACAGCAAAACTTAAGAGTGACTCACAGTTAGTAAAGTACTGATGATCTGAGACAATGACAGAATAATAAAATACTAATGCAGCAGTTTTGCCTTGGTGACACACCTCTAGCCGAGGTAAGAAATATAAGTAGTAGTGAATATTGTTCCTTAAAAAAAAAATCAACATTAAATCATCATTATTAAATTGTTTCCTATAAGATTCAGGAAAATCGCAGAGAACAATACCAAATACAGAATCAAAGTTTTATTTACCATGTTACTTTTTTTTCTCTTCTTCACTGACTAAGAAAGTACTTTCAGAACAGTATTACTACCTTAGGCAGTTTAACCAGGATTAATTTTCAAGCAAGCTCCTGACTAAGGACTCAAAATGAGCCAAGAACTTAAAGAGAAAAAAAAATCTAAAGCTAGGAAAATGTTAAGTATCTAGAACAACCTCCCTGTTGCTTAATATGAAATGCTGAAATTTTCCAAGAAAGGAAATCTGGCTTCAGATATGTGCATCATTTAAAGACAACAACAAAAAAGTATTAAATAAATTCAACAGTTTGTGTTCTGTATAGCATAAGGGAGCATCATCATCATTAGCCACAAGAAAGAGCCAGGAACTTTACACCAGAATTTTTGTTTGTAACAATTTTAGACAGAGCTCTTTTAGAAAGCCAGCCAGAGGGTATGACTTAAATGGAACCATCTGTCAGCACACTAAAATAAAGAGACAAAAACTGCACTACTTAGTGAAAAAAAAACCAAACAAACCCCAAGCCAACCGGAAATGTGAAATAGTATTCAGCTTCAGGTAAAAAAAAAGGTTGTGTTAACAGGAGAAGAATGTAAAAAAATGTAGACTGTAAATGCAAAATGTGAACATTAGGGCAGATAACTTTGGTAATTGAAAGCAAATGAAAACAATCTAGTTTTGTTTTAACAGAAGTTATAAAAATCTATCTAAGCAAATAAATACACTTGTTGAAATACCTTTGATGTCTTCATTTTGCTGCCTTCTGTATTTTAATGTTGTGTCTGGTTCTTCCCTCTGCTTACAAGATACAACATATTGCTTTGAAACACAGCAATTTGTTAAAAACTTACTTAATATTTCATTGAACTCTTTTGTAAAAGCACATATCCTTAAAACAATATTATTGTGATGCCAAGATTATTTTCTGCCTTTTCATTTGCATATCCTCAGTATTCTTAGCATGCATGCTTGAAATTCCTGAAGTCTGATAACTTAGCATAGTCCTAGCATTCTGTTAGACCAGGAGACCAAACATCCTAAAGATCTCATAGTAAGAGGCCAGAAATGCTATGCTATCTTGGGAAACCAAGGTACTCTCTAGAACAAATCCTGTAAACTAGAGACTTGGCCCATCCAGGGGGGAATTCCATGGATGGGGGAATATCACACCATTCATCCAGGCCTCCTGTTGGGGCATCCTTGTTAGATATGCTAACTTGTAAGGTTTATAAATTGTATATGCCATCTATCATGGGGGTGCATTGTGATTCATTCCACCTTGGTGAAGTGGTGCAGCATAAGAGGCGCATCCTTATTAAAATACTAAGATAAAAACCCCTTATCCCTTAGTTGTGTCTGGCTCTCAAGTTTTCAGCCCAGGAAAAGGCATCAATTGCAACTATTTATATACCTCCTGTAAGTTTTCTCCATATTTATATACTCATCCTTATAAAAGGTGTGGTAGGGATTCTGTGGGGAACTGTATTAGCATTCTCAGGTGTTATTCAGAAGAAATTCGTTTAAGGGCTGACATTTTAGACAGAGTCATTGTGGTACCTACAACTCTTAGGAGGGATTTCCTGTCCTTTCACACAGGATAGGTTGCAGAGAATGCCTGTATAAACAAAGTCTGGAGGACCCCAAAGAGCTAGAGGGCTACCAGATAGTCTATAAGAGAAAAGAGGGCTCAGAGAATATCTTGATCACTGTAACTTGGATAGTACTAAAAAGCTACTGGAATATGTTCTTGCTGTCTGATGTTATCCATTTTTCAGGATTTCAGTTATCCTTTCAGAAAGAATATTAGTTTGGTTGACATGTTGCAGATAAGTCCACACCACCTCTTTTAATAATCTCATTAAGTTTTAGTGTCATATGGATTATTCATTACTTAATTCAAAATTATCTTGAAAAATCACTGACACAGGCAATTAGGAGTAAAGGGTTAATGTTCTTGGAATAACGATTAGTATATTTAGAAAAAAAAAATGTACTACTTAAGTAGCTCTGTTGGAGACATGGAGATACTGGACAGATTCCAGGAAATGACCATGAAAATGATTAAGACACTAAAGCATCTCTCCTATGAGGAAATTTTATCTGAGACTGTTCAGGTTGGAGTAGAGAAGGCTTTGGGAAATCCCATCAGTGCATAAAAGAATGGAGGGAAGATGAACTGAGGACTGTCAGGTGTTGCCTAGTGACAGAACAAGGGACAATGGACACAAACTGAAATACAATGCCTGGTTTCCTCTGAGTTAGAGTTAATTTTCTTCTTAGTAGCTGTGACAGTGCTGTGCTTTGAATTTAGGATGAGAATAATCTTGATATCATACTAATGTTTTAGTTGCTGCTAAGCTGTGCTTACTCTGTGTCAAAGACTTTTCAGGTTCCTACCTGCCCCACCAGCCAATAGACTAGGGAGCAGAGGAAGCTGCTGGGAGGAGACACAGCTGTAACAGCTGAACCCAACTGACTAGAAGGATATTCCATACCATATGGCATCACACCCCTTATATAAACTAGGGAAAAGTTGCTCATAGGGCTGCTAATCAGGGACTGGCTGGGCACCAGCCTGTGAGCAATTACATTGTGCATAATTTGTTTTTAATATTCTAATTCTTTTATCATTAATGTTGTATTTGATTCAGTTCTATTAAAGTGTATTTATCTAATTCATTAATTTTACAATTTTTTCCTTCCAATTCTCTCTCCTATCTGACTGTGTGGAGGAGTGAATGAGCAGATGTGTGGTGTTCTAACTGCCTGCCAGGTTAAATCACAACACAAAGAGGTTCCACCTGAACATCAGGAAACCCTTTTTTTTCACTGTGAAGGTGACTGAGCATTGGCACATGTTGCCCAGAGAGAGTATGAGCTCTTTCTTCTTGTTTCAAAAACCATCCAGACACGGTTCTGGGCAACTACTTCTGGGTGACCCTGCCAGACAGAAGAAGTTGGACCAGATGACCTCCTTAGTCCCTTCTAAATTCACACATTCTGTAATTCTGTCTTTCTGTTTTATTATCAACTAAACATATACTGAACCTTGTTTATCATATTTAACTAGCTCTTGTTGTAACCAAAACATTGATTCACCAAAGCATGAATTGTTTATATCAACATAAAATACACCACTACTCTTGTATATCCTAATTCCCCTAGTCTCCAGCATTTCAATTCACAATTTACTCTTCTGCTGTTAGTTATTTATTTTCTTTTATATGCAAAGCTCATGCTGGATTTCTATTAATAGGAAAACTTCTCCAAAATATTCTTGAAAACTATTACACAAAATACAGTCTTTCAGCACACAGGCTTCAGAAGAAAGGATTGGTTCTTCTACAGCATTTGCCATTAGCAATTAAATTACATTAATCAGCCCTAAATGGAAACTAAAATTTCTAATTTGAGCTGAAATTATATGAATGGATACGTTTATTACAACATAACATTTGAACCATTTCACAGTCTGGGAAACTGAAGTGTCTCTGGATTTGAAGAATTTGGTTGTGATCACAGGGGAATATTGACAAGTACAGAATAAAGAACTAGTAGATTAATTTTCAGATGGGCCCCGTCTTTAATCCAAGACTGACCATCACTTAGATTTCACCTTACTTTCCTCCTCTTTTATCACTTGCTAGTCAATGAAATACCAAAAACTATCAGGGACCTGATGATGAAGAACAGGTGCACTGGTAGGAAATCTTTATTTTTCCAAAAGAAAAGTGAATAATGTCATTCTTGGAATTACCAGAACTAGGAATCACAGATTATTTGAGGTTGCAAGGGACCTCTGTGGGTTATCAGCTCTATCTTCACTCCTCAAGTAGGGACACCTACAGACAGTTGCTTAGGACTGAGTCCATATGATTTTTAAGTATTTTCAAGGATGGAGTCTTCACAACCTTTTTTGGCAACCTCTTCAGGTACTAAGTCACCCACTGAGAAAATGAGGGTGAACAATTTTCTTTAACTTTCACAGAAGGAACGTTTCCAGGATATTTTTGGTACTTCAAATTACTTCAAAGAACTGTTACCATTTTTGTCACTCACAAATTTCTGTGTTCTTTTTATTTTCACCCTTTTCTGCTAATAGCCAACATAGCTTTTCACTGCCTAACCTCCCTCTGAAAAGCTTCACCTATCCCACACCCTGACAATTCTAAGAGAAGTTTAATTGGATTTCCAAATCTTAAAGGCACTATTTTCAACTAAGACTCTATTATGCTTCTGACAGAGACAAGCATTGCAATTTCAGATGGAAAAGAGTTGTAGGTCATACAAACAAAATGTTCAAAATAATTTGTAAAACCTATGAAGTTTATATTGCTGTGGATTAATCATTCATATAGTCTAAAAATCAGTGAGATCATCAGAACAGCAAGGCTTAGGACTACAAAGTCTTGTTCTTTTTGTGTTTCTTTTTTTAAAGAAATAATCAGCCTGGGAACATATCAGAGGAATTCACTTTTAAAAAGGAAGGGAGAGACCAAATAATTGATAGCTGATTACAAAACCAAGATTGGCACAGGGTTGGTGGTTTTGGGTTTTTTGGGGGTTTTTTTGGGTTTTTTTGTTTTGTTTTGTTGTGGGTTTGGGTTTTGGTGTTTGGTTTTTTGGGGTTTTTTTGAAAGATATTTTTTTGTTTTTATTATTGAGCCCAGATTTCTAGGCCATTGAGTGATTTCTCTGTACAACACAGGAAAAGGGTTTTTTTCTCTCTCTCTCTCTTTTTTTTTTTTTGACTGAAATATAGCAGCTCTGACTGTTGACAAAGATGGTTTCTCAGGCAGCCAAGATCAATTGCATTTGTGCCTGTTCCAGTCATGAAAGCAACTAGTTTCCATTATATTTAGAATAAAAGAGAACCCAAAATAACAAGTATCAAAGATTAGCATTTTAAATTCTGGCCACTAAATCAATTGAACATCATTTACATTTCAAATCCTCACCAGTTGTCATGAAAGACACCATGGTGTTTCTGTTTGGATTTTTAGTTTGTTTTGGCAAGTAAGAAACAGTTAGATCCACTCCTTTGGTTGAATTCCAGTTTAGCAATTAATTACATTCTGTCCACTTAACTGATCTTAGAAATTTCATGGGGAAAAGCCCCTCCTCCCTTCTTTCCTAAATGTAACATATTGCTGCTTCCTACTGTTCAAATACCAAACTCATTATATCCCAATTCCATGTCTGAGTAAACAGAATGAGTTTTCTAAATGGAACTGTTTCACAGGAAGTGCTTAGGGATTTCTCTGAAAGACAATGTTCTAGACATGCAGCATGAAATTGTTATCACTAGAAAATAAAACAGCTTTACTTTCAAAAACATCTTGTTAAATATGTTCAGACTGTCTACTAAAATGTGTCTTATTTATTAAAAGGTGAATAAAGCTTAAAGTGTGCTAAAATGTAAAATAAATTCTGAATTCTGACTTTTCTGACTTTCCTATTTTCTCTGTAATATGTCAGGTTAACAAAGATGAAGGTAAACATAAACTTACCTAATTGCTTTGGTTCCAGGAAGTGTTTTGTTTTGAGGGGTTTTTTTTTGTAATTTATCAGAAAGAAGTCTTTGATTGTTGGTAACCTGAATATAGAAAAGACTGGTGAAGGAGATTGAAGTCAACATCAAAACAGATCAATGATACAGTTATATTTTCCTCTCTAAGGGTTCTTTTGCCCCCTCAAGAATCTTGCTCCTCTACTGTGTTCTGTGTCCCATAATGAGATGAGCCATCTTCTAGATGTAAAAGATGAAACATCTAAGGTACAAAATATTCCCAATATAGAACAACAAATGAAACCTTTCTCATCAATGAGAGAAACATGTTTCAAGGCTGCAGAACTGGTTATGCCTTATTTGGAGTTCTGGTCTCCACAATACAACAGAGACATGGACATAATGAGAGAATCCAGCAAAGGACCATGAAGGTGATTTAAAGACTAGAGCATCTCTCCATAAGGGGCTCAAGGAGCTGGTACAGCTCAGTATGGAGAAAAGAAGGCTCAGGGAGCTCTTCAATCCTTGCCAGTACCTGGAGAGAGGGTGTACAGAGGACACAGACAGATTCTTTTCAGTGTGTCCATTGTCAGGAGAAGATGAAATGGGCATGAAATGAAACACTGGAGAGTCTCTCTAAAAACCAGGAAAAGTTTTTTTACTCTGGCACAGGTTGCCCAGAGCAGTTGTGGAGCCTCCTTCCATGGAGATATTCAAAAGCCATTTAGACACTCCTCTGAACAGTCAGCTCTGGGAAACCTTGCTTTGGGCATCCATTCCTGCACAGGTGATTTCCAATCTCAGTCATTCTGTGATTATTTTGAAGTTTTCACCATAAATAATATATTCTGACAAATCTGAAATACAACATATGAGTTAATACAATGGAAATTATCTTGCCATTTTTCTGAACACTTTATTAGTTGTGATAAAAAGTATAAACCAAACCCCTGCAATTTTACTATTTTTCTGTTGTGTAGTATTCGCATTACTATTTAACAACCCCAAAACACTTATGAATGTCCTTTGTCAATTATAGACAAAAGAACTCCTCTCATGCAACATTCTTTTTGACTCTAAATTTCTTTGGACTCTGCTCTTTCACCCTTTTCTTTCTCTTTCTGTTAGTCTTTCATAGTCCACACTTTTTTCAGTGCAAAATTGTTTCAAGTTATTTTATTCCTTGATGTACTCAAGTACTTTCGAGAAAGAAAGAAAAGTTAGGCATTTGTTCATCTAAAAGAAAATGTTTTACTCTTAGAAAGTGGAATCCCAGCTCTTTTAGATAGTCCTAAATGCTTTTTAGACATGAACTTTAATTGCTTCTTGGTCCTTTTTCAGCTGAATAATGCACATAAAATAAATGGAAGAATATAATTATAATATCCAGTTTACTTCATTTCTTTTTCTATGTGACATAGTGAAACAGTTCACTACATATACATATATTTATAGATAGACTGATATAGATATTTGTATCATCCATAGGATTTTTTTGTCTTCATTTCTCTGCTGAATACTTCCATATGCACACATTTTACCTAAGAACACCTTGCTATTCAATTTTCTTCCCTCTATTATACATTTGCAAAGCAATCATATGATAGTTTCTCATCCAGTGTAATCAAACTGTAAATACAGATGCTCTGCTTAGCATTGTCTGTTCACATACATTCCTCTTGTTTGACTGGTGTTTCCATTCTTCCTACCTATTTTCCACACTATTTCCCCAGGGTTCTGCTCAACTGATTTTTTTCTCACACACATTTTGCTTGGTCTCTGTTTTCTTGCCAAGATAGGAGTCAAGCAATCCATTCCTGTGCTGAGCAGAGTATGTAATGCAAAACAGAGTCCACAAAGGAAGGTCCTGATGGGTGAGTTCCTACTGCTGCCTGAACTAATAGAGAAGAAGAATGTGTTCAGACAAGCAGAGAAGATAAAATGCGGCAGACTTGTTCAAGGATGAAGTAGCACCAAATGACTGTGTCAACTGAAACAGAACAGAATTGAAGCTGCTGGGAATGAAACAGTGGATGGCAAAGGAACAGAAGCTGATGAGATTTGAAGACATTATTTCCCAAGACAGAAACAAGAGGGCTTTCTTTTAGGGTCCCATATAACAGCCACAGTGACGATTTAAAAAGAACTACTAAAAACTCATTTCTTCATTTTCAGTACATAATGCAAAATTGCTTTATCTTAAAAAAGATGAAATAGACTGTGCAACCTGACTGCTGCACATTTTGCTAAATATTATCACCACCATATTTTGTGAAACATTACTATGATCACTTTCAAATACTTGATAAAATCTGTCTAATTGAAACTAAGAATGAGTATCTTGGCCAGTTTGGACAATCAATTAAAATCTGCAGTGTCATTAATGTGCTGCATCTTTAAAAGTACTAAAATAGAGACAATGAGATGAAATTTTCAGCAACTGAACCTTATAGTGATTTCATCCTCACCTTGTTTCTGAAAGCATGTGAAAGCTCTGTCCCTTGTGTTAGGGGGCTGAATGCCAAACCAAAAGGGTCCTTAGTCATTTCTCTATGGAGCTGTACTGCAGCAGCACCAGTTCACTGCAGACTTAGCACAGTGGCATAGTTTTCCTTTGGAATTGGCTGAGAACTTGCTCACATCCGCAAAAAGGAAAATCTTAATGACAGCACCCACATGGGCTAATGCAAATCAAAACTGGTAGACTCCCTTGTAAAGTAGCTAAAGCATGCATGTACAAGCTGTATTTTTTTTCCTACATACAGAGATACTAACTGCAACCATTAAATATATTTGACATAACAAGTCAATATAAATTTTGCCAAGTAATGATAAGGGAAATATGAGCAAAGGAAGTGGCACTAGCTAAGACAACTCAGCAGCAAGAAATACAGAAGTTCAGTAAAACTGTGGACAAATGACAAGAATAAACATATCCTGGTTGCAGAATAGTTGTACTTGATAAGATTACTGTATTCTAATTATTATAGACTAATATTAATATGTATCTATGTGACTCCCTATTAAATCTAAACTTTCAACCTCTAGATATGAAACTCTAGAAAAAAAGTAGCCTTCAAAGTGAAATAAATTTTCTCCTTAGAAAATTTATTGCCTATTTGTTTTCTTGGAACTTCAAATGACAGAAAATTCAGGTCTAATTTTTTTCTGCCATTTCCATAGTCATTGTACTGCATACATGATTAGTCTTAGGCACCACTGGGATAGTACTATTATCTTTTTCTGCAGTTTCATTCAAGATTTCCAACAAATTTCTGTTAAACTTTACTTTTCTGAAACATGCAGTTATTTCATACTTCCTGAACATCCCTTCAACAATATTTAAAAAAAGGTGGGTCAACAGTTTAAAAATCATCCATGCTTCTGTTCAATTTTGATTTGGAGGGAAAACCTAAGTACACATGTGATCTATCTTTAGCTTGAAATTTACTTCAGTGTAGCTGGTAGTTCAGTAAAAACAGAGATTACTGGAGGTTGTGTTGCCCAGCTACTGAATCTTTTTCACTTGACATAGTGATTAACTATCAAAATCTTTTCTAGTGTGGTGGAAATTGTTTTATACTTCAGCTGTATCATTTAAGTTTTGGGAAAGAAAAAGCAAGAAATCCCACCACTTCTGAATTTCACCAAATATTATCTGTCCACTTTTTAAAATTCTGCATAAATATTTATATTTCATATCAAGTATGGTCACCAGTTTTAAATTATAAGTTACATTCAAACACCTCAGAGTGCCTTTACTAGCTGAAATTCTTCATGTTGTCATAACACATGACCTCCACAAGCTTAGCAACTGAAAAAAGATGAGTTATGTTCACTTACAACCCTGTTGGAAATTGCACAGATGCAATTCTTATTGTTAGCTTTTTCTTCTTCATGAGAGAAGCATTGGTTATGCCAGTCACCTGATAATGCCAGTGTTCTAGAATACACTATTTTGAAAATGAGTGGAGAGATTGAAGCAGCACATGCTTCAATTGATGCAGCAGCAGCAGAGATGGCCACTGCTCCAAGAAAAAAGGACTGGAATATCACAGCAAATTATCCAATAAAAAATGAATAGACTCCTCTCAAGAAATTACAAGGAAGAAGTTATTTATAAATTTAAGCTGCTTAAGTTGCCAAATATTTGAGAGGAATGAAGCTATTTTATGTGGTCTTCTGCAAAAATGTCAATGAAGTGAGTTTTTACTATGTTCCAGCTAAAAAAGAGTGAGTTTTGATGTCTACATATTGCTAGTTCAGTCACAATGTGAGTGCAAATAGGATCACTCTAAAAACAACATTCTGCCCCAGAACAATATAGAACACTTCCTCACAGTCAAAATTTTCTTACAAGACCTTTATTTTTCTCACAGTGTGACTTCCTTGGATCAAGGACCAGCAGTTTTGAGTGTTTTCAAAATGCCTAGTTTTTAGAAATAATACTATAAATAAAAGTACTTAAATATAGTTAAATAATAAAGAGTTCAACTCTTGCCACATTGAACAGCAATTGTACAAGAATGGCTTTGGCATGCCAGTCAATACTTCTCAAGAATGCAATAAGGAACCACACAATATCAAAAAAATGCTCTATGGAATTCTTTATACTAGGAGTGACAATATTTCTGTTTCAAAAAATTCCAAATTTTTAATAAATTTTAGAGCAATGAATGCAATCTTCCTTTTTACACCTTATTACATGAACAATTAACATCCAACTAAAGAACCTAGCTATAAAAATCAAAACAAGACTTAATTTTGTCTTTTCAGCAACCTGATTTATTCATTATTACATTTTGCTGTATTTTCTGCTGGGATAAAGATTTCACACAAATATGCTTTCAGTATGTGTCAAAGGGTTCAAAAGTAAATCAGATATCAGGCAGATTTCATGAAGATATCCATTTGTGCATTTTGAAAGAGTAACTCACACAAATATTTGGATAGCGACTTTTTTGTGTTCTGGACTCAGGAAAGTCCTTGGATATATCCACAGTCATGGATGTAGAGTCTACTTAAAGGTTTGCATAATTAAAAGCCATGACTAAGAAATAAAACTTTTAACTGCATTGATTCAAGTGTGCTTTAAATCATCATGGTTTTGTATCTGTGGGAGCAGAAAAAGAGGTACTAACACCTCTCCATTTTTTTTTTCCTGCAGTGCCCACCAAATAATTTGATTTTTACCTGGCATTTGCATACAGGCTGAGCAATATAGCATGATTTTCATTGTTTCTTTGGGGACTCACAGCAGGAAATGTGTCTCTGCTCCTCATATGTAATTTGGACTATGTCTCCTTTTTATAAAAAGAGACCTTATCCTAATTTTATTCTTTTGATCTATGCCATACCAAAGTAAAACAGTTAGTGTCAGTATTTTTAAGAAGTGGAAAATATAACCGTGTACAACCAAAGTGCATCATTTAGAAAACAATATGAACAAAATAGCTTGCCAACATGTTAGCAAATATTTGGATGTTATACTTTAATATCTCTACCATAAATGTGTCAGCTCAAACTAAAAGTGCATTGTACACTGCTTCATTGCAAGGACAATGGAAATGAATCCATCTTAATTTTCATTGTCCAAATGTGCAATTAAACCCTGCTGATGTGGTAAATATAAAGCTGTTTTGTTGCTTCAATGTGAGTTGGTTATTACAAGGAAGCCTCCCAGTTTGAGTTTAAATGAGAAATCAAATTGATTAGCATATAATTAGAGATAAACAGGCTCATATAAAAATCTAACCTCATGCAGGCATTGTCTGTTCAGTTAATTAGGGCTCAAACTGAGCTTTCCATTTATAAACATAAATTGGACTTAGTTGAAAATTGCTCTGTCTCCTGGCTTTCAGTGATATGATTCAACATATTTGATAGTCTGTCATTGTGTAATGACATTTAGAACTCTGAATACCAATATGCACTGCAGCAAAGACTGCTGAACTTCCCATTTGTGATTCAAGTTTATGCTTCACATCTGCTGTTTAAGAAGAACCTTGATGGCTTAATGGATAAGATGCTGATCTTCCCCAGTCTACCCTCTAAGCAATGAGCACATGTAAAGTGTTATTTGTGCTTAATCCTACAGAAGCAGGAGACAGCATCCTGCACAATCAGCAACAACTTTTCAAAGACAGATTGAGTAATGTTTGCACCATGTCCCTCTAAAACTATTTTAATGGATCATAAATTATTTTAACCATATAATCAAATACAACAAGGTTTATAAGTGCACTCTTAAGTATGTCAAGAAAAAAACAGGAAGATTTCAGACTTTAATTGGAGACTTTTTTTCTAAGTGAACATAACCAAAGAGGTGTAAATAGATTTAAGAGACATTTCCCCTTCAGGGGAAGCTACAAACAGAGAAATGGATTTAAACTGTTACAAAGACTGATCTTTCTTAGTGTTTTTGTGACTTATTTTGGAAAACACTTGTTAAAATAATCTCTGCTAGATCTTATTATAATATATGAACAGAATGAGAAATAACATTCAATATATTTTAAAATAAAATTGCTGCTGCTCACATGGATCCCACTAGATTTGTAGTCTTATATTTAGCAATTATAAAGAGACAGATGAGTCATTCAAAATTTTAACTTGACCATTTTAATTTCTTAGACTGAAGACAATTTGTTTTATTACACCAAGAAGTGGGAAGATTTTTTTTGCATTCCCTTTTCCTTAAACATGCTTCAATGCTTGGCTTGTCAAACACTATTAATAGCCTGATGCAGATCATCTCATACTTTTTATATTTTTCTTTTTTCTCAAGGAATTAACTGCAGGAAGTATATAAATACAGCTTGATGTATCAAGCAAGTATTATAAGTACACTGGATTAATACTCAGGGTGGGGAGTCACTACATGAATGACAACTTAAAAAGATATTGAACATTGCAGACCATTTCCATTACAGGTATTTTACTTGCCAAACACCATATGCTATGGTAAGTCATAATCAAAACTTGCTTGGAAATTGATAAACTGACTTCAAATTAAAATTATTTTATAGAGAGAAATGTAAAGTATAAGCAATACTCTAAAACCCCACTGCATTAAAAAAAAAAAAAAGGATATTACCCTAGAAAGGGTTTGTACAGTGGAAAACAGGCCTTAAATTGATTTAAATGAAAATTTAAGATTTTATTTGCCAAAAAGATTTTTTTATTCAATACATATTTCACCCAAATCTTTCTTTGTTTTGCAACAGATTTTTCTGCATCTCCATAAAGCATTTTAACTTTAGTGTCTCTACAGACTGCCCAAAGAGCTTATGCTGTCACCATTTTTATAGGTTTTCAATATCTTAAAATTCCTTGCAGCCTGAAGGGATACTTCTTTTATGTGTCTGGACAATTCCCTTCTAATCATAGATTGACCTGAAGAGAATTATAGGATAGACCTTTAGTGGTGGGAAAAAACTACTCTAATTTCTGTTAGCTTTTAAAAAATTTTAAATGTTAAATTAATGACAAAAACTCCTATCTTAAACTTTAGGTTTCATTTGATAATTGCTTTTCTGGACAGTGAGGTAATACTGACATCTCCTAGGTTGATCACTTGGACACTTGTGGCAGTGCTATCACAAATGTGCAGCCTGAACTTTTTAGCCAGCTAGAAAGGCCAAAAAGCCAGATTCACTGCTACATCCTTTGGAAAACACCAATTCTCTGTGAGATCTCATAACTGAGCCTGCCTTTGAACAAAGAAATGCTTGCCTTTCCCTACTTTCATACTATTGAAGAGAAAGACATTCCCTGGTCTTCCAATCATGTTTCCAATGTTTTCATCATCTATTACTTGATTTTCTATTTCAGGATTTCATTAAATTTCTTTCTAAGTTTTATAAAAAAAAACAAATCAAACCAAACAAACAAACAAAAAAATGCCCAGTGCAAGAAAATGTCCAAAAGAGCAAGGAAATACAAAAAAAAATACAAATACAAAATTGCATTTTTCATTACAACAGTAAAATTGATGGTCTGGGAATAGAAAATAGTGTATGTGCAGCAGGAAATGAAATAAGAAAAGATCTCCTTTTGTGAAACTGTTGTTTCCTTCTCAATCACTACAGAAATGTCTGAAAAAGGCTGGTAGTACAATGAAAAAAAGCTATCTTGTCTGAAAAAGGTGATAATCTTCTTTTCATTGGGAGAATAAATAGCCTGTAAACAACAGGAGACCAATTTCTGAGCTTTTGCCCACTGCCTTCAAAGACAATTTAGATTCTAAGGGACTGTCTCATAATAGAGAATGCTGTGCAACACAAGGATAACTGAAGAGAAGGTCTGTGCACAAAGCAGTGCAGCACAGTTTTGAATCACAGTGAAAAGAATCTAGCACTGATACTCTTCAGAATCAGCACAGAATCACACACACACTAATAAACCCTGACAACATCAGCCTAGTCCCAGACCCCTAACTATCAAAGTTCTAGCTAGAAAATTCTTGAAAATGAATTCTTATGTAAAGATCCCACGAAGAGATCCTTATGTAACTAAAATGTTATCTGGATTTCTTCTGGACCAAGCTCTGACATGCAGACATTATTTCCTCTTCTTTTGTAGACAAGGCTTTGAAACAAATTTCACTTACAGAACATCAAGTCTTAGGCACCTAAGTATCTTCACATTTAAATAAATTTCCTAGGTATCTGAGAAAAAATATTGTGCTTTGCAGCTATATATGAGCTGTCACTCAAAATGGAAGAATGTCTGTTTTGTTAGTATAAGTGCTTATTTCTCCCTTAGTAATTAATACTTCAGTGGAGCACATAATTGTCTTTTTTCCTTAAATAATTTTCCCTACAGTCTAAACTTTAACCAATACTCATCCTTTCAGCTGACATTTTAAGATGTGTAAATTTTCCCCAGGATACATACTGTAAAAATTGTTGACCTCTGCAGGACTCCGCACTTGGTGACAAACACAACAAAGCAGCTCACCTATGTATTCTGCAACAATTTATCCATTGAAGTAACCCGAGATACAGGAGTCAAAAAGTAATGGCACAGGTCATTCCAAGTTGTGCAACCCTTCCTAATTAAAACCAAACACCTCTCAGTTTTTGTGTGAGTTGCTGCCATGCCTCAAGAGGGACAGGTTAAAGGAATCCAGACAGAGCTGAGATTTTATTCAGCAGAACAATTATTCCAGTGTAATAATAAAGATTTAGCCAAAGTCAATTAAAAAGTAAAATACAAAGGTTTAAAAGTTATTTCTGAGAGGAGTTTTTTTGGTTTTTTCTCATTTCTATTGCATTTGTTTGTTTTACACTTCCTTGAAAAATATGTTGTGATATCCAAGGAATAAATGACAGTAAAGAAAACAGTTTTATTTCAGCAAAAAAGTGATTACTTAAGTTTTATAGGTGATTTTGAGTCCTCTTTCTCTCCTCCCACCTTCAGTTTTCTGTTTTACCAGAATATGTTTTTAAAGGAAGCAGCACTGAAGAGATGCTTATTGCCTGCATGCTGTTGTGTTTCAAATAGCCATTATTGAAGTGAGAAAGAACAAAACAAACCAACTGCTGTCAAGTTTCCACATATCATCAGTCATTCTGTATGCCTAGAATAGAACCAGACATTCTATCACTTTGTTCTCCAAGTCCTCTTTGCAATGACAAAATAATACAATTGTAAAATGTTTGTCACTGGGATGAAGTACTCAAGATGTAATAGCTGAATAAAAATTCAGCACTTCTACACTTATGACAGATGAGTCATTACTGCAAACTCTTTAGGGAAGTACTTACAGAATCTTCCTGTTCTAAATAAAATATCTGTTCTTGAAGTACTTCCCTGACATGCATTATTTCCTCTTTTCCCTGAACTTCCTGTGCAGCCTTTGATATCACTGCCTTGCAAGAAAGTACAGAGAATGAAGTGAAGAACAAGTCTCCAGACAAGCCTCCACACCCACTATCATCATACTGTGGTATCCACTCTGGTTCTTGTATTAATCCATTTCAAAGCATGCAATTTCTGGTCATTTATTTACAGACAGCTATGCTCTAGGTTATTTACCTAAGCCTGTTGTGCAGGCAAAATTCTTCATCACATATGATTAATGGCAAACTGAATTATATAATTTTTATGAATTTCCAAAGAAAATGACAAGCCAAAACCCCCCTTTGTTATTTCACAGTGCAGATCCATGAATTGCTTACACCTTGAACACTGTGTGCAGCTGTTCTCACTCACCTAAAGAAAGAATATAGCACAGATAAACATAAACTATTCAAAGAAGGGTGACAAAGATGGTCAAACAGCTTCCACACATTGAAAAGAGTGCTGGTCAAGTGCTTCTTAGGTTAGAAAAGAGATGACTTATACTGTATGTGAGAGAAGTTCAGAAATCTCAGAAAGGACAAGGAGTGAATAAGACTAACTCCTCATTCTGTATTATTCATATGATCTTTGTCTTTGTGTTCATATGATTTGTGTCTTCCTTTTGTTCAGACAGATCATTATGTTACTGCTTGAGAAGTTAAAGAAAATACCTTACAGCACAATACTAATGATCTGCTGTTTTCCTCTGTGTAATCACACCACTTTCTATGCATCCTTCTATATTGAAAATACTGTTCAAGTTTTATTACATAGTTCTTCTTTAATTACTAGCCCAGAATGAAAGTTTAGGAATTGCCTGTCAGAGAAATGGATGGAGAATTACAAGACATAATCAGATATCACAGGGTCAGAGAAATAAAAATAAGAAAAAAACACTATTAGACATGAAAAATTCCATATTTGTATTTTTAATGCAATTGTTAAAACTATGTATTCTCCTGGAAAAAGTATCCTGCACATAACATGTTTAACCACACATGCAGAAGGAAGTTGCACTGGACAGAAAATAATTTTCTCAAAGAAAATTTGAGGGAGAAGAAAGTCAGACTTTTTATACACCAGTGTTTCAGAGAGAATTTTACTGAAATATACCTCTCTAGTGAAGACATTTAGGAAGAAAAATTTTTTTTTTGGTTGTTCATTTTATTTCAAGGGGGTTTTTTACCTAATAGACTCTACTACCAGTCTTTACTAGAGTACTTATCACAGACAGATCTGGGGTCACAGAATAACAGAATCATTGAGGTTGGAAAAGACCTCCAGGAGCATTGAGTCCAAACTTTGACCGATCACCAGCCTGTCAACTAGACCATAACACTAAGTATCCTATCCAGTCATTTCTTGAATAGCTCCAGGGATGGTGACTCCACAACCTCCCTGGCAGGTCATTTCAATGTTAAACAACACTTTCTGTGAAGAAATTCCTCCTGATGGCCAGCCTGAACCTCCCCTGGCATGTCCTGAGGCTGTGTCTTCCTGTCCTGTTCTTGGTTGCTTGAAAGAAGAGGCCAGCTCCCACCTGGCTACAACCTGCTTGCGGGTAGCTGTAGAGAACAGTGAGGTTCAGATTTATCATAGAATAACCAGAAGGGTCTCATAAGGATCATTCAGTCCAACTTCTGGCCCTACACAGGAAAACTCCAAGAATCACACCATTTGCCTGAGAGCATTACCCAAATGTTTCTAGAACTCTAGAAAGAGTCCAGAGAGATCCCATCTACATTGATCTTGGTTGTGGTTTGCAGCCTGGACCTGAGAGACTGACAATCACCCACAACAGCTAGTGATAAAGGAGTAGTGCAGTCAATCCCTTCGTCCAGATCATCAATAAAGATATTAAACACAACTGGGCCCAATACTTTGGGAACACGAGTGATCACCTGCCAGCTGGATGCAGTTCCATTCACCACTGCTCTCTGGGCCTGGCCATCCAGCCTGTTTTTGACCCAGGGAAGACTGAACCTGTCCCACACATGGGCTGCCAGCTTCTCCAGGAGAATGGCATGGGAAACTCCATCAGAGGCTTTGCTGTAGTCCAGGTAGACAACATCCTCAGACTTTTCCTCATCCACTGGGTGAGTTATCTGGTCATAAAAGTTCAGACTGGTTAGGCAGGACCTGCCTTTCTTAAACCCATGCTGTCTAGGCCTGATCCTCTTGTTCTCTATGTGTTGTGTGATAACACTCAAGATTATCTGTTTCATAACCTTCCCAAGCACCAAGGTCAGGCTGACAGGCCTGTAGTTCTGCAAATACTCCTTCTGGACATCACATTGCCTAACCTCCAGTCATCTGAGACCTCCCCACTTAATCAGGGCTGATGATAAACCATGGAGACCTGCTTGGTAGTTTGGAGGTGAGCTTTTATACCAGTTCCCATGGTACTCTTGGATAAATCCCACCCAGTCCCGTAGACTTGTGAGTGTCTGAGTGGCTCAGCAGGTCACTAACTTCTTCCTCCTGGATGGCAGAAGTACAAGCTATTCTGCTCTCCATCCCTATACACCACCATCAGGGGGATGGTTATCCTGAGTTATGTTCTCCCATATGAGATATTGGATTAAAACTTTTTCTGGAAGGGTTTTAAGAGAGAATAGGTGGACAAGGCAGAGATAACTGAAAATTTATGGAGACTTGTTTTCTATTATTATTGTGAAATCACTCTATACATCTCAGTAGAATGCTACATATACCATGTCTTGTGTAAAACTCTTCTATCATATTTTTTTCATTTTGTATTTATTAAAATGCTACAGGCAGCAGCTACACAATAAAGACTGAAAGTTACCTTTTTATTTCCTGCTCACTGTGCCTTCAGGAATAGGCTCTGTACAGAGACAGGTACAGAAACCCGTAATTTATGACTCCCACTGCAGTTTAGACAGGAGAGAGCTTCCAAACAGATTAGTGTTGTCAGAATTTCAACTATCTGTTCATACCCTGTAGCAGAAAATTAGATATCTATAGGATTTTGCTAGGAGAAATTTACATGCCCAAGGAATTGAGCTTCTTTCATGCCAGACAAGGATTCTGAGGATCTACATTTTAGATGTTATTGCCGAAATCTCCCAGTAAAGCTGAACAGCTATGGTGTTTCTGGGTTTACAGGAAATTCATATCAAGTCAAATTTCCATAATTTTTCAAATTCCAAATTGACTACATAGCTAAATATGAAAGGAGATCTCACTAAAGTTTTGTAAAATAGATCAGTGATAATAATTGGCAGCAGAATATATATTATATTAACTCTTGGCAGATTTTTTTCCTTTATTTTCATTTTACTACTTAGCCTAAGAGAAGATCTTGGAAAAGACTTTTTCTCACTTAGCAGTAAAAAATTGGTAAAAAATATGATAAAAAATATTTAGGAGCTGCTGTAAAAATACCAAGAAAAGCAGTAGTTTGTCTCTCAGAAAACACACTGAGTTCCATGTTAAGAAAAAAAGGTTGATCTTTTTCTACAACTCAGAAATTTATTTTAAAGGACATTGAAGTAACTACAACTTCCTGTAAAGAAGGAAAACACTTAATGAAAAGAAGATGTTAGATTTTAATAGAGCAAAATGCAAGGAAGTTTGACTTACTATGAGGTACAGCTTACATTTGTAACCTACAATTCAATTCCAATTGCTATTCACATGTTAAAATACTTTGCAACATCTTTTTTTCTTTTAAATGCTTAAATGTTGGAGGATGAAAAAGTAATATGGATGAGTACCTGGTAAAGCACCAAGTTATTTAATATTCAGGAAGAGATGCCTTGGCTGTCATGAAAATGTATGTAACTTTCTTTTATTTTCTAAGAATAAATTGAAATTTATGTGCAATTGCACTCACTCCTAAAAACACCCAAGAATCTCAGCTTCTTCTGAGGCACTTGTATACAAAAGTATTATTTCATAGTTATGATAATCTACTATAAAATGCTGAGAACCCCAGGTCAATTTCCTTTCACTTCACACCAAAATAACTGAGCCATTTTAGTAATGGCATGAAGTTTACATGAAATTTTATCCAATTTTCCCAGCACAGTATATTCAAACTCTTCAATAAAACATGAATTGAAACAGGAGCTTTAGAAAAATAATAATTTTTTACTGTACTTAGACACAGCATTGAAGAGAACTGGAAATACTCAGTATGAAAACAAATCCCACTGTGTCAAAGGTTTGAGATTCTAAATTCTGTGACTTGACATCATTCTTGCAAGGACATTTTACTTACTAGATTTTTTTCAAGTGAAGGTGTGATATTGCATGTTTCTTTCTGCTTGGGATGGGTTATTTCTTAAAGGCTAAAAAAAGATATTGCAAATAGGTCGTTCCTTAAATGTGATTTTTAAAGGCTGCATAAGGCAGAGACACTGTTGCATCAGTTATGAAAATTTGTCTCTACCTTGCAAAGTCTGAACTGCAAAACCTCTGTTAGTTCATTAATTTTAAACCTAACTTCTTTCAGCATGTCTGCATGAAAAAGGGAAATTGCTACAGACAGTGGGTCACTTACCTTAAGTAACTCTCTTCCCATATCCTGAAAATTTTCCCTAATTTTAAAGTGAGGATCTCATAGACTTTCTTTCTTATATATATGTTAGATATTAACACTAGGAAAGCTCAGTATAATTGTTCTATAAAACACTACAAGGAAAATAAACCAATTTAATAAATGCTGTTCTGGCTTAATAAAAAATCTTGACAGTGTTCAATGATTATTAGCATGTGAGAAGGTCTTTTAAAATACTTTCTCAAATAAATTCTTTAACGTTAATAAGAATCAGAATTAAGAAAATAAAATTTTCCATATTGCGCAGTTTCTTTTGTAACTTTTAAAATGCAAATTTATCGGTCAGTAATGTAAAATAGCTGTAGTGCAAAAATAAAATAAAACTCATAGCTGGTGAAATAATTTGAAATGCATTAAAGAAAAAAAAAATCAATCCTGTCAACAATGTTTACTGCAGAAGAAAGAGAGAAGAAATCAAAATAGCTGGGGTTTATGTCTGGCCTTTTTCATTCTAAGGGACAAGAGGAAGAATGACAATTCACAGATACTGAGAAAATATTAATGCACTTGCTGAAGTTGATCAG
This sequence comes from Leucosticte australis, assembly GCA_025504685.1. Taxonomy (NCBI): domain Eukaryota; kingdom Metazoa; phylum Chordata; class Aves; order Passeriformes; family Fringillidae; genus Leucosticte; species Leucosticte australis. The sequence continues at coordinate 41,054,156 of JANIJU010003063.1, forward strand.
CTCAGGACAACCTAAAGGTACAACCAGTTAACTGAATAATATTTATTTTATTATTTGCAGTATATTTTCTATGGAAGTAAGACAGTGACTAAGACCAAATTGGTGTGATCATTAAATGAGAAAGGAAAACCTTGAAAACATTGAGTTTTGCAGCCCAAATAAAGAATTTTTCCCTTGAATGATCATTTTACAAAACTATCTGACCGCAGAGGGACATTTCTACATGCAAAACAGTGTCTGCTTTAAAACATATTATTGTCTACTTTGTTTGCCATCTCTTTATTCAACTGCTTCAATCAATAGCCAGTCTAGAGGGAACAGGGAAGAATTAGAGGATTTAATAAAGATGAAAGTGAATAAAAAGCCACTGAGAACTACCATTTGTATTCCAGTGGTGTATATACACAAGCTCAGATGAATCTTTTCATTTTTCATCCATACTAAGGAATAGGAAGGAATCTGCAGTGTACCATACTTTCTTACATCTGTATCCTGAGATTCAGGCTGAGATTAGTCACAATATTGATGAAGTGCCTGTTGTTTCTACAGCCTAGAATAATACATGTCCCTGTAATCTGCTCAGTGAAGATGGGCTGATTACAGCTGTGAAAGAGCCTCCAATAAATCTGGGATATACCCATTTGCAATTGTGTCTAACTTTTGACAGCATGATAACAAGCGTAGTTATATAAATATTGTCACTACCCCCCCTTTTAATACACACTTTTATATACCAATAGATTATATTTATTCCAGCATTTGCTTTTTTTATGTATACATATAAATATATGGTGGATTAAAAGAAAGTTAAGATGACAAAAACCCTGCAACTAAAGCATAATATAGTATATGAAGGTAATGGAATAAATATAAGATCTTCCACACATTAATCAAAACCGTAAAGACACTCTGATATTTTTAGAATTCAGACAGTGTATCACATCATTCTTCTGTCTTTCTTATACTCAAATCTTACAAAATAGAACTTTCTATAAACTTAGAGAATAAGATATACAAGGAGACAAAAATTTGTATCTAATTTGCAAACCTATTTGATGGTTCAGAGAAGTCTACTGATTCCAGCATTCTCTATATTCCATTTACTTCAGCTTATGAAACACATAAGCATTTTTGGCAGTGATGTATCTATTTTCTGATGTTGTCATCAGATATGTACTTCTACATCTTATACCAGCCTTTCCATAACTGGAAGTGGGAAATATTTCAAACTGGTAGAGAAGTTCACCAAAATGAATGCTAATTATTGTTACCCATTGATCTCAACGATTAAGGTTTAAAATACCTGACAGCTATCCAGTATTCTTAAGCATGCCACCCAACTGGCCTTTAAAATTAAAGCAAGTAACACTGAAAATCTGTGTTCTCAAACACATAGTTTTAAATTTCCTACACACAATATTCCATTGTTGTGATTTAAACAGCAGTGGGCAACTAATCTCTACACAGCCCCTCACTCACTGCCCCACTTCAGATTGCAGGAGAGAATGGGAATGATAAAATTGAGAAAACATGTGAGTTGAAACTGAGACAGTTTAATAGGCAAGGCAAAATCTCCACACACAAGAAAAAGTGTAAGGAATTCACTCACCACTCCCCAACAGCAGGCCAGTGTTCAGCCATCTTCAGGGAAAACAAGACTGCATCATGGTTTAATAGAGACTTGGGCCAAGACAATTCAAAGATCCTCCCACTTCCTTCGTCTTTCCCTAGTTTTGTTGCTGAACAAAGCATTGTATGGTCTGGAATATCCCTCTGGTCAGTAGGGTCAGCTATCCTAATTGTGTCCCCTCACAGCTCCTTGTGCACCCTCAGCCTCCTTGCTGGTAGGGCAGAGTGAGGGGCACAGAGGGCCTTGCCTTTGCTGCTTTCAGCACAATTCCTACCACAAAGAAAATTATCCTAATCAAAACCAATACTTCCATTTTAGTCACTAACATGATCTAATCTGTAAAAACCTGAACAGCTGCAGTTTATAAATTATCCATAGACATCATATTATAAACACCTGACTGACTTTAACGCTTCAACATGTCATTGCAGTCCCACTGATATCATCACAGCAACTAATTTATTGAGAAATGCATGAAACAGATCCTTCTAGAAGCTATGTTAAGGCACATAGAGGACAGGGAGATAATTTGAGACAGTCAGTATGGCTTCACCAAGGCAAAATCCTGTCTGAATAACCTAGTAGTTTTCTATGATGGAGCAACTACATGGGTCGATAAGAGCTACAGATGTAATTTATCTTGGCTTCTGTAAAGCTTCTGACAGAGTCCCCCACAACATCATTGTCTCCAAAATGGAGAGTGATGAATTCAACAGATACACTGTTAGGTGGGTAAGGAATTGGGTGGATGGTTGCATCCAGAAGGTAGTGTCAACAGCTCACAATTCCAATGGACTTCAGGGGCAAGTGGTGTCCCTTGGGGGCCTGACATGGGAGCAGTGTTATTCAATATCTTCATTAAGGACACAAACAAAGGGACCGAGTGCACCCTCAGCAAGTTTGTGATGACTCCAAGATGAGTGGTGTCTTTGACACACCTGAAGAATGGGATGTCATCCAGAGGGACCTGGACAGGCTTGAGAAATGAGCCTATGGAAAGCTCATGAGGTTTCACATGACCAAGTGCAAGGTGCTGCACCTGGGTCAGGGCAGGCTGGGGGATGGACAGATGGAGAGCAGCCCTGCTGAGAAGGACCTGGGGGTGCAGGTGGGTGAGAGGCTGGACACGACCCAGCCATGGGCACCCACAGCCCAGAAAGCCAAAGGTGTCCTGGGCTGCATCCAGAGCAGCGTGGGCAGCAGGGCCAGGGAGGGGATTCTGCCCCTCTGCTCTGCTCCTGTGAGACCCCACCTGCAGGGCTGCATCCAGCTCTGGGGTCCCAGCACAGGAAGGACAGGGATCAAGCCTAGAGGAGGAAAACTCAGTGCATCAGAGGGAGGGAAAACCTCCCCTGTGAGGAAATGCTCAGAGAATTGAGATTTTTCAGCCTGGACAAGAGAAGGCTTTGAGGTGACCTAACTGTGGCCTTCTAGGGAAATTACAGGAAAGATGAGGCAAGACATACAAGAGCATGTGGTGACAGGACAAAGGGGAATTTGTTCACATTCAGAGTGGGTTTAGATTATTATCAGGAAAAAAAAATTTTTTTGAGGTTGGTGAGGAAATGGAATAAACTAGCCATGGAATTTGTGGATGACACATTTCCTGCAAGTGTTCAAGGCCAGATTGGATGGGGCTCTGAGAAAACTGACCTAGTAGAAGATATGCCTGCCCACAGCAGAGACACTGGAACTAGATGATCTTCGACATACCCTTCCAATCCAAACCATTCCATGATTCTATGAAGTGCAATTGCTGCTCGCAGTCATAACTGGATATTTTGCAATATCCAGTATAATGCTGGCTTAAATATATAAATACAACCCCAGATAATTCCAGTATCCTGTTTCGTGGTAGCATTCCTTCTCTGCTTTATTCTACCACTGTTGTAAAAACATGAGGAAAAGCACCTTGGAAATAGTTGGGCTAGATTCCATGTGTTATTTAATGGGTTTTTTTCTGTTAACTCCTCATGTTTGGACAAGAAAAATACATTAGATCTTGGCACAGCTTATCTTCATTTTAATTAGCACTGTCTTCCAACCAAATGGCAAGGAAGTCCTGACCTACATATGGAATGACAGTATGAAATATGAAATCAGATATTATCTTCCTGGAGGTAGACAGTTATACAAGCATAAAATAAAACCTCATAACAATTTACCTCCACAATTTACTAATTCAAATATTTCTTTCCTCCGTGTTTCCTTAGTTTGCTTTTACTGAAAGCTGGATTCTTTTTGAAAGAATAATGTAGGACACCAAACTGGTAAAGTGATGGGTGCTAATATATAATTCATTTAAACCCATGCAAATGTCATTTTTGCAGGAATAGGAATGAGTGTGGGTTTTTACACAGGACAATTGCCCTGATCAAGACAGATTTAGATGCATTTGAAGCCTTCAGAGAAACAAAATAGCAGAATTTTGTCATTCTTAAAGATAAGCCAAACATCCAGTTAAACTTTTACTTTACCAGAATTCAGATAAGTGTAAAAACAGAGCACTTTATTATTTCAATTGAGTTGTCAACAAAGTACTTATAAAAAGATCTGATTTGTTTAACCATGTTGTTTGGACAGAAGCAACACTGTATGCCTTGCCCATTTGTACACTTTAGTGATGAAGGTAATTGTGTTCTGTCATTACCAACAGGAAAAGTCAAGAATTTTTTCCTGATTTTCACTTTTTTATCAGACCTATTCTGGACCTTACAACCTCACACTGATGATATAACATCAGAAATAGTTTTAGAAGTTTATTTTAATATGATACTTTAAAGGGCTGCTCTGTTTCAGTTCTCCAGTGGCTGTTGTATTTTTTGCCACAGAATCAGCAATGTAGAGAGAAGACACTTATAACCATAAGATATGTTTAAACTTATAATATTGATTATTGTCTGCATGTCAGCACTGAAACATTACTTTGTTGGAATTATTTCAATTGGACTATATGTGCAGAAAAATTTTAATTTTTTAATTTGATTTGACAGTTGGAACAGATTAAATCCTATGACCAGAAAAACAGGTTTGAAAATTAACTGCTCTCTGCAAAATCTGACTTAACTACATTTAGTTTCTAAAAGATATATCAATATTTTCAGCAAATTTTCAAAAATATAAATGCATCAAGTGTAATTTATTGATTTTGGAATTATATAATTTTCATTTTCATACTAAAATATATTTTAAAAGTTACTTATTCAATAATAGTACATAACAGAATCAGTAAAGTATACTTACATTTAATATGTTTGAAAAAAATGTGTTCAAAAATAATTTTGAAAAATAAATAATGTTTCCTTGGCTGCTGGATATTCATACTTGTACTTTTGATTAAGTGAGATTTTTCCTTCCTAATAAAGTACTTAAATAATTACAAACATTTGAGTCTCACAGAGGTGTATAAAAACAATTGTCATAGAGAGACAGTAAGGGTTAGAGATAAATTAACCTGACCAGTAAAGATGGAATACCATTTATGATCCCGAATTTACATGTCTTTAAAACACTCAAAATGTTTTGTTTGCTTCAGAGGTTTATGATGTCACTTTTTTTAATACAAAAGTATTTTGTCTATGAATAAAGTTTAGGAAAATGACAGAGCAAGTTAATACTTGATGGTATTCTGTACACTTTGCAAATTAAAATGTGATATTTTGAAGTATCATGGAAATCATGTAGTCAAGTTCCACTCCTGTCCCAGAGGGTAGTCTAAGATTAAGAAAGCCCACGACTTGTGTTGAGAGTACTTTAAGCTTTTAGAATGCCTAAACTTAAGCTATTACCTTGCATCCAAAAAATTATTTTAAAGGTAAAGTTTTAAGCAAATGACATAACTCATTTCTTATGCAAATCTTTTAGGTGTTGTCCCTTATTTATTACTGAAACATATAATTTTAATTTCCCCACAATGACATTTTCTATTTTATATTCTTTATATACACTGTAAAACAGGGAACTGATGGAAATGTTGGTTGTTATTAAATGTGTTGTACATTATATTTATTAAACCCATGAGTTTTTTCACTTAGTGAGATCAAGTTTTAAAATACACAATAAACTGAGAAAGGCTTATAGGTATTCCTGGTTTGTGGACAGAGTACATCTTGATTAATACTGCAAACCTATTGGAAATATAGCATATGAAAAAATTATTCTTGGATTTTCTAAATAGAAACTAAAATAGGTCAGACATATTGGAAGCCAAGCTGAATTAGGCATTTTGTAATATTTCAAGCAGATAAAAAATGGTTCCTCAGTCATAAAAACTAAAAGAAGAAAGAACAATGGCTTCTATGCAAGGAGGTTAGCCGTGAGACAAATAAAACCAGATATGTTGTCATTGTGTTGATCAAATTAGATAAACTGCACCAGATGCAGGATGTTTAAAATAAGAAAAAATTCCTCTCTGGTTTTGTGCTCCCAATTCCCCAAACCTTCTTCCTATTCTGAGAACAACACATTTTTAGGTTAATTTCCTATGCCCTGCAGATCACACAAATGCCTTCTACAGAGTCTGACTCACACAACCTGACTTTCTGAATATTAGTCCTTTCAGAATATAACCCATTTACTCTGAAAGCCCATGCAAGAGAAAACCTGCAGTGAATTGTCTGGTGGCTCAACAAGAGGAAAGTTGGCAGCATTATAAACTTCTTGTTCCACACTTCAAATCAGCAGTCAAGCAGAATGCTTGAGAAGAAATACAATATTGCAGAGAGAATATTGCATGAGTCAAAAAAAGACACTTTTCTGGTGTTTTTTCCTTTTCAATGACTTTCAGCCTCAAAGAATGCAGATCAGTGCTGACACCTTTGATACAGCTATAGACTTTGAGTACTTCTGGCTGTCTAGTGAGGTATTTCCATTCAATATTGTTCTGAATAGGAAAAAGAAAAAGACATAGACACTACTGCATATACTTGACCATTCCCAGCTGTGAAAATAGCATGATTCTGCTGCATACTACTGCTTTAGTATTTTTCAATCTGTGTGACCCCCAACAGTGTCCCCCTGTCAAACCAAAACCACAGTTCAAAAGAATGCAGTCAGTGGAAACCTGTTCCTATTCATTAATGCTGGTGTTTCTCTAGGTGTCTTTGGACACTTTCATCAAACCCAATCAAAAAGACTCTGAGAACTGCTAGAGATGAACTGGAATTATTCAGTATGCAAACAATACACTGAAACTTCTAATTATAGAAAGAGCACAAATCAAAACTTCTATTAATGAAGAGCTCATAAATGACTCTTCTTAATGTGTCTAGAACCAGACAGGCAAAGTCCTAAACAAGCACACACACAAAATCTCATTTTTAGGCTTAAGAGTAGAATTTGACTGACTTTTAACCTAATGAGAGAGCTGACTTTGAATAAGTTAAGGATGCAAAATGAGTTGGTAATTTGCCTCCCAACACAAAAAATTCCTTCTATCTCCTGCTTTGAACACCACTAAAGAAATTGCATTGAAACTAGAAGAAAGCTTTTTAACAAAGGAAGAAAGTTTTTAGCAAAATCTTTTCTTTCTGTATGTGTGTATGATTCATTACAAAGGCATTGTATTCATGGCTTAGCTTTTCATCTATTTTTGCATTGTGCATACTGCCCATGAATTTTAACACTTTAAATAACCTTTAGCTCATTGATTTCTCAGCCAGGTGATGTTTAAAAGTTTAAAATCTGCAAAATTTATATTAAAAAACTTAATATTCTTTGGTTAGAAACTGGTGAGTCTTGAACATGTTAAGCACTACAATAAATATAGCACATAAGACCTGAGGCCAATAGCCTCACTACGATTAAAAATTATTTGAGGCATTGCCAAAGTAAGATTGCATTTCCAGCTCTGCCAAACTTGCAGGATTTTATGTGAAATTTTTCACAGTACACACTTTTATTTATGTCTTTGGCATTTAGTATTATCCTAGGGTGAGGAAAATATTTGTTGTTTTCTCCAAAAGTCCCTGAAATTTTACTCAAAATATCTGAGCTCTGTTTTGAATAAAGGAAGCAGTGTTAAATCATTCAAGAAATTTCACTCTACAGACAGAAGTGTCATTTTGGCACACTGTTAAAAAATCTCTTGATATTTTTTAGGTATTTACCAGATAGTTCAACTAAGCTTGTTTTAACTTCCCAAAGAATGAAGCAGAATGAACAATGTTAATCAATATTAAAATCTCCCTGTGTCTCCTTGAAAGCAATCAAGCTACACCTTCAAAAAATCCAGATGTCATTACTGTTACAAGGTGAATTAACAGGAACAGTTTTCAACACAAGATTATATTCATGAGGCAGAAATATAATGATAAACATCTCTCTGTCTCAGACAGACAAATTTACTATTTGAAAGTGTCCATAAAGATCTGTCTGCCAAACAAAAGGTCAGTTCTTTATAACAGAAGAAAAAAACAATCAATTATTAAAATATAAATAAAAAACTAATTAAATTATGTAGAGTAGTAACTGGAAACTGTGTTTGACAGCACTCAATTCACACTTCAGATGCAGGTAAGTTATTCACCAACAATACCTTTTTCACACAAGTTAGTTGTTCTATGGTCATGTTGATTTTGACATACAGGTTTGTTGTAATTTCTGTAGTTTTGCCAATGCTTTGTGTTACGGTTGAAAAAAATACGTAACTGTGTGAATTTAAAAACAGCATTTCATTAGTTAGACTTGAAACTCCAATGCAAATTGACAGACTAATCAGGAAAACTGGTTAAGTTGTTCAAACCTATTTAATGCAAATGAATTCTCCAAACACTGCTTTTATTTCTTCTTTTTGATTCACAGTATGCTCTTACTGCAAATTCTCTGAATTCCTTCTATCTACTTCCCAGAAAAAATCCTCTATTTGTTCTTAAGATACTCTTGATAACACAATAGTTTCTTTTAGCCGAAAGGGAATTTAACTTGTTAGTTAGACGAGTGTCCTACTTCCAACCTGAAGAAACTGCAAAACCACCTATTTGTTTCTACAGTTTCAATCCCATCATGGACTCTAAATCCAGTGCCATTGTGTATATTTTGTTGTTGTAGACTCAAAGAGCCCTTTAGTCATTTGTCAGCGATTACAGTTTCAGTCACAACTTTAAATAGTTCACCAGATACTTTGAATTCTACCATTGTATTAGATATTAAGGCGTGATATAAAAGATGAAACTAATACCTTTGGTTTGCTTGGCAAATTTATGCAGAGTTTTATCTTAGCAGGCTTTGTCCCATTTACTCTCTGTATACAAATGTATGCTGTACTTCTGGCAGTGCCACTGTGTCAGCTGAAGACCTTGGTTACTTTGATTTTTTTACACTGTGAAAAATGTAGGTTGTTCTTATTATCATATGTCTCCAAAAAGAAATCACATCTGCCAAATCCATCTCCAAGCTTGCAGTGACATTATGACAATGCACTGCTATTAGAACATCTTGTCATAAAGCTCTGCTAACTGAATGGTAATTTGTACCAGAATAACCCTGTGTGTCAGGCTTCTGAGTGAGTGAGCAGTGAAAATGGAGCTGCATTTAATGGAGCAAAATGTTGCTTTCTATAATTTCCACTCCTTACTGTTCCTCTTGCTGCTCCACTCTTCTTCTAAATATGCATACCTAGATTAAACCAATGGCTCCCAATTAAAAGAGACAAACATTTCTAGAAATGTTGTTTAAAAGGAATCCTAACAGGCTATCTTTCAAATTTTCCCAAGTGACCAGGTATGTACCCATGGCAGTATTTGTAAAACTCTATCAAAGAAATGCAGAGATCAGTCTCTCATGCAATTTTAGTGACAGAACACATAGGCCAGGAAGCTCCTCACTGGACTAACATTTCCAAGCAGATCTTTCTTAGGAGCACCCCATTCAACATTTCCTTAACTCTTGCATCAGATATGTAAAAAAAAAAAAAAAAAAAAAGCACAGATGATTTCTCCAGGTGGTGGGAATCTTGCTTTTTGACCACTTTCCCAGAAATGTGATCAGTCTAGCCAAATAAAATTATTTCTTTTAATCTAAAAGTCTACTTTACATAAAATCTGAATGTCAGGGTGCTATTAACCATCCTTATCCTTCAAGCATTTCTTTATTGTTTCTTGCATTATTTAATGCACAAAAACCATGTTAAGAAAAAACAGATACATTTTCTGAAACTGAGACTAATTAGATAAGAGATTATTTCTAGCTTGACATCACTCTGCAGTAAGGTTGGGAAGGGGAAGGCTCAAAGTATATTTGGGTCCTTTCTACGCCAAATCTTGAAATCAAGATATAAGGCCTATATACCCTTTTAGTAAAAACATATTAAGGACTTCTGAAAGTATTGTCTCCAGTTTCTAAACGCTTTTGCTTTGATATGTTTACACATGTAACACTATGTTATGTATTGAAAATCCTCCAGTAATTCCTTCCAGCAGAATGAAGAGTTTGGATAAGATTACAGCTTCAGTTTATAGTAAAATTCATTTCAGAAGTATATTTCATCTTGCTTAATTTCACCCATTGCATAAATTCTTAACATGAAACCAAGTTAGTTCTGATTCTTTGCAAATTTCAAAATTCTATCCAGGAAGAAAAGGTTTTAACTGCCCATTTGAACCAGGCAAACACTGTGACAAACCACTCTTTCAGCAGACTTTGTCAAATGTTCCATTTATCCTTTCAACACCCTTTCTTTCACACCTATGGTCTGCAATTCTGGCTGCATATCTTCATTAAAGATTATTTGAAATCAAGATACAGAAAAGCCTAAGAAAGTTTAGCCCACGTTGACAGGCATAAATATTCACACACTTCAGCCAGGCAGATCAACCTGTGCTGCTCAGAAGCACTGTCCTTGAGCTAATTGAACAGTGCCTCTCAGCAGGAGAATGACAGTCTATCTTGTAAGTGGAAAACAAATGAAAAAGACTTGTTTTGGCTAAAAAAGCAAACAGTGAGAGAAAATCTGACTGCTATCTCGAAGCACACTTAAGCTGAAGGGCACAGCTGGTAAAGAAAAAGTGAGTAAAAACTTACCATGAACGTGTTCAAGATGCAAAACAAGATTTCTCTCCAGTAGAACACAGAGGCTCCTATTTGCTTTCCAGCAGTGTTTTCCACTCAGTATTTCTAGTTTTATCATGGCAGTTCATAAGTTTATGGAGGATCCCATAAATTAGATGCCCATTGTAGTAGTGGTTGGACTGGATGGCTCTTCGAGTTCTTTGCTTGGCAGATGTGTAAAAAAATTATCCCATATTATCTGAATTATCCCATATTCTTACATGCCATCTTGTAACCAGCATATCTACCTATTTTTGTACTGTGGATCTGACTTTGAACACAGACTGCAAGCCAAAGAGGTATTCAAAGAAATAGATTTTAACTGCAGCCTGCATTCTCTTCCCACAGAAATGGCCGTCCAAGCTTTTAAGTCTTAGTTCATTCAGATTACCCATGCAATTTGAAAAATCCTTTACTTATTTGTAACTGGAAAGAGTACCATGCAATCAAGCTAGCTGTACTTCTGAAGCATATGTCACTTCCACACCGTGATGTGCTGATTGGACATGTTCAATTGCACTCTTATTTAAAGCAAATGAGAGAAAATGATGCATCATCAAACTTTTGACTTCGAAACCAATGCGCCATTTATTAAAAGTAATTACCTCCAAAGAAACACTGTCATTTTGCCAGGAAATACTCCTAAAAAATATGGCACTAATAGATTTAGTCTATAAATAAATAGTTGCAACAAGAAGATGTGAATAGCTGTTATTATTACCTTCAGATAAAATTACCTAAATTGAATTTTTGTTTCCTAACTAATGGAGTTTTGTTTCCTAACTAAATTGAGGGCTTTTTATTTTTTATTATGGCCCAAAAAAAAACAGAATGGAAAAGGAAGCTATTTCCAAAGAAAATTTCAGGTCTGCCTTAGGTGTCCTGAAATTTCCCTTGAAGATCTACCTGACCCTTGAAACAGTGATAGATCATTAGACCTGGATAAAATAACTTTAATATTCCCTGAATATCAAATCAAAACTATTTCCACAGTCTTAGTCCAGCTCTGCTCTTTTGGTTATGTTTTCACTCACCTGCTGCTGTGGCTGGAGTAGTCTGATTTTTCATGTAACTCAGGTACTATTTTTGTAAGAGTATTGCATAGTTCTGCTGTGATTTAACCCCAGATGACAACTAGGCACCACCCAGTCACTCACTCATTTACCCCCAGTGGGGTGAGGGAGTGAACTGGGAAAGACTTAAAACTCTTGGGTTGAGATAAAGACAGTTTAATTGGTAAAGCAGAAGGTATACATACAAACTAAGGGGGAAAAAAAAAGGGAATTCATTCACTGCTTGTCAATGGCAGGTGTTCAGTCATCTCCAGGAAAGCAGGGCTCTATCACATGTAACAGTGACTAGGGAAAACAAATGCCATCTCTTCTTCTTGACCCCATACCTTCAAGTGGGATGTTTCCAGCACACAGGAACTGAAATCTGGCAAGGAGATAGTAAGGACACCAACTCTCTTTGATTTCCTAAATGGTGTGATACCTCTTTGGCTCGGGGAATCACAGAAAATTGCAGTGTGTTGTATATGCATTGCTTATAAAATATATCGAAAAAAGGCTGTCTATTATTTACTCCAACTCAAAAAATACTCAAAAAACCAGTGAATATTTATTGCTGATATAATTTTCAGTAAATTGCTCATTTACAGCTTTAGAGGGACTTCAGTTAATTTCTTTAGTTTTCTATAAATAACTGATAATATTTTGTGAGAGACTGGACTACTAAGGATTAATAACTCAAAACATTTTCCTATTTGTGGAGGTGGCAGTGTGCTTTATTGAGGCCAGGTTTGTACCCCTTGACAGAGGTAAGATTTTGGGTGTATAAATTTTCTCTCTTTTTTTCTTTCCTCTTTTACATTTTCTTAAGTAATATTTTTATGCTTTCATATTGCTGTAGATAATAACAAGTGAAATGGCTACACACCTGCTTTCAATTGCAAACAATTTTTTCTAGAATAAACCCTACATATATATATATATATATATATATATATATATATATATATATATATATATATATATATATACACATTTATTTATTTATTTA